>RDPX01000404.1:522894-542429 GCA_003991215.1 Morbakka virulenta
TGTATATTAACCAATGAAGGGGTTTAGTTGTAGCTGGACAAAAAATATTACAAATTAAATACTCCCAAAAAGGCATTATTATTTCACATTAATATTTCATATATGGATAAAAAAACTACAAAACAATCAAGAAAACTTAGTTTAGTTAACATATATAATACCACAATTTCAAAAATTTCAAAAACATTATCTGCACTTGCAACAAGAACAAGGAGTGGCAAACTGAGAAGTGATAGATATATTATATGTGAACACAAAGATAGATGCTGACAGGTTTCAAGCAATTTCAAGTTCCTTCAGTGTGCCCAGTCATGGAGGTGATATAATATATATATATATATATATATATATATATTAAGAGAGATATGACAATGTAGTAGCTTACTACTTAAAAAGTCTAACATTTGATAAGGGTGATTCTTAAAAACTATAATACCAATAATACCTTTTCTCCTTGCCTTATAACTTTGGCTTTGCCCAAAGTGGAGCGGAATTTATGTGTTACATACACCAAAAAACAAGACCTGCAATAAAAAAGCTACAGGCATTATTTCATAAAAAGTGGGGTTTACTATGAAAAAAGGATCCACTTAAATGTACTGCATGTATCCGGAATTTCTCTTTATTGGTCAACCACTATACCCATGTTATGGGAAATAGTAATTCTGCTGTAGTAAAAGATGTAATGGTGCTATGGTGAGTGGTTTCTAGTCTTCTCTAAAATATGGGCTCTGCAATATTGGCCATTGCTAATTTTACCTAGAATACTTCACATCTGTTATTTGATTTGCTGATTAACTGATTCTTGCAAAAGCTTTTGCATGTCAATCTATTTAACTACTCACCACTAATTGAAATAGGACATACTGCTTCTTGTTAAAGATTTTTAAGCTTTTCACAGTGATCTGACCATAGAATGTTATTTGATGTTGAAGTGAATGGTAGTAAGGAATTTGTTTCTCGACATTATCTACAGGTGTTAAATTTCTTTTTTTAAGGAAAATTAAAATTTCAATCCTGTACCTCCAAAAAATGTTAGTGAAGCTAAAATTAATGTTCATCAGCTAATGTAAGTTTAGTAAAGAAAGACCTTGTCATGGTAAGATTAAGTGGGATCCAGAAAATGACTAATGGTCCAAATAGCATTCTTTCATCTTGCTTTATTGCTTGCTGTGGTAAATGGTTTTATTTCAGTCTTGATTTTTTCCCTGTTCTTAACTACAAACTAAATAGCTTTATCTCATGCCAACAGTTATATATTATATACATCTCAAATTAACTATTTTTCTTTCTTTTATTTCTTCTTCTTCTTTCTCCCTCTCTCTCACTCACACATATCTTAATTTAAGCTTGTCTCAAGCAATTGCTAGTAAGATCCGTTTTTTATGAAATATATGCATTTCAAAAGAAAATTCCTAACATATCTTTACAAACACAGCCAATGCTATATATTCATATACCTAATCTAAACAATTCCTGCTACATAGCTGCACAACAATAAACAACAAGTGTAAATAACCTTGTCAGTTTGGAGAGCAACTAAATTGTCTAAGGATCTTCATTGTTCTAGCATGCTATAGAAATACATTTTATGAAGGTAACTACATAAAACAAAATTTATTAATGGTAGAACTGTTTTTTAGCATGCAAAAATTCAAACCTGCACATTGGATCCATACCCCGAACAACTACAGATGCAGATTGTCCACATTTCATACAAGTCTTCATTGGTCTGCACATGAAAAAGACCAAATAGGAAAAATTAATAAAACCAAACAAAATATTATTATTATAAAAGCTATGCCAAGTCATAGTTCGCTTTATTCAACATGAAGCTTCCTTTAACAAATATCATCTGATATTATCCTATGTTTCTGGTATGAATCATGTGGCTTGCATAAGTGTTAATGGTGTCTAAATTCAAATTTTTGGTGTTTGTTGTTTTATAAATGCCAACATTTAATATTTTTTGTATTTTGTACTAGAACAGAAATTGACCTATATGTAGGAAATTAACTCTGCTGGTGATGCTGATTCTATACCAGGATGCAAAAGCAGGAAGTAGCCAACAAACCTTCCCTGTTAAATAAAGACAGATAACAGAAACCTTAACAGAAACTGATGCTACTCAAAAAAATAATAGTGACATGAAATCTAAGATGTAAATTATCTTTGGAGAAAAGCCATGTGCCTTATTACTACATCAGAAAACTCAAATAAAGCCTATTTAGCCTATGGACTAAAATATGAATCACAGGCTACACCAAAGCATGTATGGAACTTTTTGCTAAAATGTAGGCATCACACAGAATATTTTTGGAGGAAGTGAAGAAAGATGTATTTACAATAATAATAGCCACAGGAAAGAACATTTTGTATCGAGGGTCTGAAAAACACATTACACACATTACAGTACTTGCAAGCCAGCAAATCTAATGATGTCTGCTGCCTGTTCATTCTAATGTTAATCCTGATTAGGCAACTTCTCCTCTTGAGTAATGATCATCTCTGAGAATGCNAAATTATCTTTGGAGAAAAGCCATGTGCCTTATTACTACATCAGAAAACTCAAATAAAGCCTATTTAGCCTATGGACTAAAATATGAATCACAGGCTACACCAAAGCATGTATGGAACTTTTTGCTAAAATGTAGGCATCACACAGAATATTTTTGGAGGAAGTGAAGAAAGATGTATTTACAATAATAATAGCCACAGGAAAGAACATTTTGTATCGAGGGTCTGAAAAACACATTACACACATTACAGTACTTGCAAGCCAGCAAATCTAATGATGTCTGCTGCCTGTTCATTCTAATGTTAATCCTGATTAGGCAACTTCTCCTCTTGAGTAATGATCATCTCTGAGAATGCTTTGTTTCTTATTTTCTCCAGATCATTCTTGGGGCTCTTACATCCAAGTTATTGATATGCCTGATTCTATAAATGTTGATTCTTTGAATTGAAGTACAGAGTACCTTACACATAAGAGCAGTTTGTATTGCAAAAAAATACCATTTGTCCTTGCATGTAGTAAAGTGTAGTGTTTTTCATTTGTTATAAAAGGTAAAATTTCTTACAAATAGGTGTTTTCCTATTTGCAGAAGGTCTCATTTTTGACCACTTTAACCATTAACAAATGGTACTTGACTTGATTTTACAAAAATCCTTTACTGTGCTAACACTAGGCTCCACATGTTCTAGTTTGTTACCCATTTTTCAGTTCATTTCCTAAATAAAATATCAGTACTTTTTCATCAACATCAATTTGAAGTGTTCTAGGACCAAAAGACTTGCTTCTAAATATTTTTGACCAGTGGGTATAAACTCCAAGCAGGAAGCATGGCTGGTCCAAACATTTACACAGCAAAAATGACAAATCAATAGGCACTTGTCCTACACGTTTGTTCTCTGTCATTTGAAGGTAAATACCAATGGCAAACTCATTATATAGCAGGGTTTCTTTTCTTGGATCATGTTTACGCATTACTTTTTCTCCCATATCAAGTTTCCTTATCCCCTTGTAAATATGATAGCAATAGGCAACATAATAAAAATCACACCAGTACTGTTTCTCATAGGTTATCCTTTCTCATCTATAAAAATTATATTCTGCAACTGATCTGCAATGATGTAAAAATAATTTTGTCATATGCATCACAAAATTATGAATATGACATGAAATAGAGCATCATGTGCTATGTCATATCATGCTGCTAAAAATTAATCCACACTACACTACCAGGCTTCTAGTAAGGTTCAAAGCAGGAAGTTTATGGAGTTTGAAGTCTGGAAATACCATAAAATTACAGAGAATATTCATGTAGCAGTGGAGAGTTTGATCCTGAAATGAATAAGGGCAAAGGTAATTTGGGATCAATTTCTCATTAAAAAAAACATGTACTCTGCTTAACTCATGTTAGAAATTATCCAACAAGTCAAAGTCAGTTCTAGTGAACAGCATCAATAGAACTGACTTTGACTTGTTGGATATTTTCTAACATTTCCTAAAGACATAGAATTAACATGTATGATCAAATAGAAAAATATAAAAAGATAGAAAAACTTATAAAAAAGTGAAATTTTGAAGGAAGATGATCAAAAGGAGGTAGGCATATGACTGGTAAAGAAATTCAGAGGAATCTCTAAGAATCGATCTTTGATAGAAAGGATAATGGTCTGTTTCATGGAATATAATCATGGTCAAACCAAAACATTTTCAAGATGAAAAACAGAAGATTGATCCAAAAATAAAAACAGCAGCAGTCAGTACTGGTTGGCTAACACAGTTTATGGAAATAAATGGACTGTGTATCAGGCATTGAAAAATTCAGGCCCAGAAAACCCTAGTTCAGTTGACTGGACCCCAGACTTAATGTAATGAATTCCATTACTATTCATTAAACTGTCATCTTAAATGACATGGTATAAAACACTATCATAGGGAAAGATGGAGCTGACTCAGTAAATATGAAAACTTGTGACTTAATTGTCTAAGGTTACAGTGTGTTTAGGTGCCAAGCTGATGGTATGAAAAAAATCCATTCTTCATTAATAAGTCAGGTACGAGGGTAAGAAAAAATGTCTGAATGTAGCAAAGTTTATTGTATTGAGTAGTGCTGGTAGTTTGATGGATGAGCCATTAATGGTCCAATAATGATGCAAAATTATTGGAACATTCAATCTTGGTCCACGGCATATACTAGGATAGGGTTTGTCCGGTTACCATTTGACTCCTGGTGTTAAAGAGTTGCTCAACAAAGGCAAAATTGACCTTAGAGGCTCATTCTGTATTAAGACCATTATAAAATGGAACAGCCTCTGGCAATATTGTCAATTTTCAGAAACATGGCACCTTTTCATCTGTTGTTGGGGAGCAGGGGGTTGTGTCTATGACTTAACAACCCAATAGGTTAAACACTGTTGCTGAACAAGACCCAAGTCACAAATCTCTCCATCAAATCCCCCTATGAGCAAAATATGTACATACTGTACATTATTACTCAAGAGCTTTACATCACTTTTTAACTTAAAATTGATTAACTTGCAACTACTGTTTAGTCCATTAGCAGAAATACCAGAAATGTCTACTGGCTGTTCTATTGTGCAACTTAAACAAAAGTCCCTCAAAATAACTATGTGTATTAAGTCGATCTTATTTATTTTTTTAAACTATACATCACGCAATGCACACCACATTTCCATTAGGTATGCAGTTGACACTCATTCCTGGAAAGTACCATTGATCAACATCGTCTGAAGCTCAGATTCAGATCTGTTATGCTAATTTAACCTAAATGTATGTTTAAAATTCCCTGTCTGCATTTATATTATATCAGATAAAAAACAAACATGCAAGTTATCCTTTTGTCTATTAAAATCGCAACAAAAATATTTGAAGGCTTTCGTTGGGTAAATACAAAAAATACTGTAGTAACACTGGGGTTAACCGTATTGCATAAGGCTAATCCGCTTGATTGGGTATTTCTCCGGCAATTTCAATGGTGTCCATAATACTATTATTTAACTGATCAACTCCTTACATCGCCTAAATTGAGCCGTTTTCTTGGCAGTTTACTGCAGGCTGGTAAAACAGGGTGCATTAATGGCTTGCACCAATTCTACAAATGTAATGGTATTAAAGTATTAAATATACATACACTTTCTTTCTGGGCTGCATAAATGCATTTCCTTCTTGTGTGGTACACATTTCGTTGTCGGTTTTCCTCAAATCAAGAAAATGTGGAAATCTCGAGGTGATCGATTTGCGTCTGTGACCGCAACATCAAGTACCGCTGGAGGTTCTTGAATTTCATGTCTGCACACTCCAATATGCAAATTTAATCCATAACGCGCGAAAGCACATTTTTCAATGCCATGCTTGAACAGGTGTATTATTTTTGGTTAAAATACTTTGATAGGTGACACATAGGGGATGCCAACATTTCAAAGTATTCCTGGTAATCCAACTGTAATTCGTCTATTTATTATTATTTCATTATTTATTTCATTTTGTGATGTTAATTGGACAGACCTACTCTCGTAACGAACGCATTTTTCTCCTTTTCTACTATCTTTCCTGTTCTATGCTTTTGTCTGCAATATTTATTGTTCATTACTTTGGTTTTCCTTTTTTCACCTTTGTTCCATTTTACCCTTTTTTAGTGAGTATTGACACCATTACTCCTAACTCAGCCTCGCTCTCAAAAATACCAGTCTTAAGTTGCTTGAGCTATTCCCATTTGTAGTATTTTCAAGACTTGCACGTTTTAAAATATCTTCCAGTGCAACTGTCAATAGTATTGGAGGCATTGTCTCCTTGCCTCTTATCTCTTTTTACTTTGATCGAATCGTTCAAACTTCTTCTTTATGTGCCTTTATTTGTTGTTCTTCTGTCCTTGTCGACGATGACCAAGGGCATCACAAGGAGGAGGAATACTGGGTACGGTATGTCCCGCTGTGGATGATCAGTGTGATGCATGCTGGGAAGGCTCTGCCGCAGGTCGGACAGTGGTGGTCTGCTGGAGCTGAGGTCAAAGAGTTGGCTCTGGACTTGCGCATCTCACGTTTTCTTTGAGCCCTAGCGGTCCTGTTCTGCTCATAGCAGCCAGCACCTTTGCTGGTGTTGCTTTGCCATGCTGGGCAATTTAGCGCTGCCGTCTCCTAGGTATTGGGGTTGATCTCGAAGCTGTTCAGAGAGACTTTGAGCGTGTCCTTGAAGCGCTTTTTCTGTCCACCTTGTGAGCGCTTGCCTTCCACCAGCTCGCCATAAAGCAGTTTCTTGGGAAGGCTTGTGTCTGGCATCCGAACAACGTGGTCAGCCCATCTAACTTGTGGTCTCATCACCAGGGTGTGGATTCTTGGCAGATCAGCTCGAGAGAGGACCTTTGTGTCTGGAATTTTGTCTTGCCAGATAATTTTCAGCAGCTTTCTCAGACAGTTGATGTGAAAGTGGTTAATTTTCTGGCATGGCGTTCATATGCTCTCCATATCTCACAGGCGTACAGTAGAGTGGGCAGTACAACTACTCGATACACCTTAAGCTTGGTAGTCAGTTTGATGCCTCTCCTCTCTCACATTGACGCTCGTAGCCGTCCGAAAGCTGAGCTTGCCTTAGAGATGCGTGTGTCGACCTCATCATCAATGTTTACAGATCTGGAGAGTGTGCTGGCGAGGTATGTAAACTTGTCAACAGCTTTCAGGGTTTCCCTTTCCGCGATGATAGCTGGTTCCACATACGGCTTCCGTGGGGCAGGTTGGTGCAATATCTCCGTCTTCTTGGTACTGATGGTGAGGCCGAAGTTGTTGCAGGCAGTGGAAAAACAGTTCATACTCTGCTGTATCTGGGCCTCTGTGGTGGCGTTCAGTGCACAGTCATCTGCAAACAGGAAGTCGCGCACCGAATCCTCTTCCACCTTGGTCTTCGCTTGTAGCCTCCACAGGTTGAAGAGCTTGCCATCCGTCTTGAACCTGATCTTGATGCTGGTTTTATCCTCGTCGCAGAAGGCATCTGCAACATGGTTTAGAACATCATGCTGAAGAGTGTAAATGCAAGCACGCAGCCTTGCCTGACTCCATTGGTGACTGGGAATGCGTCGGAAGAATCTCCATCGCCCAGTACTTGAGCAAGCATGCCGTCATGGAACTGTCGCACCATGCTGATGAACTTGTCTTGGCAACCAAACTTCACCATGATCTTCCAGATCCCTTCACGACGGACGTTGTTAAAGGCCTTGGTCAGATCTACAAACGTTGTGTAGAGGTCTCTTTTCTGTTCCTGACACTTCTTCTGAAGCTGACGCGAGGTAATGATCATGTTAACTATCCCATGGTCTTTCCTGAAGCCACACTGACTCTCTGGCAGATGTACATCTTCCATGTGCTGAATGAAGCGGTTGAGAAGGACTCTAGAAAGGATCTTGCCGGCGATAACAAGGAAAGAAATTCCGCAGTAGTTTTCACAAAACTGCCTGTTTCCCTTCCTCTTGTAGAGATGGACAATGGAGGCGTCCTTGAACTCTTGAGGAACAGCTTCCTGTTGCCACATGGTCTAAAATAACTCGGTCTGAACCAAGACTTTCACCCTCCCCCTGCCTTGTAACTTTCAGCTGGGATGGAGTCAGAGCTTGGAGCCTTGCCATTTGAGTAAAGCTTGATTGCTTTCTGGACTTCTGGTTCTGTTGGAGGCTCTGCCTGGGGCACGAGCGATGGCTTCATTGTTGATTGAAGAAGGCCTGTTCAGAGCGCTGTTGAAGTGCTCCTCCCATCTGTCCAGGGTTGCGTTCTTCTCGGTGAGCAGAGTGGTCCCATCCGCATTGAGCGGTACCAGAGGACTGTGGCCCGTAGATGGTCTTCAAGACATCGTAGAAGCGTTTGGAGTTGTTGCTATCAGCATACATCTGATCTAATCTGCTTTGTTGCTGAGCCAGAAGCTTTGCCTGCACCTTGCTTTTTGTGGAGCTGTAGGCTGCTTTCTTTGAGACAGATGAGTTGTCTTGCTGAAAGATTTTGTAGGCTTGGCGCTTCTCATCGAGTAGCTTCTGTATTTTCTCGTCATTGTCCTCGAACCAGTCCTTGTTTCTGCGTTTGTTTTGACCCAGATGAGTGAATGCGGTACTGTACACTATGTCTCTGAATGCTGCCTAGTCCTCTTCTGTTTCGTTCTGTCCCACAGAGTGCTGTTCCAGCTTGCTGACATTCAGTCCCTTGTTTGCCTTCTTGCCTTGTGGCTGCCGCCTCGGCTGAATGTACATGTTGAGCTTTGAGAGGATGAGTCTGTGGTCTGTTCAGCATTCTGCGCCGCACATGGCCTGCGTTACTCGAATATCCTGCCTGTCCCGTCTCCTGATTATGACGTAGTCTATTAGATGCCAGTGCTTGCTGAGTGGGTGCATGCAGGATGTCTTGTTACAGTTCGGTAGGCGAAAGACTATGTTATATTGAGGTGGTCATGTGCTGCGCAGACCTTCAATAATAGATGACCCTTGCTATTGCATTTGTCGACTTCATTCCTCCCAATGACTCCTTCCCATGCCTTGAAGTCTGTACCAACTCTGGCATTGAAGTCGCCCAGAACGACGAGTTTGTCCTCCTTAGGAACAGATGCCATGAGGACTTCCAAGTTTTCATAGAACTTGTCTTTAATCTCCTCAGGGTTGTCATGGTGGGGGCGTATGCACTGATGATGGTAGTGTGGCGCTTTCCTTTCAGGGGGAGTCGCAAGTGCATGAGCTGGTCGTTCAGTCCTTTGGGGAGGCTGGTTTGCTTGTTTATCAGATTAGACCTGAGAGCAAAACCAACTCCTGCTTCACGACGTTCTTCACTGCTGCGGCCGCTCCAGAAAAAGGTGAAGCAAGCCTTGGCATTTGTCAGCTGACCTTCGTCTGCATACCCGGTCTCGCTCAGAGCTGCTATCTGAATGTTGTACCTGCCGAGTTCTCTTGCGACAAGTGCTGTCCTTCTCCCAGGTATGTCTGCCTTGTAGCTGTCGATGAGCTTTCGTACATTCCATGTGCCAATGGTGAGCGGAGGCACCGATGTTTTCTTCTTGTTGTTGTTTCGACCGCATGGTTGGGATTCCCACCTGCCGCGGCATGCAGGTCAGGGTAAGATGAAGCAGCAGGTTATTTTTAGGGCACCTTTTCTAGCCGGTTTCGCATGCTACGGAGGTGAGCAGAGCGATCCTGAAGAGGGCAGCTCAGACAACCAGGGGGCTACCGAACTCCACTGCTGTTTCGGTCCAGTAGAGAGACACCCTATGCTCTGGACAGCCTGCATGTAGCTTCATCAGTACAGCTGCCATTGTATCCGCACCTGCTGCTTCGCCATTCCCCAATTACCACAGGACTTAAAATTGGGTCGAGGTGGGGTGATGTCTTGACTTGCGCGTGAATTGGTTTAAAGTGAGGGGGAGTTGTGCAGATCGTCAGGCTCACTCTCTCGTCCCTTCCTATTGGGATCCAGTGGTAAGACAAGTCGAGACTACTGGGGATAGGTTGGGATGCAGTGGATAAACAGCAGTGTCATTTGTATGTCACTGTACCCTAATCGCGCTCCTCGACGCTTTGGTGGGTCCGCCTTCCTGGCCGTTGAACAAGTCCGGTGGTTTCCACCACGCAGTTTGCCGTTCCAGTCTTCACATGGGTAGGTAGACAAGCCCTAACTCGCAGAGGGTTAGAGACTCGTCGGTTACTTTCATCAGGTTCAGCAGGCCTGTAGAGACCATTGCCCGGGGTGTGGCCGTTGTGGCATGCAAACAGATACGGGGAGCCACTGGTGAGAGCTGAGTGCCTAGTGGGGACCAAAGCGGACGAACTACTTTGAACGCCACATGTTTCCCCGTCCTATCCCTGGGTACTACCCCTCCCTGACACACCATACATCACTTCTCGGCCTTTTGGCTAAGATTAAGTGTAGTATCTATTGTTATCAGCTTGATATCTGGTATGCCTTGGCTTAAAGGAGTATTGACAATCTTTTATTTCTACATCTTGCGTTCTCCCGATGGATTCGAAATTTCAGTATTTAATAACCCTATTCATTGCAACTTATAACTAAGGAAATAAATTTTATGGTACCCTTTTCCTCTAATTTTTTTATCTCTCCAGTACTCGATAGTTTGCTCCTTGAAATACGTCCTTGTTAGAAACGTTATCCATCCAGGGAATCTATAGAAGATTCTTGTATAGCTACGCTTCACGTGCCTAAATGTGTTTGGACATAAGTGTATTTAGTGTCCAACATTCGCTGCCATAGGTTAGGACTTTGAGGACATAGTACTCTAAGATCACAAACTTCTTTGCCACGGTATTACAAGCATTTCAAAGTATACTTTTTATACACTTGAATGCGTCTTTTGCCAGCATCTACTCTTTTCTTAATATCTATATTGCATCTTCTATCTTTTATCATGCCACTTTGTTAATTGAATTTGGTGACTTACTCTACTTGTAACCATACATTTCATTTTGTAGCAGTTAATTGTCAGACGTTTTCTTTCGCTTCCTTCCTCTGTTTTATAAAGAGTGTCTGTACGTACCCTTGTGATTTTGTGATCAAGGTTGTGTTATCCGGATATCTTAACGTGTCCAGGTTCTTCCAACCATTGAAAAAACCTTGCAGCTTATTCATTTATACGCACTCAACACTGGTTAATTGCCCATATTGAACAAATCTAAATAGAAACACGGCATTGTCTGACTTCTGTTTTAATGCTTGCGTATTGGTTGAGGTAATTTCCAACAGGGATGCAAGACTTTTGTTTCCAGTATAGATTTCAAATGATCCTTAGACCTTTGCCATCAATGTTAAGATGATCTTGAAGCTAAATGAGATTATCGTGTTTAACTCTGTTGGAAGTGTTATTGTAATCTATGCACCAGATGGATAGGTCTAATCGGATCTCTATAGCTCTTTATGAAATCATCACGAGTGTCAATATCGCATTTATTGTTCCTTCCTCTTTAAAAACCCCAATTGTCCTTCACTGAATCCTGTTTGTAGGCAATTTTTACCTCTTTCGTCGATATTCTCAGTAGTATTTTCGTGATGTGGCTCATCATACTAATAGTCCTGCAGGGCTCACATTCTGTGGCTCCTGGTTTCTTAGGCAGCACAGTGGATATTGCGTTTCTCAGATACTCGGGCATTTCCCTGTACCATAACTTTGTTTGATGATCTTTGTAATCTGAATAATTTCAAAATTATTTATCAGCAACTACATCGTCTTGTTCTGCCTCATTATTCTTTATCTTCTTAATAACATCTTCAAACTTCAGAATCCTTGGAGTTCCAATTTCCCTGTTTATGGTTCTGACCAACGTTTTATTATCTTTTCTTTCTACATAGTGGTACTCCCATCTTTGACTATCCCGTGGACGAGTATCTCCTCTCTCATGAAATTTCTTTTCTTTCTAAATTGACGATAGTTTTAAAGTTCTTTGCCTTTCTAATGTTTTAAATTCT
Organism: Morbakka virulenta; assembly: GCA_003991215.1. Classification (NCBI taxonomy): domain Eukaryota; kingdom Metazoa; phylum Cnidaria; class Cubozoa; order Carybdeida; family Carukiidae; genus Morbakka; species Morbakka virulenta. The sequence goes on from RDPX01000404.1 coordinate 534,859, forward strand.
TTTTCAGTCATTGTTATTTGGGTTCTCTTTTTATCTTGTTAATATGTCACTTTAATCTCGTCCACTGTCCGCTGCTTCCGTCAAAACTTCTTCGCGTGCTTTAATTTGTTCGCAAATGTCTTCAGTCATGCATTTTATCTTTGATTGTCTTTCTCTTTTGGGTATCAGTTCCCTGTTTTTATCTAAGACTGCCATCTTGAAGGAATGTCAATAATTTTCTCCTTCGTTAGTGACCATCTCAAAGTGTCTCTTAATTCTCTCCACATATTAATGGTCGATGTTGGGATTTTGCTTTAAAATATCGTATTAGTGTTAAAGAATCGCTCACAATTTTTTGTTATTCTTGCGCTTGAGTTCCAGTTTCCAGATGATTGAGACATGGTCTGTTGCAGATTATGATTGTGCATGTAAGGCTGCATTTTTAAATCTTCTGAGTTTGGTTATGTAGTCCATTTTATTTCTTGTTGACAGGGCTTTTCCAGGTTCTTAGCTCTCTAGGATATTATTTGAAAAAAGTATGAGGTAATCTGCCCATGGCACTGCACCATTATATCTACCTTTTGCCTCCTCATTTTGTGTTTCAATGTCACATTGTTACGATTTCTCCATGGGGTTCATTTTCAACTTTAAAATTTAGGTCATTCATGACAGTTTGTAAATTTTAGACTTGCATTAATTATAAGCCCTTTTCAAATTGTTGCAGATATTTTTCTAATTCTTATTCACCAGCTCATCGGGTAGAAACATACACAGCAATGGTGAAAATAGTAATAGGTGATCTTCTTGCCCGGACGAAAAGAACTTTTCATGTCAGTGCCTACCATCTTAAGATGCTTGCCGAGCTTTGTTTAACGAGCACCATTCAGACTTTTTTCCCTTGTCTGACTGCAGTTTAGTAGATTACGTCCAAGCCTTCATGTTCCAGCCCTTCACTGTTCTTCAATTTTGACATTTAGCATATCCACCTTCCGTCTCGTCATTTCTTGGTTGAAATTATCCAGCTCTCCCGTTTGAATCATGATTCTAGCATTCCATGTAATTTCCTTATTCTTCATTTTGCAGTCGGTCACTTGATGGCAGCATGGTTCTACCCGTTTCCCGTGAAATGTCATACCGACCATAAAAGGTTTATCTGTTGATCCTTCCTTTGGTTCACTCCGATCGTTTTTAACTATTACGGTGTGCATTTCTATGATTCTACTTGGCATAATACAGCTGGTTTATCTTTGTCTTCTCCAGTTTACAATGTAGGGGCCGAAATCAGGTTTGCTGGCCTTCCGTCTGTAGGCAATGTTCACAAAACGATTGGGTTCCTCGTACAGCTAGACACCAGCGTGGCTATAGCCCTGCTCTAGAACTAAGCCTATTTGAAGGCACCAAAATCGGCTTAGCGGGTGTCTTCGATAAGGATAGTTGAGATTTTTAACGATCCGACCTTGTCATCTGTCGGCTCCGCCCTCAACACAGACGACAGCGTTGTTATTTTCCAGTTCAGTCACAAATTCGGCTGAAAACTTGCAAACATACCGACTACACATTACCCTGCCGTATTCTAGCTTTCAGACTAAAGTACTGTATAGTTAGAGATTTATTTTAATGTGCAATAAATTCGCCTCCAAAATTAGGAAATGAAAGCTTTAATCAATTTTAGCCTATTAGTGATCCCTTCCTCATAATGGCTGCAGTGAGCATTGCTACTTTGGTGTTCTCAGTTAAAGTGTGTCACCACAAGCGATATTTTACGGGCAACTCAAAGGAATCAAACAAAATTTGTCCCGTGTTATGATCTGGTAGGATACCTGGTATTAACATATTAATAGTTGGCGAATATCACTCAGATAATTAGAGTAAAGGCTTTCTTAGTATGGAGTCAGTTCCATTTTTTATTAAATGTTGGTGTATAAAACAAGTCACTTTCCAGTCCTTTTGTCACTCTTGAACAGAAATTTTTCACATTGACATTTCGTGTTGACCATGCTTTACCATTTTATCTAGGTTTAATTTATCGATAAAAAAACAATACATCGGACTTGATGTTTGCTGCAAGCTCTCGATTTTCAATTTTTAAACCGGAAACCTGGTTTTACGCGTAAAAGACCTTTCTCTTTAGGATCACAAATAACGAAATCCTATCTATTAAGGTAAGACATCTGTGAACACAAATAATACTTGGCTTTTTCAGAACTAAATTTCTGACGGAAAAATTGTAGTGGTCTTATCCCAGTTTTATGGCTCAAAACTGAGCATTATTTAAAGAATCACATGTCTAACTCAGTTGAAGATTTGCCTTTCAACATTCAATTGCTTCTGCTTGACAATAATGGTCAGTATGGCTCTGTTGTACGAGTATATAGTACATTATCGTTCAATACAAGCCCCCGGTTCCTTCGCTTCCCTTTAAATTCACTAAGGTTAGAAAAATTTCCAAAACTTGTCAATCCGGTGCAAAGTTCAGTCGTTTAGTCCAAACTAATCTTCACAGGCTCCATCGCATTTTTAAGTTTACCTTCCGATTGCTAACCTTAGAATTTTCGTGTTTTTATCTCTTTTTTTTTAGTCTAGTATTACAATTTTGTTTTATTGCAAGAATAAATTGGAGACGTCCTTTTCGGAGAGTCTGTTGGGTTTTTTTTTCTGCATTGATTTGCCTAAAGCCTAATGTGTACAAGAGCTAAAGGCGCCTTCATATTTAGACTAAATTATGAATGAACATTAGTTAAAATAAGGGGCAGTTACCAAGCCAGAATTTAAAGTTGGGCATCTGAGTCAAGGAAAATGAAAATATCATCAAGCAGGTAAAAGAAAAAAGATTATAAGTCGTACAGAAATGGCAAGTTCCTTTCACTTTTCGCTCCTTCAATCCCATTGGATTCAATGCCAAATAGCACGCAGTATCTTAATGTGAAACACACACATTACTCACAATGGGTGACCAAATATCCAGTAATGATTAAACGTTTGACTAATTATATCCACTGCAGTTTAATGACCTAGTTTCTCTTCGTAGTACATCCTAACAAGAAAACTGATATAATTAAAATTAGAAACGGGCAAGAAAAAATGTGTCAAAACCTTTGTTGAAAGTCGTATCAGTAAACAAAGCTAAGTATACCTAATGACACAANTTGATTGATTGATTGATCTGTGAACACAAATAATACTTGGCTTTTTCAGAACTAAATTTCTGACGGAAAAATTGTAGTGATCTTATCCCAGTTTTATGGCTCAAAACTGAGCATTATTTAAAGAAACACATGTCTAACTCAGTTGAAGATTTGCCTTTCAACATTCAATTGCTTCTGCTTGACAATAATGGTCAGTATGGCTCTGTTGTCCGAGTATATAGTACATTATCGTTCAATACAAGCCCCCGGTTCCTTCGCTTCCCTTTAAATTCACTAAGGTTAGAAAAATTTCCAAAACTTGTCAATCCTGTGCAAAGTTCAGTCGTTTAGTCCAAACTAATCTTCACAGGCTCCATCGCATTTTTAAGTTTACCTTCCGATTGCTAACCTTAGAATTTTCGTGTTTTTATCTCTTTTTTTTTAGTCTAGTATTACAATTTTGTTTTATTGCAAGAATAAATTGGAGACGTCCTTTTCGGAGAGTCTGTTGGTTTTTTTTTCTGCATTGATTTGCCTAAAGCCTAATGTGTACAAGAGCTAAAGGCGCCTTCATATTTAGACTAAATTATGAATGAACATTAGTTAAAATAAGGGGCAGTTACCAAGCCAGAATTTAAAGTTGGGCATCTGAGTCAAGGAAAATGAAAATATCATCAAGCAGGTAAAAGAAAAAAGATTATAAGTCGTACAGAAATGGCAAGTTCCTTTCACTTTTCGCTCCTTCAATCCCATTGGATTCAATGCCAAATAGCACGCAGTATCTTAATGTGAAACACACACATTACTCACAATCGGTGACCAAATATCCAGTAATGATTAAACGTTTGACTAATTATATCCACTGCAGTTTAATGACCTAGTTTCTCTTCGTAGTACATCCTAACAAGAAAACTGATATAATTAAAATTAGAAACGGGCAAGAAAAAATGTGTCAAAACCTTTGTTGAAAGTCGTATCAGTAAACAAAGCTAAGTATACCTAATGACACAAAATCAACCCCAGAAAAGGGCCGTTATTCTAAGCCTTCGGTGCCATGTCAACTATATTGCTCATTACTCTTTTACCGCTTATTGATTGATAGTTGTGTCAAAGCTGGAAAAGCTCACAGCACCACACCAATAAAAATCGAACATTAGTTCGACTCAACTTTCAAATGCACTATCTTTAAAATTGATAACAATTTACTGATATACTTTCTCCCCTAAGCTTATAAGGTGAAATAGTATCTCTCAAAGAAACTAAAAACAAACAACAATTTTTGCTAAAATTCATGCCAATAAAACAAGCACCCCAAACAATCTTTCTTTGGAAATCATAGGTCACGAAACTACGAATGCATATTACGAGAAAACTCTGCCCAATCCTTTGCAAGCAATTTTTGCAACTTATTATTCCACTTGATTGCTCTAATCTTTTCTCAAATCCTTATCGTTTGGCATCTTTCTAAATCTGTAAATCTTGGGGCAAGTCTTCTATCTACCTAAATTTGCACACCTAGGGGCAAGTCTTCCAAAAAAAGACGAATTCTTTTGCAACTCAGGAGCATCTGATCTCAAACAAACATTAACGAAGGTACACAAAAAAATTAACTTTTCTTAACAATTACATGTGCAGAGTAAATCATCAAATAAATTAGTCTGTAAGGTTTAGCTTTAAGAAAGGAAAAACTCTAAAATTGTAAAAATGTGTAATATGTGGATGCAGGTTCGAGGATCATGTGTTAACACTAAGTTTACAGGACATCTCAATGGAAGCGGTGCTTATCCGAACTGATTTTGGGTCATCACCTCTACCTATGAAGTAATCAGAACAGCGTCGGCTCCGATGACTGCTTACAGTTAGTACAACTTTACGGCTATCGAAAAATATATCTTTAAGTCATTATACTATCTTATATAGTATATATATACTAGTTAGTACCAAAAAACAGCAAGTTGCAATTGATCTTCTCTTCATTTTCCTCATTGACAGTGCTTGATGTTTATTCAGTCATTATTTGGCCTTGGTCCTGATAATTACCAGTGAAAAAGCTTTTCACCAAAACGAATAAAGCTATGAATACTGAAATATTAAGTGATGTTCTAAATTCGCAAATAACTATAATAGTTAAGCAACTTCAAGAAAAATTATGTATTAGTTATAACAGCATAAATTGTCTTTTCCGGGTTCAAATACAAATATTTCAACAAGCTAGAAATCCTCCATCTATTGGTAAGGTTGTACCATTAATCATATCGCTTTTGTTACTAAGCAAGTAAACAACGGCATTTGCTACATCCTCGACTTCTAGAATACAAAAACAAAAAATTCATGTTAAAAATGATTTAATGGTTTAGTATCTTGTAATTTCCTCAACACCAAATTATTCTAATAGAAACACGTAGCTGTAGACATTTGCCAACAAAAGGTCGCGTACCATAGCAACCCAATAACATTCTATTCCAGTGCTCAATAATGAGCTGTGGTGACAGCTGCAACATGCTTTCTTTCCAGAGGGTGAAAACCCCTACACTCTAAAGTAACTCGTTCAGGGCACAGAGATCACGACTATACATTAAGCCAGAGGTTGAAAAGTATCCAGCTTGCATGGCGCAGGCAGAAGCGTAGTTTGAAGTGAGCAGGAATTTTTAAAAACATGGGGGACGAAGTATGGATTTTGCACAACTTGTGATAGAAAAGCTGTGGTCTGAAAGGTATTGATTACCTTTAACCAGGAGACTTAAACCAGCATAACGTTAAGGAAGATGAAGATGAAGGTACAGTAAATGCTATAGTTATGGCAAAAATGACATTAGACGGTGCGGTATTAATATAAGGAGATGTTTATGTGTTCTAGGGGTAAACATTTTCAATTTTTGTAGATTTTACTGGACACGAGCAGCAAACTCCAAGATTATTTGTCATCATGTGGCGTCCCTCGTTACCAATTGACGGCAGACCGAACAAAAAAATATTAAAACTACTTATTTTGTTCAGGTGCACTCTATAGCTAAGCGTTACTACTTTTCTATGTGACCCCCCTCCCTCCCTCTCTCTCTCTCTCTCTCTCTCTCTCTCTCTCTCTCTCTATATATATATATATATATATATATACAGTACTCCCTCCCAATAGCGACCCCCCCCAAATAGCGGTTCCCTCCCTATAACGAGCGATTTTCTGTGCCCGCAACTTTTCCCTTGTGTATTTCAATGAAGAGTCCCTCCGAATAACGTTCCCCCTTGTAACCCGAACAACGAACACAAAATCCTGCCCCCAAGTGAAATTTCCCTCCAAATAACGGTAGCTGTATCACTTGGATAATTGTAACTGTGTATTGTTCCTGTCAGTTTGAGTTAAAAAAGGTGTGAGGCAACAATAATGACAGGTACTTCTCGACGAATTTTCTTATTGATTGATGACATTTGTTAATGATGCTTCCATTTATTCGCAAAGCTAACAATCGAAACAAAACATTTGTAGACTGAGTTGGTGTTTTTTACAGTGCGCATATTGCATTAACGATGTCTCCACTCCGTTGTAGAAACAGTGCTCGTTTCCTGTGATAATAAAGTGTTATTAGATGAGTCGACTGATACATTCAATAGCAGTGAAAATGTAGAAGCATAAGTGTTCAACGTTAGAAGAAAAAGTGAAAGTTGTCAGATTAAAGGAAGAAAGTCCAGAACTCACTCTGAAGGATTTAAGTGTTAGATTCAAAGTAGGAAGGACACAAATTCAAGGTGTCTTGAGCAGCTGATATTTTACGTTTATGGGAGCCCGGAGAGGGAAGGGCAGGACAGAAGCAGCTTAAGATAAGGAAGAAAGGAAGGATAAGGAATATCGCAGCAGAAATGGGATATGAGAACTTCACTGCCTCCAATGGCTGGTTGTATAAGTGGCAGTGTCGCCACAACGTGCGCCTAACGGTGCTCGCAGGGGAAGCTGCCGACGTAAACAATAAGATGATAGAGGACTGGAAGAAGAGGCTACCTTCTATCTGTGAAGATTAAAGTTTGAGCGATATCTTCAACGCCGACGAAACTGGCCTTTTCTACCGTGTATTGCCAACCGGATCACTAACAGAGAAGAAAGAAAAGAGTACAGGAGGCAAAAAAGCGAAAGGGAGGATAACAGTCCTCTTGTGCTGTTTGGCATTGGGTGAGAAACTAACACCATTCATAATAGGCAAAAGCCAGAGGCCGCACTGCTTTCGTGGTGGGGAAGGAACCCTTCCAGTAAAATACAGTGACTGACTCCACGATCACGAAATGCTTTGCAAGGTGTGGCTTTTCCAGGGCCACAGATGAGGAAGCCCCTGCACCAGCTCCACAACCTGTTCCAGCTCTAACTGATGGACAACTAGCGCTGCTGGTCCAAGAGAACATCACCATGGAGGAATATTGTGGCACGGATAATGGTCTGAAGCTTTGCAGGATACAAGAACGGAACTATCGTCCAGTACGAAC
>RDPX01000404.1:543357-577299 GCA_003991215.1 Morbakka virulenta
ATCCTTGTTCAAGCTGGTAATGAATTTCAGTCTCTGTCTTCCTCTACTTTTCTTTCCTTCAATCTTCCCTGTTAACACCAAATTTTCCATTCCTTCACATCTCATTGCATGACCCAGAAACTGCAGTTGTCTTTTTCTAATTACCTTCATCAACTTTCTTTTCATTCCTGCTCTCTCTAATACCACTTCATTGCTCACTTTGTCAGTCCAAGATATTCTAAGAATTCTTCTCAGGAAACACATTTCCACTGCTTCTATTCGTTTCTTCGTGCTTTCATTGATGGTCCAAGCATCACACCCATAAAGCAAAACAGACCACACATAACATTCTAGGACTCGAATCTTAGTTTTCACTTGTACTTTGACCCGACAGCTTTCAACACATTCAAAATTTGTACTAAAACATTTGATCTACAAGAAAATGACAACATGCAATCAAAGCAATAGCACGTTAGATCACTCTTTCCAGTCTTAACAAAATAATGTTACCTAAAAACAGAAGAAAATCTAGAAAATTTCATGAGACCAGTTAACTACGATTCGAAAGTGTCAGTTTGTTTTATTCAGATAGGAATTTCGAACAAATCCGACAATTCAGTCAAATTGAGGTGGTAATTATTGATTGCTTATCAAGTTCTTTTCTTTGTGGTAAACAAGTAATTTAGCATCACTTAAATCGTGAAATAATTTCAGAAAGCAAAAATGGGGTGCTGCACAACCAGAAATCCGTGTCGAAGAACAAACGTTTAAAATAAGTTGAACTGACTTGTCTATGTTTTGGGGGAAAAGGTGTATTATATATAAAGGAGGCGATAAAAGTTGAATATGAATTTTCTAATGTTCTTATGAGAAGGGCAGATCTACCTCTACCAATTACTTTGAACTGCCGAAATTTTCACCAGATTTGCAGTTAAGCAGCAGATGCTGCTGGACAGCCGAATCACAATTCAAAATTTGGCGAATACCCTTGTATGTTTTAAATACGAAGTTTCATATGTTTCTGATTTTCGGACCCCTCAATAATCAAACTTTGTAAGAGTTTAAAACTCCACTCTCTCAAACTGCTCATGGCAATTGGTCACCAAGCAGCAGTTTGCTTTAGGCGCAACATTAACTGGATAGGAATTAAATCCTATTTCGTTTGTCTTGGGCCACTAGCCTTGATGACTAAAATATCAGGACATAAACAAGTTTTTATTAATGATGTTACGATCTTGGGGTCAAATGTAACACCAAACACCAAGATAAAAACGCGTTTTGTTGCCTGTGAAAAAAGAGGAAAAAAACACGTGAATATTCCACGTGAAGATTTACCTGCGAATTTTCCCAGTGGTATTTTGGAAAGCATTGGGCCTCCTTTTTTGGGATCTGACCATGCTTTTTTCCCCATAGCCGTCAAAACTACAGTTGGGTTGACTGCATTAACTCTGATCTGCAAATGGATAAATCATGCAACAATGTTTATCATTGAAAGTCAAAATCAACATAACATATTAACTTGTGCCTGGTTAAGATGTGTGAATTGTGAAATCTTGTTTATTCGAAATTTCCGCAAAGCAGTTTTTTCTCGAGGCCTCGTAATGTTCTTACCACCATCATTTTTTTAGCGAGAAAGAGTAACAAACCAAAAAGGCATGATGAAACATTGATGTGGTACAAAATGGGACTCAGCTTTCAATGAATATATGTTGATAGGTGTTTATTGAAATTGGATAATACAGTTCCATTTTCCTTAAGCAGAGGTAGTTGTTTCGCTGTGAATTCGCATACCACTTGTGTAGTTGCCTTAGATTTTAAGATTTGTTTTTAAATGACATTTCCTAGGCTTGACTCACTTAATAATTCTTTTTCTCCCTGGAGCTTTCCTTTGTCATATAACTTTGGTTCTTTTAAACCTAGTATTAATCGCTATCTTTCTGGCCTCTGACGTTGATATTAAAAAAATGAGTATCTAGTGTACGTGACACGAAGATGTTAAAAATGTGAACTGAAGGAGGGAGGAGGTGATTAGAGGACAATAAAGTAAATAATAACAGCACGTGTACAGCATATACCGGCTAAGCCAGTAATAGTTTAAACAACAAATTGAAATGCGTGCAGAAGAAAGGGGAGATAAAGAAATCACATGACAAATCGAGCAAACAGGTAAAAGAGGGCAAGGCATAAAGGTGGTCGCCAAGGTGTCACTGTTTCATGCGTACATATTTGCTTGCTCATGGTCGTATTATTGATAGTTTTGCGGTTAAATATTTTGAATTTTGTTGTAACGAGCTTCTTCTGCCCGTTAACTAGCCGTAATGGGCTGCCCATACCATAAATATTCACGATTTATTCTGTCATTTCGCATTTTGTTGTCCACTTCCCAAAGTTCATATTCGGAAAAACGTTTGTTTCAGTCACAGGTTATAACAATGGTCAAAAGATACTCGATGGGTAACTGTTAAATCACTTTATTAAAACATGTATATCAAATAAAAATCCCTAATCGACGAAAAAAACAATCTTTGTAACTAACACTTCACTGGAAATCATATCTCATAAAAAAAACAGCTAAAAAAAACCATTTCATTCATACACAAATGTTTTTCACTCATTTAGTCTCTCATAAAACAAAACAAGCAGTTTCAAAATTGATGCTTTGAAGTGATTCCAAAGCTCTTTTAGTGCGGTTATCCTTGATATTTTAGATCTGCTGGTGATAGTTGTACTATCCAAATGTATTGTCACTAAATTATTTTTAAAGTAATGTGCGTAGTTATAGAAAAACCCCTCATATTCTAATAATAGTCATTCATCATGGTTCAAAACAATTCCTTACTGCCTACCTCTCCTGCAGTAAAAGATTGAAAAAAGGCACAGCACATATGCATAAAGAGAAACTATATTTTACATTGACAACGTTGTTATGTGAATAAGGGATTGGGAAGAAACTGTCAGTTCTAAACGGTAATCGAACAAGTCAGTATCCACTACATATGGCCAATACTCCTTGGGCAAGTGGTACGTTGTGATTACAAGAAAGATAGAGGAACGAAGACTACATATTTCTATTCTGAAATAGTTTATTTCTATAAAAAATTGAACTGTCTTTGCCTTCTGAAAGTTAATTATTCTCCAGAGCTGTAATAAGTTTGAAGTCATAGAGACTCACACAGAAAACTACAAGGAGGTTAAGTGATATTTAATAGCTTTGCTTTGAAGACCCTTAACCATTTTTTCTGCCGATGGGGTCACATCGAGGTGTTCTGAAACCCATATTTTTAAAGAAGAGTGGAAACAATAAGTAGCATTCTAGGGAATACACTTAAACTGATAAACAACAACTGAAGTGAGAATTTATGGAAAACCGGTCTTAAATACAAAAAAATTATGAAGATATGCCTGTTGGGGTATCAAATGTATCTCTTAAATTACAGGATGGACGAAACTTGTTGACAGTATTACTTAATGTGATTTAAGTTGTACCAACAATTTTCCTAGGGCAAAAAAATCAATTAAGAGAAATTCCAACGGTCTAGAAAGATAAAAAAATTCTGGATTTGTTTGGATGGGTGTTAGTAAACATGGATGGGAATTCTGGATGGGAATATTTCATCCTCACCGTTGTACCCATCTAATTTTTCTATTAATTACTGCATTTGTAAAGTGCACCTTGACTTTTGTTTGGTTGCCAGATTAGTACTATTGGACTGATGTAACTAACACGTAAAATACTTAGGTACGGCTACTAATAATGGCTGGTGTCAGTTAAAAGCCTTTATCATTAATTAAGGAGATCCATCGATACCCTCGTCATCATTTTTGGATACTTAAATTTCCGTTTCCTTCCCAACACAAGGTACAAGTTCTCTCTTGCAAATTTAAACCATCAAATAACAAAATATGAAGAGCAACATCAAATGATCGCTATGTTTTTTTTCTCTGGTTTAAACCTATTCAACAAAACCAAAACAACCAATATATTGTATAAATATGTTTTGTGTCTCCTTCGATTGAGACGCAGTACATTAATAAAAACAGAATTCAAAAAAACGAAACAATTCATCACTACTGTAGTGTGAAGCACTAGTTTTACTTCAAAAGTTACCACTATTGAAGCACAACACACGCGGAATTTTATTTGCTTTTAAACACAGAATTTTGATGAGTTCTTTACGGTAATTGCATATTGGATTAAAATCTACACAGATGCAGCAAAAAAGCTTTTCCATCATTAATTTGTCCACCTAATGAAAAAAATTGTAACCGGCAGGCATAGTTAACAAGTACTTAAAGGGGAAAAATTTCTGTGAATTTTACAGCATTATTTGCAAAATAAAAATCCCACAAAAACTATTTATTGGACCAATCAATAATTAAGTTTCCCCAAACACTTTCTTCTTTTTCTCCACAAGCTTTGGCAAATATTTTGCTACTGGAACAAACATTGTGTCTAAATGATTCCGGTTTGTTATATACCTTTTATTCTATATTCTTTTTAGATAACAAGCATTACATATAGCGAAAGAGCGGACAATTATTTGAGCAAAATTGTTGCTTTGAGTTCCATGACATTAAATCACTGCAAAATGTAAGAGTGGCAAAATGTAAAGCCAATCAGTGCAAGTTTATTCCTGCCAAAATTTCTTCCTTGAAAGTAGCATTTTTGGTTACAAAAATGTAAGTATTAGAAACATCACACATTCTGTTTTGTCATGTATTTAGGACAAACATTGATAACAGTATTTATGTAAATATGTAAATAACTGAAGCTTCTATCCTGTATAAATATTCGTAAATAAATAAATAAATAAATAAATATAGGAAGTGTAGAGTCCCACCAAGGAAGTTCTGAAATGAAACGTCAAATCTGGAGATGAAGATTAGTAACTTATACCTGATGAGGTCCTAATTCCAAAGCCATTACTTTGGACAGCATATCTAAGCCCGCTTTTGTAGTGCCTAAAGAAAGGAGTTAAAAAATTAATCAACTAATAGAAATACTCCTAAACTATGCATGCTATTCAAAATTTGAAACAGGGCCATCCATTTATTACGTTCGCACTGAGGGGAGAGATGGGTACCCTAAAAAGCGAACAAAAGCGAACAGGGGGGAATGGTGTTCACGTGTGAGAAAGTTCACATTATATTTTTTTGCTTACAGTTTTTACAAAGTAGTGATAGCGTGTTCAGGTTTAATTATTCTTATCTGTTTTTACCCATTTATTGTTTGTTTATATGGAATTACTTTCGTTTGTATTCGGCTTGTATCTAATTATGATTGCTTTCATTTCTCACAACAATAGCTTGNAGAAAATATTTTGCTACTGGAACAAACATTGTGTCTAAATGATTCCGGTTTGTTATATACCTTTTATTCTATATTCTTTTTAGATAACAAGCATTACATATAGCGAAAGAGCGGACAATTATTTGAGCAAAATTGTTGCTTTGAGTTCCATGACATTAAATCACTGCAAAATGTAAGAGTGGCAAAATGTAAAGCCAATCAGTGCAAGTTTATTCCTGCCAAAATTTCTTCCTTGAAAGTAGCATTTTTGGTTACAAAAATGTAAGTATTAGAAACATCACACATTCTGTTTTGTCATGTATTTATTTATAGGAAGTGTAGAGTCCCACCAAGGAAGTTCTGAAATGAAACGTCAAATCTGGAGATGAAGATTAGTAACTTATACCTGATGAGGTCCTAATTCCAAAGCCATTACTTTGGACAGCATATCTAAGCCCGCTTTTGTAGTGCCTAAAGAAAGGAGTTAAAAAATTAATCAACTAATAGAAATACTCCTAAACTATGCATGCTATTCAAAATTTGAAACAGGGCCATCCATTTATTACGTTCGCACTGAGGGGAGAGATGGGTACCCTAAAAAGCGAACAAAAGCGAACAGGGGGGAATGGTGTTCACGTGTGAGAAAGTTCACATTAAAAATTTTTTTGCTTACAGTTTTTACAAAGTAGTGATAGCGAAAGACAGGTGTTCAGCTTTAATTATTCTTATCTGTTTTTACCCATTTATTGTTTGTTTATATGGAATTACTTTCGTTTGTATTCGGCTTGTATCTAATTATGATTGCTTTCATTTCTCACAACAATAGCTTGACGTCAGTTTTTTACTTTTTTAATTTAAGCACGTGAGCAGCTATAAAAGAAGAATCAATGACATAATTTTCAAGTTATTTATCGAAATGACAACTACCAACGACGGTCAAAAAAAGTATAACGAACGTACGAACAAGGGGGAGGGGGTTCGAAAAATGGCCAATTTAATGCGAACGTAAATGGATGGTCCCACCAAGAAAACACAGTAAATTGTGAAAAGTCGACTTTTCGATGTTAATACAAAATCATTGTGAGAGCAGTAAATTTCAAAAATCTTTTATTTTCAACCTAGTGAAATAAAAAAACCAATAATGATATGTAATATACAAGACATAAGATTATTAAGTTATTCGCCGTAGGATTCGCTTCAATGGGGTCAAGGCACCAAAACGCACTGTTGTTTCCAAGTTAAAGGATGCACTGTTGTTGCCAAGTTAAAGGATGCATTGATATTTCCAAAGTTAAAGGGTGTTACTTAAAGAGATGTTTTATGATCAACTGTTTACCAAACAGATTTCTCAGGTTGTGATGGGGGCAGAGTCAAAGACATTATCTTTGAGAAGGGGACCGACACTCTGGGAATGAGAGTGATCAAGCAACGGGACTGGTTTAGTGATAACTGTGATGAAGTGAATGTCCACCTTAATGAAAAGAGAAGTGCCCACAAAAAACTTCTCAGCTCTTCATCTTCAAACAGGTTACTTTATGCTGCCAATTTTCTTAATGTGAAAAGGAGTGTTCAGCGGAGGTTGTGCAAATTAAGAATAAGTGGCGGTCAGATCTGTCATGAAAATGTTCTATGAATTGTTACATCAGGCTTTTGGTCCACGACCTTCTTTGATCACACCAAGTTTGGTAAAGGAATGGACCACCTTAGTGAAGACCTTGATAAAATAATGGGACCCTAGTTTGAGCATTTCCAGGATCTCTTTTACAACCCTTCTGTTGTACATGATACTGCTGTGGATAGTGTTCCACAGCGAGATATGCACTCCAAGCTAGATATTGAGCCATCTCTCAGAGAGGTTATTGGAAGCATTAAACAGATTTACACAGCCAAAGCATCAGGCCTTCATGGCATTCCAGTTGTATTGCTAGTTTATGGTAGTGTAAACGTTCACAGAGCAGTACACTCACTGCTTATATCTGTTTAGATTAATAAATTAATTGCTCAGGACTGGATTGGTGCCATTTTAGTCACTCTATACAAAGAGAAAGGAAAGAAGTCAATTTGTGATAGCCATCGTGGAATTTCATTGCTTGAATTTGTTAAAAAGGTGTTTGCGAGACTGCTATTGAATCGGTTGGGGATACGTGTTTGTTATTCCTGAGTGCCAGTCTGGTTTTCGTGCAGGGCGTGGAACTGTCGACATTATTTTCTTTGCCAGGCAGCTCATTGATAAATGTAAAGAGCAACGTCTCCCTCTTAGTCAATTTTTGTAGATTTAACAAAGGCTTTTGAAACTGTCAATCGTGATGCTGTCTGGGCGGTGCTTGGCAAATATGGTCGCACGCCTGCATTTTTTGATAAAATCAGAGAGTTATATCATTCTATAAAAGATCGTGTAAATTTTAATGGTCCATGATCAGAAGAAATTGCTATTGACAATGGACTGAAACAGGAGGGCATTCTTGCTTTAACTCTGTTTTCATTGTATTTGACTGCGGTCCTGTGCTTTGCTTTCCTTGACCGTGACACTTCAGAATTAGAACAACTGGTAAAGTGTTCAACTTGAGGAGATTCCAAGGGAAGATTCTTGTACGTGAACGTTTTGTTGGGGAGCTCCTGTATGTTGATGATGCCGATCTTGTTGCTCATTCTCCTGGTGAGATGTAGTATGGTGAAATGTCATCTGGAAAAAGACGTCAGTGTAAGCCACGTAAAAGGTTCAAGGGCAATGTTAAGGAGAACCTGAAGCGTAAGACGATTGCTGAAGACAACTAGGAGGCATTAACGTCTGATCGTGAGCGTTGGAGAGGTTTAATCTTTCAAGGTGGTAAGTTGAGTGAGGAGAGCAGAGTTTCTCGTGCTAAAGTAAGGAGAATCTGAAGGAAGGATGAATTTTTGCCAGTTGCGTGCGGCCTTCTTAGGCCTTGTAAAGTATGTGGTTGGACTCTGTTGTCTAAGGCAGGACTGGTGAGTCATCAGAGGTTTCATCAGGCCACTAGATCTAGAATTATTTCTTTTGTACCCCTTACTGCTGCTACTTCTGAATCTTCCATTTACTCATGTCCATCCTGCCCCAAAATCTGCAAATCGACTGGTGTACTCAGGCGACACCTCAGGTTTCATGGCGATAAAAACTCCATTGTGGCCACCCAGAGGGATCACATGGAATGCCACGTCTGCCACAAAGTGTCACTTGCAGGTCTCCAGAGCCACTTAAGACTACATGGGCTGAAAGAGCAGGAAAAAGAAAGAAATGAAGGAATGGCAATCGTCTGACAAGACGGTGCAATCATCATGTATGTATGCAATAACTCAACAAGACAATTTATCTACTTACAGTATACGGTGTGATCCTGTAAAGCCGCCTGTGATGCTTGACTGGAAACATTGACAATGGATCCACCTTTTCCATTTACAATCATCTTTTTGGCAATGACCTACAAGAAGGAAGGGATACAGGCAGACAATCAAAACATGCTTTAAACCACGCCAGGTAGCACAACCAACAAAAAAAACCAAATCTGTCCATAATGAAACGCCGATCATCGGGTGAATGGCAATGTATTTCAGTGCCTTTGCCCTTTAGTCAGGCTTGTATTTCTACTCCCTTTCTTCATCCACACCGTTTGCTTTAAGGTGGAATATCTCAAGACTTCAACAAGGCAAGAACAAATTGTACGAATGGTCCTCAGTTCCTTAGCTGTTTCATAGAGTTATCTGTAACATTACCACGGTATTGAATGAAAAACATTGGTTTAGGGAGTTGGTTCCCGTTCAGTTTATGACTGTTAGCTCTCTTTGCTTCTGTTTTCTTTTCCCATGATTTGATCTATTGTTGGCATAATTACCGGTATAGAATTAAGGTGGGTATTGATTTCTCTCAAGTTTTCTTTCCATTTAATCAAAACATCATAGAACGTAGTCAAGTTATAGCAGGTCATATAAATTCGCTGAATGAAACCGTCTACTACTAATGTTTATATAATTTAGACGGGAGCGCATTAAATTCATAATTATTCCGGTATCAGTTGGCCGATGACGGTGAGTTAGTTGAGTGTATAATACACAAGTCCAAATATGGTAGTCTGCCTTCAATTTCCACTTTTAAGGTAAAGTTTACGTTGGCATTCGGCGATATAATTTCAGCTAATTTTTGCTCCACAAGATGACATTTTATTGATCTTAATATGTCATCCGTGTAACGCTCATAAACGTAAGTATCGTCTTATATTCCAGACTCAAATCTTGACAACCAGATATTGACCAAGTATGGGGGTGGTTGTGAGACCGTCGGAAACTCATCCGTCTGTTTGTATGGACGATCGTCTGTGGATAAGACAACCTTTGTTGTTGCTAGTTAAGCCTATGTAATAAAATTCTGTTTATCAACTGATGGATGTCAAAATTCACCTGAGAACAAAACATTTGCCGCATCTTGACTAGCTTCACTGAGAGATATGTTGCATACAAGGAAATGACGTCAAATGAAATTAAAATTTTCGTCAGCTCCCAAAGAAATTTTTAAGCTGGTCAACAGTTCGAGGAACAATTAATTTTCAACTGAGGTATAACGTATAACAGAGAGCGACTCTGTCACCTTATCTTTATTCAGGTTTCAACTCAATTTTAAAAAAAAAATCTGTGGTCAGTGTTTCTACAAAATGTGTTTTATCTAGCTCATCAGATTTCTTACTCTTAAACTGTTCTTGTATTGTTCTTGGTTCTTGGTGCAGTTTAAGGTTAATGTTCTGCAAAGACGGTTTTCATTAAAAACCATGGTTTCGTATTTTATTTATAGATGAGAATGTATGATGCTTTGCTCTTGTAAACGATGTCATCCAGACACCTTAGGTAATTAGACATTGAATTAGGATGCTACCAACACCCAATCAAGATCAATAAGTATTGTATACAATCCTAACACTTACTTGTGAAAGAAATAGGGTTGCTTTTACATTAACATTCATCAAACTAAAAGGAAGAACAAACACAGCATTACCATATTTAAGACATACTAAGGAAAATCACACATAACATTCAACAGCAAACCTTACTTTAACTGCCAAAAAAATTCAAATGGTGTGCCTCCTTTCCGTGCCACCAAAAATATTTAAACAACTACAGGTTTCTATTAAAAACAGTCTTTTCATTATTTTCATTACAGTATCTCACCATACAACACCACACCTCACCTAGATCAAGTACTGGCTCGCAACAAGTCTGCACATTTCTCTTTGCCACCCCAGCCCATCAGAGCTGGTTTCATCAATCACTGTTTTCCGGTTTCTAAATGAGATACAATAAACGCTTACACAACTTCTTACATGTCCTGTTCACTTACTGTTTCAGAGCACATCAAACACACACAGAGAGATATAAATGAATAAATAAATAGATAAGTAAATAAAAACAAACAAAAAAGTCAATCAATTACAATATACAAAAAAATATATAAAAACAAATATAAATAAATAAATCTATGTACAAAATTTTAGCTAAGGATTCATGAAGATTTTTTACAAAGATACTCATTTTTGTTTTACCTAAAGACTTGTTTTCTTTTAGCCAATCACAAACGTGGCTGGGTTTCTAGGTCTTCTCTTTGTTTTCCTTATTGGTAAAAGCTTGCTTGACATGTGTTTTCCTTGTCAGCCATGTTGGTCCCATCGAGTACCAGCGAAAAATCTTTCGATCAAAACGAACATTATTAACATAAACATAAACTGGTCCAAAAAGGATCAGTACAATAAATGAGTAGGCCTATCCAGTGCATGTGTGGGTGAAAAATATTTACAAAAACTAATATATATATATATATAAATATTGTGTGTGTGTAATCTTGTGTATTCGTATAAAAAAGTGCTCAATGCATATGGCAAAGCAATATACATACGGTAAAACACGAAAATTTAGAACTATGACTGCAACTAATAGTTTCACGATATTTGTCTAATGTATGCCTGATGATCGAAATGTATATATGTATGAAGATATAAATATATATATATGTATATACTTATGTATATATATACCGAAAATCCTTTTCTACTAAAAGATATAAAATTTTTAATAATTTCATAATAAGCTGCATTATTAAAAACAATACCTGTCAAAGGAATCTGGGGTAACCTCTAGAAATGGTTGCAGAGTTGCAATAGCAGCATTGTTCACAAGACCACATATATCTGTATATTTTTCTAATGCCGTTGCTATTGTTTTTGTATCACATATGTCAGCATGTATTGTGTTAATACCAGGAAGCTGTAAGAAAAAAAGTAATATGAGAAAAGTGAGAAATTCTTATTATATAATGTAAAACTAGCTCTATTTAAACTTCATTAATTTTCTTGCTCTTACTTCTTTTGGGGTATGAGATATTTCTGACCTAGAAAAAATGTTAATTTGTGAGCAGCTTAAAATTATATATAAAGAAGTGTTCTCACTTAAAATGAAAGGCAACATTTAAAAAGTTTGTGTAAGGAGTGTACAACAGTGAAACATGGCCAGTTGGGTTAGTTAGAAGGCACTGGTAGACACCAATGGACAGAAATTCAGACGACCAGATGGATGATTAACACCAGTCTGTCCGAACACAGACTTTCTGATAAAACACGAGGTAGGCTAGGTATTCAAAACATTTCTGTGATCATGGGGCAAATGCACTTCAGGTAGTTTGGCTACACAGAAGGGGTGAGTATTAACAACAGGGTTTGTAAATGCTGGAATTTGGTGATTATGGGTGCTGAAGGACAGGGCAGACCATGGAAAAGAAGGAAACAAATTATGCAGGATAATTTGCAAAACCTTTACTTCAAGAAAGCATAGGGTGGAGAGATGGCAACTTGTTCTTGGGCGATTAATCTTTTTGTTATAGAAAATTTACATAATAATAGACTAGGCTTTAATGTGTGTCCTGTACGCGTGCTCCATTGTGTAATAGAACAATAAGTTGGTCAATTCTGAAACCCATCCATGTATTAAGTGAAGTTCAGGGGTTTTTTTATAGACACTTTTTTGCTCAGTAATAAAATAAAACAAAATAAATAACACACTAGGCTCCAGCATATAGACTGAAACTTTCTCAGTCTTGTTTTTTTCAAATAGACTTAAATGTGAAATGGTCACCCATGAATACTAGTTCACTTAATGTTGCTTTAGCTTCTATAAATTTAAGTTNATGATTATGGTGATGATGATGATGATGATGATGATGATGATGATGGCAATGTTGATGATGTGGAACAATAGAGACTGGGAGAAAAAGTGGCCTTGCTAAGCATTGGATCGCTAAAATGATCCTGTTAAGAAAGTTGTGTGACTGGTTTTGCAGATGGCTACAAAAGCACAAAATTCTACCTTTATTATGATTAGTACAACACATTTTCACCCATTCTGGCTCCAAATTTTTAAGCACGAGCAAGTATTGTTGCACTTCTACATCTTTGTATTTTCCTTGTTCTTGTTCTTGAGCGATTTATCTTTTCGTTATAGAAAATTTACATAATAATAGACTAGGCTTTAATGTGTGTCCTGTATGCGTGCTCCATTGTGTAATAGAACAATAAGTTGGTCAATTCTGAAACCCATCCATGTATTAAGTGAAGTTCAGGGGTTTTTTTATAGACACTTTTTTGCTCAGTAATAAAATAAAACAAAATAAATAACACACTAGGCTCCAGC
Source organism: Morbakka virulenta (assembly GCA_003991215.1). Lineage (NCBI taxonomy): Eukaryota > Metazoa > Cnidaria > Cubozoa > Carybdeida > Carukiidae > Morbakka > Morbakka virulenta. The sequence continues at coordinate 556,307 of RDPX01000404.1, forward strand.
ATATAGACTGAAACTTTCTCAGTCTTGTTTTTTTCAAATAGACTTAAATGTGAAATGGTCACCCATGAATACTAGTTCACTTAATGTTGCTTTAGCTTCTATAAATTTAAGTTGACACTTCATTTTAAAAGTATTTGAGTTACTTTAACAATATCTGGGCTTCTTTATTGATCTTTCCAGAGTGTACTTTAAATTGATTCAATTCAAAAGTCTGGAATTTTCATTATTTACATTTTTTCACTCTGATGAAAAAAGCAATCAGAAAGTTAATTTCCAAGAATACTTTTTTTCATTTCTTGTAGTTCTTAGAGTTGATCTACTTGTCTATCTCTTGATGTTTAGAAACAACAGAAGAAATGTGTCTGCAGTTTTATCATGCTGGAAAAGATGGCTTTAAGGACCAGACCCAACAACCATGAAGTAACTAAAACATTAAAAACTCCCTTTAAACACAAAAACAAAATATATTAAAAAATCAATGTCAACCACAAGTGTTAAGTACCCCCATTCTGTTCCAACCTAAATCCAACCACTCCATCAAGTGAGAAATGCTAGGAAATAAAGGTAAAAACACTGTGCCTGTCCACAAACTTTTTCTAAGAGACTCAAATGCCAATTGCACATGCATCTACTCCAGTGTCACTCCTCAATCTCACCAGTGTTGCCATTTACCACAGTAAGGCAAATCAGGCAAAATATCTAAAATATATAAGTGCTTGGGTCTTTAAAATTTTATGCAAATTTATTAAACACAATTACTGTTGAAACCTATAAACTCTCTCTAAACAGTAAAACAGCGCTGTAAATCATACTCTTGTTTAGCCTTTAAATTTGTAAAATGCAAAAGATATCTTACAAAAATACATTATCAATAAAATGTCATCTATACTACATCCAAAGTTGACATAGCTGGTCAAATAACCACTGAAACATGGTACAATATCTTGACTAAATTTCTTACAGTTGATTGAAAAATAGGCAGCCGGTGAGCTGGCAAATAACTGAAACCAGTGCACTTAGCTTGGGTAAATTCTGTCTCAAAGGCTACAGCTAGACTGTATCTTAAGTGTTTGTCCCCAAAGACCTTGAAATACCAGGTTGGTTAAATGGTGGGGTTAAAACTTTCTCAGGGGGATGAGGGCCTTTTTACCTTTGGTTGGCAACTGGTAGCAGTTATCTCATCACCATTCATCTCTGATGAAGGCAATGTGTGGTAGACAGTGACTGCTGTCATTCTGTTTAATACCACCTCCATTACTAATGGGCTCAGTCATCATGCTGATAGTCTGTCTAAGTAATGGTTTTTGTCGAATATCCTTTTGCTACCTATGACAAGTTCAATCAAACTAATGGCTCCCAGTACTCAGCAGACCTTCAATGGTAAGGGGAGGTGAGAAATCGCAAGACCAAAAACTGACTCCATATCCAAAGAGTGTAGATTTCAGGTGTGATAGTACTGTTTGTGACTCCTGCTCATTTATTAAAAGAGCATCAGACTCCATTGATAAGGCATTGAACAAAGATCACACTTTTAATATCTTTGTTTCTAGTGACTTTGATAGACATAACATCTCCTGGTTGAGCCATAGTAACAAGACTGACAGACCTAGAGAAGGTACTTACAGCTTCCTTCTTGCCCATGATCTGGTACAGGTTGTTGACTTTCCAACAAGATTTCCTGGATCAGTCTCAAAAATCTTCTTTTTTAGGTCTCTTTTTGACCTCTGTTCCTAAGCATTGCACAGTTTCACCTTTATTTCTGGATCTTCTGATTGTGTTGTTGTCACTGTTGAGGTTAAGGCAACTGTTTCAAATCTTGTTGGCAACCCATATAATCAACTTCTTGGTGATATTGCAAAGGATTCAGTCTAGCAAATCAGCTTCTGCTGCTGCAACTGAGCTCACATAATGGTTACAAATTGGAAATTAAGCAATTGTACTGTCAAAGTCACTCCTCATTCTCCTCCATAGTTCAATTGTCATTGTTCTTCTGCAATGGCTCATTGCAATCATTTCCATGTTTAGTTCCAACATGATGGAACTGCAGAATCTTGGGATTTCTTTTGAATGGCCTAGCAATGCTTATAAAAGGGTAATTTTTCATGATAAATCTAGCTTTGCTGAGCACGTTTGAGAATATATTTTTACTCAAAGATGTGGAAGTTCAAATTTCTGTAAGAATTACAATTGTTTTTTTATTTCTGGCAAGTTGGTTATTCTTCCACTCTTTGAAAGCTCTAGAATCTGACCTTTGCGGTGTCAGCAGATGTGGAATGAAAAGGGTGGTTTCTTTCAATACATCTGGAACCAAATTGATGCCATTCAGTAGAGAGATGAGCCTTCATCTCCCTACAATATTTATGGAAAAGCATTCTGATCTTAACTCTGGTGAGGTTGCCTATCTTGTTATCCTGCTATCGTCCACATGTATAAATCTACCATTCACCCTTGCATGTATAAGACAGTAATAGAAAATTAAGTGATAGAAAATTTATATTTCAGTTTTTATAAGTGATTCATACCAAGCATACAGAATATTTTAGAGTGGATTTTACAATGTGGTTGTCCAACACATGCTAGCATGTAAACCGGATGTTAAACCGAATATGATGATGTTAATACTGATTATTAGGATGCAATACCAAAAAAGTATCTAATTAATTACTGGCAACTTCTAGCTTGTAGTCACAACACAGCAGCACAGTTTTAATTAAGCAACTTCATATATCATTGTATCCATAAACATAGCTTGTAAATGCTACAATACACATGGCATGTCATAAATAACCACTAACAACAATGCCTTACACAATAGCCTCTGATAAAAATGTAAAGATTGAGTTCTACCCTTTTGCAGCAATCATAAAAACAATGCATTTTACTCTAAACTTAGGATACCACAGGCTTGCCTTGTTAAGGAACTACACATTCCCCATGTTGCAAAACACTGAACAGTTAAAGATAATAACTTCAAAGATAATCGTTTAGTTGCCACTGAACTTATTCTGTTAGAATGGCTGATATATCACCTATTGCCATTGGAGAATTGTGATCAATTTTTCTATCTAGTAAATCTAATAAATTTGACACAGACAGTTAACCATGACTTGTGCCTAAGAGCTGCTGGTCCTGCCCTGCTGACTACCTCACACATGGAGCACATTGCCACATCTGGACCAGTGCTACATCATCTTATTCTAATGTTCTTGGTCATGTTCAGAGATGTGTGTGCAATATGTTCAAAGGTACCAAAGCTCCAAATCTGTCACTCTTCAAGCTTTCTCTCATCAATGAAACATGGCTTGTCTTAGTCTTTTCTAAAAGTATTATCTGTTGCATCTCAATGCCTTCATCCTCATGCAGTTGCTGTTGAACTCACTCAAACCCAGAAGACACAGAAAAAAAATCAGCCATGAGCAACAAGAAAACACAAAGAAAAGCAACCATGAACAACAATAAAAAAAACACAACACAAGTCATGTGACCAAGCTCTGACAGTGTGTGCAGCTAGATGAAACCTAACTTCCTATAAGCAAGAATAATTCCCCTATAATCTAACAACAAAACTATGGCCACAAAAGGTGTGTAGTGACTGTAAAAATATGTATGCAAATATATTGGTCTCGAATGCAAATAACATCAAATAAAGAAAAAATAGCCCATTGAAAGACAATAAAAACACATGATACTTGTGTTAAAACAGTTCAAACACACATACTACCAAGGAAGTAAATTGTGGGGTCTCTTATTTCTCTCTCTTTAAGCTTGGGCCATTTATATTTCCATAGATTGTAAGTTAGTTTGCCTGCATGAAAATGGGAAGCAGGGGTAGAAGAACCACACTGAGCCATAACAAAACCATAGTAACCACAAGACAATGGAAAAAATTAAAAACTTTGATTTTTCTTGTAAAATGTTGGGTGTCAGGGCAAGTATCTTTCACATATGTGCAACTGATAAGATTCTAGTGCAAGCATACAACTTCCAAAAACTTTTGAATAATACTTTAACCTAATAATAGTCAAACATCCTTTAAGGTTACCATGAAATTTACAGCTAATGTTTATTTGTGTAGCACCAAAAGTAACCACAACAAACTGAAAACCATGAATACCTTAAGTAAGATATGATAAAAATTCTAAATTTCTTGAATACATACCTCTTCCTTAAGGCTATCTAAATCTTCTTTTGTCCTACTGATTGCAATAACCTCTGCTCCACATTTAACAAGGAGGCTACAAATGCCTCTTCCGATACCTAAACAGTGAGGAAACAAAAAGGTGGATTATTGATTTTGATTCACTAACATAATTTCTCTTTCTTCCAAAAATGCATAGCACTCTAGCCCTTGAAGACATCCAGCATACATTTTCTCAATATTTATGTGGGGTGTGACTGTTNGGAGGAAACAAAAAGGTGGATGATTGATTTTGATTCACTAACATAATTTCTCTTTCTTCCAAAAATGCATAGCACTCTAGCCCTTGAAGACATCCAGCATACATTTTCTCAATATTTATGTGGGGTGTGACTGTTGTGACACAATCACGGATCAGTGTTTCAAGGATGCTGCATTGAGCTTATTCACAGGAGGACTAAATTTCTAAGGCATATTCATTTACTTGATAAAAGGAAGCGTTCCTGGTTTCCTATGATTCTTATCATAACAAGTTAACTTTTAAAAAGAACAGAGCATAGTTTTGTGTGACAAGTTTCTATCACATAACTTTCATCCTGCTTTGATGAATGCTAAGGTTTCTGAATCATTTATTTTCTATTGACCAAGAACTACACAAGTTATGTGGCCACAGAGTGTAAGGAAGCGTGAAGGAAAAAGATAACAGACTAAAAAAAGTTAAGTCAACAGGTAAGATTTAGTTCTAGCCTTCAAAACATTCCAAGATACATGGAAAACATTCAGAAACCAGAGATCTGAGCAATCTTTAATGTCTGAGAAAAGAAACTATGCTTATAGAAAACTTACTGCAGTAAGGGGAAACAATTACACATGGACAATTACATTGAGAGAAACAAGTCACACAAGGTGTGAAATGTGGCAAACTGAGTTTATGGCAGTGTTGGATGCTCTTTAGAATATCAATACAACATTCAGAAAGCTTATGAAGCAAGCTTATTGACTCCACCTTATTAAATGGCTCAGAAATATCCAAAGCAATAATGCAATGTTTGCTAAGTGTACCCATTAACCTACAGACACACACCAGTGGAATAAAACTAGTATTGAACACCAACAAAAAAACCTAGGCTTCACAGGACTAACACCACTACATTGTTGATATTTCATTTCAAGACCTAACTGATGATAAAAAGAAGCCTTTCTGGTCAATATTTGCCAGCTTTCTTTCCACATATGAATTTCAACAATAGTGAAACAGTTGATCAATTTACAATAGGGCTTAGAAAGCAACCAAGAAACTGGTATTTTGGGGTTAGCTTTGTTGATAAACTCAAGAGATCAGATTATTGGATCACTAAAAACCTTTAAGTTATTAAAGAGAAGTCTACTCAAAATATTTACTTGAAACATGGAATATTAGCATAATACTAGTCCTAGACAAGGCTGATGTATGGGAGGATGGCAATCTACAAGCAAAAGATATAACAGCAAAACCTCATGATAAGGTCCATGTCATAAAGATGAAAATTGGACCAAAGGAGATGGTAGTTTGGCACAACTGTGGAAAAGGAGCCCACATAAAATGAGTTGGGCAGAGTCTGCCCTTCCTTCCTTGCACTGGGCAGAGTCTGCCCAGTGCAAGGAAGGAAGTGTACAAAATGCTCACATATGGGGCAATTTGCAGTATATTGCCATCTGAAAAACAGGACAGCAGAAAAGGTCAATGAGGAAGAACACTTGAGAGGTGGAAATCATTGTGGAAGTTTACAAAATCAAATGAAACAAGTTGATAACCAAAATAAAATTTCAAGTGAGATTAAAGGCCGTTTCACAATCTATGCAATAGAAAATAGAGACAATAAAGCAGATACACTGTCTGATCTTAATAAACAAGGGCACAATAAAAGGAATGATTACAATAATCATCATGAGTGTTCAGTTGCCTCACAAGCATCACCGACAGCAATGTACATTTAAGAGATAGAGGAGGCATCAACTACTGATCAAAAGTTACAGGAAGTAAAAAAAAGTGCTAAGTGAGTGGTAGCTGGAGTAAGTGTTCTAAACCATACTTGATAGTAAGAAATGAGCTTACCTGCATTAGGCATTTAATTCTACATGGTACTAGGATGTATATGCCAGCAGTGTTGTCGAAGAGGGTTACAGACATAGCTCATGAATGACATCAAGGTGTGGCAAAAACAAAAGAGTGGCTATGCTAAAAAATGTGATGGCCAGCCATGGATAATGATGCCAAAAAGAAGTGTTAAGAGTGTTAAGAGCATGAGTGGTTACAACAAAATATAGACCATCACCAGTGACACCTAAAAGAATGCCTAAAAGACCTTTCTCTGGCTTTGCTTGGTTCAATATCAATGAATAAGCACCTGACTTTGCTTGACGTGAACAGAACTAAGAGAAAATGTTTAAAGAAAGTCTGCTAGCCATTGCATGCCTGCATGATGATGACCTTTTCATTTATTTTTTTTAATCTCCAGAAAGGGTACTTTAGAGTTGAGTGGAAGTAGGAATTACATACTCTACTAGTTCTGAAAATGTAATTAAACTTCTTGATGTTCAGTTTGCTTAGTAATGTGTGCCAAAAAAATGAGAACACATAATGACTCCAACCTGATATCAGCAGAAATTGTGAGGTACCTAATGAAATGGGGCTATAACGAAATTTACACTCCCATTTTGGCCCTGTCCAAATTGGGAGGTTGAATAACAAAAACTTATCATTATGTAAGTGGATGAGAGCTGTGGATGAAGAAAAGAATAATTGGAGGACACAATAAAATAAGTAACTCATGGTTTGATGATCAATAGCACACATTGTGACTGGGTGATTACCAGCTGAATTTTTGTATGGTAGGAACATTGCCAATAAGATATCAGATATATACGGTGATCAATTCAAAAGTGGATGCCAGTATGCACCTTCAACAAGTGAGGGACCTTGATGCGGAAAATAAACAAGTTTTAGCNAACTACTGATCAAAAGTTACAGGAAGTAAAAAAAAGTGCTAAGTGAGTGGTAGCTGGAGTAAGTGTTCTAAACCATACTTGATAGTAAGAAATGAGCTTACCTGCATTAGGCATTTAATTCTACATGGTACTAGGATGTATATGCCAGCAGTGTTGTCGAAGAGGGTTACAGACATAGCTCATGAATGACATCAAGGTGTGGCAAAAACAAAAGAGTGGCTATGCTAAAAAATGTGATGGCCAGCCATGGATAATGATGCCAAAAAGAAGTGTTAAGAGTGTTAAGAGCATGAGTGGTTACAACAAAATATAGACCATCACCAGTGACACCTAAAAGAATGCCTAAAAGACCTTTCTCTGGCTTTGCTTGGTTCAATATCAATGAATAAGCACCTGACTTTGCTTGACGTGAACAGAACTAAGAGAAAATGTTTAAAGAAAGTCTGCTAGCCATTGCATGCCTGCATGATGATGACCTTTTCATTTATTTTTTTTAATCTCAAGAAAGGGTACTTTAGAGTTGAGTGGAAGTAGGAATTACATACTCTACTAGTTCTGAAAATGTAATTAAACTTCTTGATGTTCAGTTTGCTTAGTAATGTGTGCCAAAAAAATGAGAACACATAATGACTCCAACCTGATATCAGCAGAAATTGTGAGGTACCTAATGAAATGGGGCTATAACAAAATTTACACTCCCATTTTGGCCCTGTCCAAATTGGGAGGTTGAATAACAAAAACTTATCATTATGTAAGTGGATGAGAGCTGTGGATGAAGAAAAGAATAATTGGAGGACACAATAAAATAAGTAACTCATGGTTTGATGATCAATAGCACACATTGTGACTGGGTGATTACCAGCTGAATTTTTGTATGGTAGGAACATTGCCAATAAGATATCAGATATATAAGGTGATCAATTCAAAAGTGGATGCCAGTATGCACCTTCAACAAGTGAGGGACCTTGATGCGGAAAATAAACAAGTTTTAGCTGATTATGCAGACAGGAGGAGACAAGCATTGGAGAAAGACTTATCAGCTGGAGATAGTGTTCTTCTTGAGAGGATGAAAACAAACTTTTATCAGCATATTAGGGTAGACCATGAACTCTCAAATCTTGGCATAGCAAAGGGGTCCATGTTGAGTCAAAACATGGAGTGACATACAAAAGAAACATACAATGCCTTAAGTGGTTAAGTCTAACAAACTCAGAAACACCTGAATTCAAGACTGGGTGTCTCCTAGCCAAAAGACAGTCTGCATAGCTATGAAAAGAGGAAAAAGATGATTGTTCATCCAGTTTAGATACCAAGTGACAGCATAAAATCCAGATCAGATCCCGAACCATGAAAATTAAAGAGAACATCTAAGCAGCCACAAATATATAAGGTCTTTATAATGTACTAGTTGTGTAGACATTATTACTATTATTATTATATACTTAATATTTAGCTTTGTTGAACATATATTTGAACATTGTGTGTGAACAATTCAGGTGCATTGTAATAGCATCCTGTTATGATGTTTATTAAAACCAAGATTAGGTTGGACTTTTTACTAAGTAAATTCAATTATTTCATGGATAAAGCAGTAGTGCTTACAGATATTTGTTGTTTACAAACTCTTATATGTGTAAGTGAAGGTTCATCATTTAAGGCATTTTATCATGGACTAGTTTTTATGAAAAGGAGGAAATGTAGTAAATGGATTCCCTGTGTTAATCATGGATTTCCTGTGTAACCTGTGAACGTCTTCAAAACTGGCAGTATTAGGAAATCCTTCGTGAGACGCAAAATCGTTGTGTTCACTGTAAGAAGCATGTTCAGGGAATCCCTCGTGATCCAAAAATGCATTAGCATCGTTTACCTCAGAATGGTCAGGAAATCCTCCTCTATCGTATCCTGTATGATCACCAAAGTGGTTTTCCATTCTATCGTGGAGCCCGCCACAACCACCAGCAAAGTGTTCTTCGCCATGAACATCAAGGCCTTCAATGTCATGACCTAGCTCATTGTGTAGTCTATCAATCCCATCGTGTTCTTGTGTGTGTCCACTCATGAATTGGTCTTTGCCATTTGCCTTAGCTGATGGTGAAGTGTACGAAATTGCAGACTGACCGAATTCATGGTAACCCGAAGGTGGAGCTGGGCCATATCCAGTTGTGCCATAAAATGGGGTATGAGGATAGTTCACTATTGGCCCATGGGGAACACCAACATAACTTCCCATTTTGTTGACAACTGATCCAACATGATAAAAGAACTATGTTAGAGATAGTTAGTGTGTAGCTGTTCTATTTATTAGGCTAGTTATTTGTAGCCTTAATAGTTTTAGAATGTCATAATTATATGGGTTATCTGCATTCTTAAAAAAGGAATACAAAATCAGAAACTTTCTAGAAAAATAGAAAACAAGACTTTGGATAAGAAAATAAAATGGGTGAAGTCTCTTGCAAACCATACAACTATCAACTTGAAATGTTGACTGGCGTGGATGTTGTTTTCATTAATAAACAGTGTATTTACAGGTAGTGTTTATCAGCCTTGTTAAAGTTAGTGCCATTAAATAATATTTAATACTTCAATGCCACCAAGTGTATGGTGCTGTGAAGAAATAACAAAAAAAGAATGAAAAGAAAAGAGAAACTAATATGACTCATTATAAAATAAATTTATTACATTTATGGCTTCCTCTGAGTCCATAAAGTTCAGAATTTTCAAAACCGGGCTGCTTGATTCATCCAAGGTGGTTGTTGGTGTTCCAATAACAGGCAATCACTTAGTTTCAAAGAGCCATATGTTTTATGAGACACTTCATCTTGCGGTAGGTAAGATGTTGTATTTTGTCCACTGCAAATTTGGTTAAATATGAGAAAGCAACAAGTTAAACAAGTGGTAAGGGAATGTCAAATCTATCAGAAAACTGATCCTTGACTTGTCCAGTGTAATAAGAGAAAATTGTCAATGAGATATGGCTAGACCTGCAGTATGGTTTCAGTTATGGAATGAGTCAGCTCACTGAATAGCAGCACATCTTCAGACATTGTTCTAGATTCACAGTGCCCCTTCAGAGCTATTATCTGACAATGGAGCCAATTTCAACAGTGTGCAGGTTGCTAACATACTGAAAAATGAGAGAAACAGTACTTGTACAGGTATGCATACAGATGATAAAGGAAATGGAATTGCCTAAAAGAGCCATTGCACAGTAAATAGAATGGCTGCTAGGACTGGAAGCTCCATTAAAGATATGCTGTTTTGGTATAACAATCTCCAAATGCAGTGGTTATTCCAACTAAATTGAGTTATGCATACCTTGTACAATTCCTAGGTTTCACTTATGAGTCTAGCAACCCAAAATCAACAGATAGAGATCCCTTCAAAATAGGTGATGAAGTGTACATCAAATCACCAAATATTCCATATATGACCCTGTGGAGGAAATGGCACATTATCAAAGTATTATCAAACACTTAAGTGGTGATGGATGGCATGCCAAAACACATTGCTAAACTTTACATAGCAAAGCCATTAACTCACACCTCTGGTTCTACCCATGAAGAGCCCAGTCAGATAAAGACTTTTGGAAAAAATGAAAATGACACTGAAAATGAATATAATTATTATGATGCTTGTGCTTGGAGGAGAGACTATGGTGTGAATGCAGATAATCTACAATCTCAATCAAAAAGAAAAAACATCCCCCAAGATAGTTACAAGACTATTTTTGTGATATTTAGATCAAGGGGGATGGTTGAATGAATTATTATGTAGAAAGTACAGGCTTTGCCTATTATTTAGCAGAGGAAGCTGGAACAGTTTGTTCTTATTGTTGCTCTTTAAATTTCCAATATTTTTATCGAAATACAAGTTGGAGATGTAAAGGATGGGAATGTTTGCCATCTGCAGGTATTTTACTTCATTTTTGTATTAGTTTTGATATGATCAGTCAGTGTTGTTGTGTATTTGTAAGTTACTTAACCAACAACCTGTAAGCAGTAACATTTGAAGTGAAAACACTACTGGTAAAAAAGAGAAAACTGAAGGACTATAAATGAATGATATAGTTTTGCCATGAGAGTTAAAACCTCCCAGATGAACCACTATGGCCAAATGTTCACCATTCTGTTGACATGACTATGACACAACAATGACCAAAAAGCACATATATCTTAAGGTATTCTCTTTCCTAGCAAGTGGCTCACAAACAGAATTCTATACAGTCATTGTGTTGATGGAATCTCTCTTTATTTATTTCCTGTAATGGGTCCTTGTAAGATGTACTTAAAGGATACACTAAAACACAACCCTTTATAGTTTTCTCTACAGTTAGAGGCCAACTAATGAGATAGCTCTAAGTGTACCTGAAAATACTACATACTATACTCCAACTAAAAATTCAGCAATGAACAGAAACCCATGGGATAGAATACAATAAACAAACATATTTTTATTGCTTAACCTTTATTTAACACAAGGTTTCTCTTTTAGTTATTTCATGTTTTTACATTTTTTTTCACAAGAATATTTCCTTGTCTTATTATTTTTACAAGTGTTAAAATTCTGAGTTCATTACACTTTTGAGGGTTTTTTTTAATTTTATCTGCATTATTGCCACTTAGCAATTCAGCTTGCTCTCATGGTGCTTTAAAATATTTCAATTTTTTGTATACTTTCTGCTTGATATACTCCTGATGTTTTTTCATATATTGGACTCATCCTTAGGAAGGCTTGAAGCAATAATTCATATTTTCCAGTGTTATGGAAAGGCTAAAACCAGGAACCCCTTTTATAACTTACTATTTAGCCACTTTTTCAAATTTCAGTAATAGAGAATCTATTCGAATTGTGTTAGAATTACCAAAATTTTACAAGTGGTTTACTGTTCCAAATTGAACGCATTGAGCTTCTATTCCATTACAAGGGGCCGAAGTGTCACACCAAATTGCAATTCCCAGTGGAATCCACTGCCATAGTTAATTGGCATTAACATTGGGGGATCATTACCAAGCATCAGCATTAACAATTCTTTCTTAATTTGGATGTCATACCTCCCTAATATCCACTGGTCGTGCACTTGTCTCTCAAGGTTGCATCTGAAACATGAAATGATTAATGGGTTTGGTCTGTCCTCACTTACCACCAGGCTGAACAGAATTGTTTAGAAAATGCATAACTACAATGACTCTCAAAAACTGTCTCCAGTCGATGTATGTCTACCCCAAGAATCTGTCAAAGATGAAGATATGATCTCAAAAATCTACCCTTCTTGATGCTAATATTTTTCCTCCATCCTATTATGACATCTCCGTAGTAACCACCGATCAAGCATTGTAGCAACTGCTCGGTGCGTTGTCGGTTATATATGGGGGCTTACCAAGCATTTTTTTCAACAAGCCCTGCTGCCCACACTAAATTCACTCAAACATTATTCATAAACTGACCCTAATTTGCAATTTGGCAAATCAGATAAAAAAAAACACCGTCTTTTTTGTTTATGAGAACCGAATTTCAAGTATTTTAAATATTGAGTGATTTCAGCCCATTTTTAAAATTCAGGAATGTAATTTTTATCTGTCAATGAACTTTCCATCAAGTTTAGTATCTGGTTTCTGAATATATTCGGTTCTCATTGTAGGTGTGTGAGGGGTCTTTCGGGGTATCTGCACATAAAAGACTTACCCACCTTTTCCTGCACCAGTTACAACAACTTGGCGTCCATTAAACTGGATATCCATTCTACAGTACAATGCAAACTGAACTTAAATAGCAAAGATACTGTATTTAAAAAATAATAATTCAGAAATAAAAACCCTGTGTTGGAGAATTTCTGAAGGGATTTTGAGAACGTAAATAATGGCCTCGTTGTGAAAGAGGTCCTGGGTATGACGTTCAACTGCACCCAGCAGCAGGACCCTGGTCCGGGAGTTCCAGGGTTTTGAGGAGAATGCCACTACCTCTTAACTGCTGTTGTGCTGGGTCACCCTTGGGCAAGGTGTAGCACTCAAATGCCTCCCTTACTGGGTTACGTTGCCCCAAGAGCACTGGTCCTTGTGGCTGGTGACAACCAACAACTGACTTGGCAACCAAAGAGAGAAAGCTTTTTGCTCCCACTGCCTTGATGGTGGTCTTGGCTGACCAAAGGCTGATGGTGGCTGACAACCAGAGAAGGTGGGAGAACCCTGTATGGGTCAACGGCAGCTACCTAGAGCTGGTGTTCTCAAGAAACATACCCGGCAGAAGGCAAAGGGAAAACACTGCTGTATCATGCCCAGTAAAATCATGGTCAAATCTGTTTACGAAAGAAAATCTGACGAGGTGAATGGGGCCTCCTCTATATCCAGCAGAGACACCTCGTCCGGTAGGGATGGTCATGTGCAACAGGTGACCCCAGACCGTAACCAAACTACTGTTTGCAAAAAATAACATCTAAAAATAGGAACATGGAATGTGAGAACATTGTACGAAAAAGGAAAGCTTCAAAATGTAAAGCAAAAATGGATCGACTGAAAGTAAACATTTTGGAAGTAAGTGAAATGAGATGGACAGGAACAGGAAAAATGGTTAGTGATGAGACAACTGTAATCTACTCATGTGGAGAAAAACATCAGCATGATGCTGGAATAGTGCTGGACAAAGACAGGGCAAAGAGTGTGATCGGATTCTGGGCTATTTCTGAAAGAGTATTGTTAGTCCAGCTGAAGCCTTTTATTTTATGTATCATTCAGGTATATGCTCCAACACCAGAGCATGCAGATGAGGAGGTTGAGACTTTTTATGAGGAAATAGAAAAAGAGAAAAAAAAGGTAGTGTAAGTCACAGGAGATAGTGTTGATTATGTGTGACTTGAATGCCAAAGTGAGAAAAGGAAGAAGAAAGAAATACAGTTGGACCACATGGGCTTGGTGAAAGAAATGAAAGAGGTGAAAGATGGATCCAATTGAGTCAGGAAAATAGTCAGGTCATTATGAACACTNCTGTTTGCAAAAAACGACATCTAAAAATAGGAACATGGAATGTGAGAACATTGTATGAAAAAGGAAAGCTACAAAATGTAAAGCAAGAAATGGATCGACTGAAAGTAAACATTTTGGGAATAAGTGAAATGAGATGGTCAGGAGCAGGAAAAATGGTTAGTGATGAGACAACTGTAATCTACTCATGTGGAGAAAAACATCAGCATGGTGTTGGAATAGTGCTGGACAAAGACAGGGCAAAGAGTGTGATCGGATTCTGGGCTATTTCTGAAAGAGTATTGTTAGTCAAGCTGAAGCCTTTTATTTTATGTATCATTCAGGTATATGCTCCAACATCAGAGCATGCAGATGAGGAGGTTGAGACTTTTTATGAGGAAATAGAAAAAGAGAAAAAAAAGGTAGTGTAAGTCACAGGAGATAGTGTTGATTATGTGTGACTTGAATGCCAAAGTGAGAAAAGGAAGAAGAAAGAAATACAGTTGGACCACATGGGCTTGGTGAAAGAAATGAAAGAGGTGAAAGATGGATCCAATTGTGTCAGGAAAATAGTCAGGTCATTATGAACACTTGGTTTCAACACCATCGAAGACGACTGTTTACATGGATAAGTCCAGGAGACAGAGCAAGAAATCAAAAAAAGGCTCTCATTGTTTATGTGAGATCGAGATAAATAAAGTTCTCTACCTGCTGGATTAGTCAACTATCTTCTTTAAGGTCGAATTATTGGTGGTCAAGTTCGCTCAATACGAAGCTGATTTTGGGTATGCTGGCGGAAGAGAGGTAATTTTGCTCTTTTTTGCTTCCTTCCCAAAAGGACTTTACAATAGCTCATGTGTGTCTGCTATTAGGATCATGCACCTGCATATCTTAGATTTCTTATCATTTGACCTTTTATTACAACAATAGGCAACTTATTTGGGTCACATGAAATGATTTCACTTTAGAGACATGAAAGATTCGGTGAAAGGGCGGATCATAGACGAACTCCACTGCTTATTGAGACGTAGTCACATACTTTACTATTCAATGTGAATGCCAATTGTTTACCCTCAGTAAAGATACTCCAAAAGTTATGAACTTCCTCCTTAAGGTTTTATTGCCGGACTTTCTTTAACGTTTTCTTGTATATATGAAATTGAAGAACATGCTTTTCTGAACGTCGATCGTTCTCTCTTTTAATAGCTTTAAGATGAAAATGGCACTCCAAGTTCCTCTGATTTTTCAACTCTCTACTGCTACAGCAATTCTGTAGTGGTCATCCTTCGCAACTTGGTTATTTAAAGAATTAATTCGATTATGTGTCTTGTGAAACTTATGGTTCTGGAAAATTCAGGTTTCTTATTAAGACAATCAATATTGATTTTAATAATTCCACCGAAAAATTATTGGTTTTTTTATGCTTCTTCTGCTATGTGTGTTAGTATAGTGGTTGGAAGTAATGAGTGATCTAACTGATGTTGCGAAAACGAGTGGAGACAATTTTTGGACGTTTAATTGAACGTTCAAGACAAAAAGAATAAACTACATACGTATTTCTTATGCCGTTTTCAGTCTTTTCAACCAAGGCTCGTGCTTATTAATTTAATGATTAGAATGTAGTATGATGATGATATTTTATGATACCATCTATTAACCCTTAAATAACTCTATCATCACAACAGAAAGCTGTTGCTATGAAAACCTATCGTTCTTCTTTCAAACATTAGCTTCTTTTCCCAGTATTCCCCCAAAGGTTTTCTGCAAATCCCACCAGAAAAGAAAAATATACTGCCTAAAAGCATGGGGTTATACTAATATAAATCAATAATGTTTTCAAAAATGTGACTTTGAAGTATTGTTTATTCTCTTACTCTTCTTCCTTTAGATAAATCCTGGAAGATATGGTAGCTTTAAAGCTACCATATTTATACCATATTTACCATATTTACCATGTTTACCATATTTACCATAAAGAAAATATGGTAGCTTTAAAGCTACCATATTTATACCATCTTTACCATATTTACCATATTTACCATATAGAAAATATGGTAGCTTTAAAGCTACCATATTTATACCATATTTACCATATTTACCATATAGAAAAAATGGTAGCTTTAAAGCTACCATATTTATACCATATTTACCATATTTACCATTTTTACCATATTTATCATATAGAAAATATGGTAGCTTTAAAGCTACCATATTTATACCATATTTACCATATTTACCATTTTTACCATATTTATCATATAGAAAATATGGTAGCTTTAAAGCTACCATATTTATACCATATTTACCATATTTACCATATTTACCATATTTACCATATAGAAAATAATGGTAGCTTTAAAGCTACCATATTTATACCATATTTACCATATTTACCATATAGAAAAAATGGTAGCTTTAAAGCTACCATATTTATACCATATTTACCATATTTACCATTTTTACCATATTTATCATATAGAAAATATGGTAGCTTTAAAGCTACCATATTTATACCATATTTACCATATTTACCATTTTTACCATATTTATCATATAGAAAATATGGTAGCTTTAAAGCTACCATATTTATACCATATTTACCATATTTACCATATTTATACCATATTTACCATATTTACCATTTTTACCATATTTATCATATAGAAAATATGGTAGCTTTAAAGCTACCATATTTATACCATATTTACCATATTTACCATATTTACCTTATAGAAAATATGGTAGCTTTAAAGCTACCATATTTATACCATATTTACCATATTTACCATTTTTACCATATTTATCATATAGAAAATATGGTAGCTTTAAAGCTACCATATTTATACCATATTTACCATATTTACCATATTTACCATATTTACCATTTTTACCATATTTATCATATAGAAAATATGGTAGCTTTAAAGCTACCATATTTATACCATATTTACCATATTTACCATGTTTACCATATTTACCATATAGAAAATATGGTAGCTTTAAAACTACCATATTTGGTAATAGTTACCTAGAACAACAGTTTGTACCCAATTGCTAAGTCTTTTCGTGATCCATCATGATGTTGTATATCAATGGTTTACCTCACTGCTTCTCTAAATTGCCCTTAGCTGGTTGCTACCGATACAAATATCTATTTCGTCAATTCTGAAATATTATCCAATGAACATAAAAAAGTCACCAACTCCAAATCTTTTCAATGGAATACATGTATTTAGATTACATTATTGTATGTGGAACTTTGAAATTTGTGTGAACTGCGTTTAATCTGAAGTCATTAAGTGTAAAACTACAGAGGCCTTATGTTACAAGAACAAATTTTTAAAATTTCAGAAAACATCTTTAACATCATTGTAGAATACGTCTCCATTGATGAGATGTATTATGGATTGCCAGGCTGGCGAATGCCTGATGTCATCCAGGAATATATAAAATAAAAGCAGACACAACTGGGAAGGAACAAAAATACAATGGGTATTATTGAAGGAGCTAGAATTCAAACACACTAATAAGTTGTATGAATACAAAGCAGAATCTGTCCTTAAAAACGAAAAAAGCCAGTTGCTGTGGGACTTTGGAGTGCAAACGGATCAACATATAGAAGCTAGAAGGCTTGAACTAATAATTGTTTACAAAGAAAAGAGTACATTTCAGATTGTGGATTTGCAATACCTGGACATCACAGAGTTAAAATGAAAAAAAGAGAAAGAAGAAGGAAACATGAAGATTTGCCAAAAGAACTGAAAGTTCAATTGAATAAGAAAGTAACTGTTATTCCAATAGTTATTGGGACTTTGAGAACAGTTTTAAAGTAATTGAAAAACAGATCAAACCAAATCGGAAAACAAACAAAGATTGAAGCCATGCAGACCAACGCGTTGTTGAACACAGTTGGACCATAAGGAACTTTCTTAATGATCCTTGAGCTCTAAGGAGGCTTAATCCCACTGATACTTAAGAAAATTCCCCAAAAAACTATTTTGGTGTGAATTGAACTCAAATACTACTACTACTGCTACTACTACTACTACTACTACTACTGCTGCTGCTACTACTACTACTACTACTACTACTACTACTACCTTTACTACTATTAATACTACGAGAAACGCTAGGACAGTACTGAGACATTACAATAGTGAACACAAGGAACAAATTCCCAGCATAAAGGAATAATTAAAACAGAAACAAGTCAAAGCCCAAAGATTACTTAGATTTGATAAACGTAACAAATTTTTCAGACAGAATAAGATATTTGAAACAGACGCTAAGAAATTCTACAGCGGAATTGCCAAAGATACTATATCCGTAGAAGAAGTACCATTTGAAGATAGAATTAGAAAATTCTGGAAGTCAAATGAGAAGGCTCACAATGAGAATGCTAATTGGATAAGAAAACTAGAGGATGATAACGAGACATTGAAAGAACAGGAATGGGAAAACATAATGATGGAAGAAGTACAAGAAGTAATTAGAAGGTCACACAAATGGAAGTACCCAGGAACTGACGAATTAGTCAACTATTGGCTTAATGCACTTCGCTCCTTACTCTCTAAATTAGCATTAGACCTTAATATTATTAAAATAAATCGGGATGAAACACCAACAAGGCTCTGCTCGGCTACGACATGTCTCCTAGCAAAAAATCCCGAAGCTGACAACCTGAAAAAATATCTACCAATTATCTGCCTTTTTACCACCTATAAACTCTTAACCTCTATTCTTACAGAAAGATCATTTAAAAAACCCCTAAAATAACAAAACATCTTTCCTATTGAGGAAAAGGGTGGTCGCAAGGGTTCCTGGGAATGTCAAGACTAATTGCTCGTTGATAAAATGATTCTACAGAACGCCCACTCAAAACACAAGAACTTAAGTACAGCCTTGACTGACTACAAGAAGGCGTTCGATAGTGTTCCGCACTCATGGATACTAAGAACTTTAGAAATATACAAAGCGTCACCGGTACTTACTAATTTTCTGAGAACTAGTATGACTTTATGGGAACTAAATCGTACTCTCTCTCACACACACACACACACACAAGAACGGAACACTCACTTCAAATAACATGAAAATTAAATGTGGAATCTTTCAGAGTGACTTCCCCACTTCTTTTCTTCCTCGCACTCATTTCGCTTTCAAAGATTCTGAATAATACAAGCTCTGGATATAAAATCATCGAAAGACGAATAAGTTACCTATTTTTCATGGATGACTTAAAATTGTATGGTCATAATGATAGTGAACTTGAAGGATTATTGAAAAGTGTCAAATCATTCAGTGATGAAATTGGAATAGAATTTGACAAATTTTCCTTTTCCTTATCTGTAGTGGTGGAAGAAGCTGACTTGTTCGTTCCCATAGGTCTTGATTGCTAATAGGGTTTGGCCACCGAATTTTTACGATCCGTCGGAGCCATCTGTTGATGAATGACTGGATTTTCTGTCTGTCACTTTTGTAGTGCGCCAAGTGTAAGCTCCATACATCAGTACAGATTTAACATTTGAGTTGAAGATCCTGAGCTTTGTTTTAGTAGCCACACTTCTCTCTTGACCGCCACACTTTGTTGAAGAGGCTGAACGCTGTCCTTGCTTTGGCTATTCGTGTCTTGATATCTTGTTGGGCCCCGCCGGTCTCATCTACTATGCTTCCCAGATAAGTAAATGACCTAACCTCTTCTATATCGCCGCTGGTTAACCAAATGCTTCCATCCTTCTTTGAATGTATTCTCATGACCTTTGTCTTGTCTTTGCTTATGCACAGTCCAATTTTTGATGCATTGGTTTCCAAGGTTGAAGTCTTGTCTTGCATCTATTAATGTGTGTGTGATAGTAGAGCAATGTCATCTGCAAAATCTAGGTCGTCTAGCTGACGCCAAAGGGTCCACTGCATACCATTCCTTTTGTCCTTTGTTGACTCCTTCATAATCCAGTCAATTGCTAAAAGCAAGAAGAATGGGGAGAGGAGACATCCCTGTCTAACTCCAGTCTCTGTCTGTCCTTCCAATGTTGTTATATTGACACCATTCTTGTCCTTTATTGGCTTCTCTGGGGCCCTCCTGTTTCCTGCTAGGATTCTGGTGATGTCATATAACCCTTTCATATTTCTCTGTCTTGCTGCTGTCTCTGCTCTGGTTGCCAAGTCGTCAACAAAAGCCCTCTTGTCCTGCCTAACACTCTGTTTCACGTCTTGGTGCTTTTGTCGATATTCTTCTTCAAGCCTCGTCTTTGTTGCTCTTGTCCGAGCACTATTTAGTGAGTTCTTTACCCTTTTCCGCTCATCCATCTTATCTAAAGGTGCCTGTGATATCCACGATTTGTGTTGCTTCTTTCTTCTACCCAGTTCTTCTTCGCATGTTGCCTTCCAGTTCTCCTTGACCCTGCTCCGATATCCCTCTATAGTTTTCTCTTCTGTAACCACGTCCTGCAGAACCTCAAATCTGTTTCTCAAAGTCACCCAGTATTGTTGCACATGCTCCTGCTCCTTTAATTTATCTGTGTTGAATTTCACCCTTGTGAATGAGTTAGTGCACCGTTTAAGCTTCAGTTGTAGCTTTCCTTCCAACAGGTGATGATCTAAAACTGCATCTTCTCCTCTCTTACTTTGAACGTCAAGGAGAGTTGTTCTGAATTTTTTGCTTATGCATATTTAGTCAATCTGGTTTTCAGTTTTAACTGTGACTCTCTTGTTTGATGTCCTGAATTTAGTAGCTAGCATCCTTGAGTTGATTGGCTCCCACCCCATAAAAGCTTGTGCTGCGTCTCTTGACAACATGATTCCTACTCCTTCCATGTGTGGTGCATTTTCGTCTTCATGACCTGCATAGAGCAAGGTCTCCCCTGTGCTCAGTCTGGTATCCCCAGAGTTTGTCCACCTGGTCTCACATAGACCTA
>RDPX01000405.1:26432-55785 GCA_003991215.1 Morbakka virulenta
TTCACTATTGGTTTCTTCTTCTTTTACCTGAATTTCTCCTTCATTTCCAAAAACTTCAACATTCACCCTTCTTTCTATTTCCTCCAACTCAAGTTCTGACAACAATCCATTTTTCCTAATTGTTCTTGCTTGGTCACATATTCGCTGCTCCGTTGTTTCAAACATTCCTCTTTCCCTCCATTCTCTAAACATGCGTTGTCTGTACCCTCTAATAGGTTTACCGTTCTCATCAAATGGATTACTTCTATAGAAGCACTCCATAATGACTTTGTTGATTTCTTTACTCCATTTCTTTCTAGCAGTAGAAGGATGACGACCGGGTTCTCGCTGCTGTGCCGAGAAACACCTGCCGGGCGTGGGCCCTTCACCTTGAGTTCCAGTCCCATTCACGCCGTTATTCTCAATACTTTGATTGGACATTTCATTCATAAGAAGTTTAGTGATTTTTAGGTTACACAACTCCCGGTATTTTTATCGAGACACCATCTCTAGACGATTGCCAACCAAGGCTCAAGAGCGCTTCGCCTGCCCGTGAGACAAACTTAACTCCGCCGGACGTCAACTCGGTATTTCAAGGTTTCGGAGTGGGCTAACAGGTACTACACCTTGCCCAATGGTGACCTGGAGGTAGTTGTGGCAAAGGGTAACCTCATTCGCCCACGTCGAAACTCCACAACCGGGTGCAGTTTATCGTCATACCCAGGACGAATTATTATTATTATTATTATTATTATTATTATTATTATTATTATTATTATTATTATTATTATTATTATTATTGAGTGGTGGAGTAATACGAGCCCATGGGGGACTCAGGGGTAGAAACCCCAGCAAACCCATCCGACTCCCACCCCGATAAGGGTAAGCTGGGTGCATGCATCACACCCAAGTGTGTGTGTTAAATTGATGTTAATAAATATACAACACATGACCTTGCAGGTGCGGCCTGGTTAAGTTTCCCAGTTTAGGTTATCCATTCTGCTTAAAATGGTCACCGTAGCGAGGCTTCACCTAAGACCTCAGCACTAAGTAACAAGTGCGAACTCGGTACTCAGCCCTCTAGAACTTGAGATCCACGCTCACGACACCTAGATATGATGCTCCCCCACTTATTATTATTATTATTATTATTATTATTATTATTGTTGTTGTTGTTGTTATTGTTATTATTATTACTATTCTTTTGTTTTTATTGCTAAATTGTAATGAAATGTTTGAATTGAAATAGATGGCTTTTAAGTTATGATTTTTACACCGTAATTACACTCAGTAACTAAAGGCCTTTAGAATACTTCACACGAAATTAAATACTCCTATTAAAACTTCATTTTTTAAGAAACCATTTTTACTTAATACAGGTTTTATCCTATTCCTTCACCTGGCAACATTCCTCTGTATGAACATTTTATACAATATTATGTATATTATTCAATATGGATAGTATAAAAAATAGATATAAGTACTTTAGGTAACGCAGAAGTAGCTTTCTTTTGAAAATGGACTATCAAAAGCCTAATATTTCCTGCAAACGAATCGCCTTACCTCGATGAAGTTTGTTATGTTTAGACTGTACTGTTGTGGAATGACACGCAATGTCACTTCTCATTGCAATATTACTTTCAAAAAATTATTTGTCATTTTTCAGAAAATTGTAACATATATCTGTTAAACACCATGTTCAGTTTGTTGAAAATTCATTTCAATATTATAACATAAAGTTAAATTTTTTCTTCTCTTGCACACTTTTTGAAGATATTGGAAATTTTCGGCAGTTTCCTTTATCTTTTGAGGAAACTGGTTTAATGGAATCATAACACGAATTCATCCATTCTATTACAATGCCTCGATGATTATCCAGTTGGTTTGGAACAAGACAAGGAAACGGGACGAAAAAGAAAAAGACGTAAAAATAGACCTGGTTCTGGGCTTCTCAATGCCATCCATATTAAGCAGTTGAGAAAAACATGACAAAGAAGACATGCAGAAAAGAAACAGACTCAAAGGAAGTTGTAACATTTTGTCAAATGACCAAGCTCTTCTTATACTTTAAATGTTTACTGTGCTTGATATGCAAGTCTATATTATATTTATACAATCTTTTCTCGGAGCCTACAAAAAAGGATAACGATATTAAATTCTCTATCTTGTATTTTTTTACCACTGTCGATCTTATCTCCTTTGTTTTTAGGTGGATATGATGACCGTGTCAAGGAAAACAAAGAGCATTACATGGAACTAAGAAAACTTTCAGAAGAATTAAATCTGAGTGACAAAGTGACATTTTTGTGTTCATTCAGTGATTCCATGAAAAGTGCACTCTTAAAAAGAGCTACATGTTTACTTTACACCCCTAGTTTTGAACATTTTGGGCTTGTCCCTGTAGAAGCCATGTATATGAAATGTCCAGTCATTGCATGCAACAGTGGTGGGCCACTTGAAACAGTCAAGAATGGTGTCACAGGATTCCTTTGTGATCCAACTGCTGAAGACTTTGCAAATGCAATGGAAGTGTTCATCAACGACAAGAATGTAACAGAGAATTTTGGGGTTAAAGGACAGCAGCATGTCATTGAAAATTTTTCATTCAAAGCATTTTCATCCCAACTAGATCACGTTGTAGATGCTGTAAAAGCTTGATTAAAAAATATGATACGTATTTATTTCGTTTTTGTTAGTTAAGATATTTCTTCTCATTGCTTTTCATTTAGCCGATTTAATAATATTCACTATGCAGTGTTAGTATTGAGTGGTAAGGTATAGACATCCCATCAAAGTGACGCGCGGATGAAGTGTTTTAAGCCCCGCATAACCATTTGACCATTCAACCCGATCGCCCATGCAAGGCACATGCACATCAGTCTTAGGTGTTTGCAATAGTTGATAGTTAGATGGAAAAGTGTGAACACAGTACCTCGCAAAAAGGGCCTAATTAGTAAAATTACAGCTAGAAACCTCGATATTTCAATATTGAGTTTTAATTTTTATTCTTCCTGTTGTGAGGAACGTTTGTGGTTTATACAGGTTTGTTCGTCCGCACTTCCCAGTCATTCTGGATGATGAAATTCCAAAGAATTGTGGTATTCTGATTTTCAATCACCGAAGAGACCCCATACCAGTTTTTAGAGTATGGCAAAGAGTAGAACTAAGATAACTTTCAATGAATGTACTGATCAAATTGGTCGTGTCGAACTTTGTATTCAATGTTGGCCAAAACAAGAGAACCCGATACAATGTGATCAATCGTTTCTGGGAGCTTCCGGCATAATCTATAGTTCAGGTCAGCCCGATTTTTAAGTAAATTGGCCTGAAAATTCTTTGTTTACGGGCTCTAGCCCGGCAAAGCTATAATAAAACCTTCATTCTCAACCCCAAAAGCTGCAATTCGTAACCAGAGATGGGCCTTCTGTTGGTCAATGCCAGTGTTGGGAAACCCACAATGTCACCCGTAGAATACATGTTTTTTAAAGCAGGTTCGGTGCTGTTAGACAAACTTAAATATTCCCGTTGTTAGTATAGAACTTTGTATTCTAAATGCTTTATAATACCACTATTACCTAAGTCAAAATTATCTGACTCTATCAACTTCCCCCATCTCAAGGACATTCCTATGTCATCCCTGAATGATTTTACAGTTTGGCGTTTGAAGGCTGCTAAGGTCAATATTATTCTTGATAGACAACTTAAGGTCATCCATAAAGGAAAGATGTTCTATCATTTGTTATTCAATTTTGTAACCATAACCTGTTTGGCTATGTGCTAGAGACAGGGTTATCAGGGCCAAACAGAAAGGAAGTGGCGAAAGAAAGTGGCATTGGAAGATTCCACAATATCAATAGGGCAGGATTACAGCGATCCATCTATATGCTTTAAAAACATGGATGCTTTTTATAGTGTCCTGGTCGATTTTGAAGTGCAAACAATTTCTTTAAGAGTAATATCAGTCCATTCCTGAGTGGCTGCTTCTACAGTTTTTTCTCTCATTTATCCAATCTGCCTTACTTTTGTAGGTCTTGCTTTCGGTTCATAAGTTTTTCCAAAACCTTTCAATCACTTCTATGGATGGCGTGTCTTTTATCGTAATACTTTCTTTGCCTACTTCTCTGTACAATTTTTAGTGTCAGAATTAAAGATTTGGTTTTGTCTGAAAAGCTAATCCCTGTACTAATATGTGTTTTCTTCGAGCTTTCATTTGGCTTATCTGTTTGATACACACTTTAATAGACGGAAGATTTGTAGGTGGTAGTTGATACTTTCCTTTAAATTTACAGAAACTACGAGTTTTTACAATTTTAACCCTCTCAATTTTGACAATAATAGACAATCACCTCTAACGGTTTCTACCCTTATCAAGCTTTTCTTACCACGCAGGCTATTTCCAAGTTTTTTAGCGCCAAGATGTGGTCAAGTATCGGGATTACAAACATTCCACAAAGAACATACCGTTTTGTGCTGTTGGTCTCTGATGGCTTTTCAAGAGCCATGTAAAATGCATACAGAACTTCTTTATAACCATCCCTTGTCCACTTGTCTTTTTCTTTTGGTTATCTGATAGTTGATGGTACATATGTCAGGCTCTGGTTCGCACCATAGAATTTCCAGGCAGATTTGAAATGGGAGATCTGAAACAGCAGCAGATTTTTCGACTTCAAACTGATTCTGATTCTCTGTAGGATGCGCATTTTGTACAACTGCGCGACGGCGATGCGATATGAGTTCTTTCTAGTACCTTTGATATTAGTTAAATTCATCATATCCTTACGGGGCATCTGTTTCCCTACCAAGCTAGATAGATTTGCTTTAGAAACCCATAAGGGGTCTTTTTCCTTTAAGGGGCTTTTAATCAGGCTAATCTCATCTGGTCACTTATGCTGGTCAAATTACCAAACTGGAATTTCAAGCCTGCGTGGCTTCCTCTCTAAGAGACAGACGACCCCGCCAGTTGCCAATCTGATATTTCAAGATCTCGGAATAGGCTAACAGGCGCTACACCTTCCCCAAGGGCGATATGGAGGTAGTTGTGGAAAAGGGTAACATTCAACCAAGTCGAAACTCCACAATCGGATGCAGTTTTGCGTCAATACCAAAAACGTTTGTTGTTGTTGTTGTTAGTAGTAGTAGTAGTAGTAGTAGTAGTAGTAGTAGTAGTAGTAGTAGTAGTAGTAGTAGTAGTAGTAGTAGAAGTAGTAGTAGTAGTAGTAGTAGTAGTAGTAGTAGTAGTAGTAGTAGTAGTAGTAGTAGTAGTAGTAGTAGTAGTAGTAGTAGTAGTAGTAGTAGTAGTAGTAGTAGTAGTAGTAGTAGTAGTAGTAGTAGTAGTAGTAAATGTGTTTGTTGTTGTTGTTTTCATTATCATAGTGTAACTATTAAAAAATAGACCACTTTAAGGTTACATTGTTAGTAAAAAGAACAAAACAAATTTAACTTATAATTTAGTCTCTTTATGTCCAGTACTTTTCTAACAAACCTGGCCGTGCCTATCGTGCATGGTTTCTGTAGTTGTTTTATTCCAAGTTTTCATTTTAGTGCAACAATGTATTTCTTGACATTTTCCGTGACAACTCTTAAGTCAACCGATGACGAGCAGTATTACTGCAACTTTCTCGACTTCGTACTTTGACATTTTTAAGATTTGGTAGTTGAAATTGTTATAATGGTCTAGCCTCTCCTCTTTCTGTTTCACTTCAGTGTCAAATGGATATGTCCACATCGATTATCTGTCAACCGTCATCTTTATGAGGGTTACCCGCCTTTTGGGTAACCCTCATCAGATACAAAACACTCTCTCCCAACTTAGCCATAATCTTGCACTGCTTTTGCAGAAGTAATAGTAAATACTGTTTTTTCCATCATTACACATACTTTAGTACTTACCATTTGCAGGAAGGCACTTCTAAGAAGGTCAAAGGAATATCTATTTACCAGTAATTGATACTTGGTAAAAAACACATCCCAGTAACTAACAGCCTACATTAATGAGAGCTTACAATTGCCGTATAATAGTAAAGCTTACTTGCTTTTAACATCTTCGATGATCGTGTGTGAATATGTAATACTTGGCACAATTAAGTTATCAATGAAATTATTTAGTTGAAAACTTTGTATCATTCTGGTCTCGTGAACATTTCCGCCCAAGCAATTCATTAACTTTTGTATACTAATTCCGGGGAAATTACAATTTTGCAAGGTTTTATCTGCAATGAAACTAGAATAATTTCAATCTGCAGCTTCAGTTTTGTTTTTTGATTTACTGCAAAAGAAAAGGGAAAAAACAAGGGAAAAATGGCGTCAGCTTTGCGAACTGGAAGATCCTTTACAAAAATATCTAATGTATACATATAGTAGTCTACTATACCTAGGCCAACTATACATGTGTGTGTGCGTGTGTAGTAGGCCTCCGTCGATCATATCTGATCGTAGATGATGCGTCTTAACGTTGTGCGCAGTGCCGTCTGTGACTGTAGAGACAATTGTGTGAGTGACAGTCACGGTTGCAGAGATTACAGGGGTAATTGGTCTCTGTAACATCGACGTTGGCTGCTGCTTCTTTACGTGCCCACGTGTCCTCTGCTGCCTAATTCAACTTCTGTTCTCCAGTCTTAGAGGTGTTGGGTTAGGGTGCTTTTTCAGCAGGAGGGGTCAGTTGCGAGGATTTCCCATGATTTTGGATATTTTTAACCGCAACCGCAAAAAGAAGAATTAAGCCGAATCATTACTTTTACGTATAATTTATTTCACCTAATGACTTGGAGAAAACAAAAAAAAATCATAACAGTGAAATATTGATTAGTTGACTTAGAGGTTTTTATTCTTCTGATTGGTACCACTGGACTAGAACATGACATTAAAGGAAAAGAATGTGGAATCGAAATGTGCCAAGGGCTTGATGATGATGAAACTGGTCTTTAGTATGAACTTGACTTAAATGTGAATCAGACTTGCCACCTCATAGCTAAATTTGACTCCTGTGATTTTATTGTGATATTTGAAATTTAGTGATTGGCTTCACAAGTAATAGGGAATAGAAATTAATTTGGTAAAAAGTCATCTTTTAAAACCAATCCCAGGTCTCAATACGTGGGTGTAAGGCATTCTTTTAGGTATTAATGCATATACCTTTTAAAATTAGGGCCCATAATTTGCAGGTATGAAACCTGAAATAAGCTCCATTGGTCTTATTCCCTGCACTTTGGTAAAATATTCATTGGCAAGCATTTTAAGTTAGGAATTAATGGTTGAAACAGCATTAACCAATGGGGCATCGCTCCAGGTTCAATACCTGCAAAATATTAAGTGTAACTTGAATAGAAATTATGGGTAACAATTAAGTAAAAACAATAACTACTGAATAATGAACTATTTTAATAGCTGCCCCTGAATACTTGTGTAGTCAAAGAACAGAACACGTTTTGACCAATAGGTTTCTATCAATTTAATAATTCATGTGTTTATATATTTATTTATATATATATACCGACACTTAATTGGTCGATTATTAAATTAGTGGAAAGCTATACAAACAGTTCGTGCAATTTGTTCCTTTGTTTGCAAGAAAAGTTCTAAAAATCCAGTCTAGTTTCTTTCTGTTTTATTACTTTATCCATCCATCCATCTATCTATCTATCTATCTACTTTATATATGGTTTGTTAATATATATAAACAAAACATTATGGGGCAAATAAATTCTACTTAAATCATTGTTTTTTTATTCGATAGTTGTTAACAGAAACAAACATCGGTGTGTTTGCCTATTGTCCATCTATCCTTTGTACATGTAAAGTGTTCTCTTGTCTGTTTGTTAACTTGTTATCAGCTTAGATAATCAAAAACAGTTCTTAATAAACTCTGTTGATTTTCAATATCCTTTTAACTAGATTACCCAAAAAAAGTCGTTGACTGCTTTTTCTGTGCTTAAACTGGATGACTCGTATATTAAATAATCCATTTGAAATATCAAATTCTATATAGCATCCAAGAGGGTAAGCTGTGGGTTGATATGAAGTTACAAACGATAACAGATCAATGCATATTTGTTAGTAGACAACCACAGGGTTGTTTGAAATGGTGGAGGTATCTGTCTTATATCAAAGATAAAAATTGGGGAGGAAGGGACAGATCTTGAAAACAAGAACTTTGAAAGGGTCGCTATCGAGATGTAACTTGACCATTTGTTACAGTCCTTTGAAAGATTCAAGACAGCTTTCAAATAATTTTTCACAAGTAATCAAGGAATTTATTGTGCACGGGGTAAAAGAATTATTTACAGAAGTTGTCACCTGGAACTGCAACATCAATCATCGAAATAAAAAGCTATGCAAATTCAGTGTTATTCTCGGTGCAAATAAGTTCGACCAATTGATGAAGAAAACAATCTCTCTCTAGATTCTTTATTCTTTCCAGACTTTGGCTACCTCTAGTTGCTTGATAAAATTATTTAACTCTTCCGTCTTTCTTAGTTGGTGGTACACATTGTTCTATATAGCACCTAACACTTTCCTTGTATGTTATCCTTTCCTTTTTCATACTTCTTTGGTCTTGATAGAGCGTGTGAGAGTAAGATAATAATTATTGTAAGTCCGGAAAAGGGTAAGTCAAGGTCACTGATTAACGACAATCTTCAAGAGTTCTTAAATATGTCATTAAATACTACATTGTTAGCAAAAACTATAGTCTTTTCAACTTCAGCTATATCTCACGTATTTTCATTCAAAACAAATTAGTATTTCTCCAACAAAGAAAGACTATAGGTTTACAAGGATTTACAGCTGCTATACTGCAAGAACGTACAGGCGCTGTATCAGGAATTATTATACAAGGAACTAACTTTTAACTAAAAAAATGCTTCTTTCCCAAGAAAAAGACCGACATCTTACTTCAAATATTGAAATTCTTTGACCCTCGTAATAACTTTCGGGTTATATCTGTAACGCAGCTCCTTCACAAAGTCATTGAAAAACTGATTCATTTTCAACTAATTACATTTCAAAAATGAAACAAATGTTTCTGGTTTTTATTTTGGATACGGTAAACAAGGGCCTGCTGAGCATGCTACAGACATCATCTGTATTGCCTGTCCTTTACAAACCCACTGAACCAGTTCGTTTCCAACCAATCACATTTCCAAGTGAAAACAAAGGTCAATGCGATAAAAAGGTAGCAAAATGACTAGAATATTAGATGATAAAAGTAAATTACAGAGACGGAGAAGTGAAGATAACTTAACGATCTGGTTGTCTTTATTAAATGTTTTGTTTCTATCCAACTGTTTCGCCAAATGAGGACTTTTGGCACAATACATGGCAAAGCTTTGAAAAGCTAGATCTTCTTGGCCATTCATTGATAGCATCCCCAGTAAACAGTGGGGCTATTAATGCCTTTCACAAAAATCTGTGGATGAAAACCCGAATCGAGGGGACATAAGAGGTAAAGATGGAGAGAAATCATGTATCTTTTGATCAAAACGAGATAAAGAAAATTAACTCTGTGGATATCAACCAAATTCACTTTATTATTAATAGAGATTTAGGCTAGCAATATCAGAGTTATCAAAATATGTAGTAAATCTTTGTACCACCCCTTTTATTATCCAATAACCAAAATCCCTAATATGGTAACCAAGAAACCTGTCATAATGCATGTGTACAATTGCAGTACTCCCTATATATGTGATTAATTACGTTTATCAAAAAGATTCAACGATGACGACGGAATATTTTTATTCATGAAAAATTTTATCTGTATCTGTATCTGTATCGGTCATTAAACATACTTTGGTTTCTGAAAAAAATTTGTTTTATCCAGGGGTAATGATATGTACATTGTTAAAGTTTACAGAAAATGATTAACGACCTCGAAATAATTCCCACTGCGCATAATAACTTTATTTTGTACCTCAAAGAAGGTTAATAATCTACAGACAAAAGGGATTCTTCGTTACCATTGTATCTGCTAATAACATGTGCAGGAAGAACTACAATTGCACAAGTGCACGCCGCTGCTTGTTTGGTTCCCATAGTGTAGGAGTTTTAATATAAATAAAAGAGATTGCAAAAAGTTATCTACTGGCACTGATAATAGCTGTTGTTGTCCGAAAACTCTATTAATAATGAAGCAAATTCGTAAATAACTTCTCGTCAGGTTTCAATAGATATATTTCCGCATTTTTCACCACACTTGGAAATAAGCGAGTTGTTAACAAAGAGTGTTACAGAAAAAAACTCACACACTAACTATTGTACTAATCTTGAGACATTGCAGCAACCTTCATCTCTTGTTGTTCTTTTTCCTTTTCTTTTTCCAAGTGCCAGATCTGTTTTAGGTACTGACGATCATGTTTCGCCTTTTATCCCTACCTTCGTTAATGTGAATGAGATTGTTCGGGTTTAAGTTGTTATTAGTTCGCCATTTGTTTATAGGTTGGATGTAAGATGTACTTTGCCAACCCTGGTCAATTTTTCCTTGGATCAATCAAAGAATTGCTAGCGTTTCTAAACTTCCTGGTCAATTTGTGCCCAAGAAATTGCATTTGCCTTTTTCTGATGTTGTTAAGCAACAATCTCATTGTTTTCATATTATGTTAAATTTCCATGTTAGGTTTCTTTTCTGTTTTTAAATTCTTCTGTATTCTTCTGATACACCACATCTCTGCAACGCAAAGTATGGATTCTAACGATTTAATGATAATCCAATTTGCACAGTTTTAGTGAAGAACAAAGGAAACATGAGGTTTTTAGACTCTGAATTTGATATTAAGATGTATCTTTCTATTTTTCCAAAAACACTTTTCTTAAAGGTTTCTTTTGGAAATAAGTTTTTTCTATATTTCACTATTTTCTTACTTTAAGGCACATATATAAAATTTTTTTTCATTTTGTTGGTAGTACTGCGTTTACCAAATGACCAGTTTTTCAATGTTACATTTTAAGCCATTTTCTTTGCCTTTTTCAACAGCTAAATCATGTAATTCTTCAAATTTCGTACTGAGACAATAACAAAAACTTTGTCTTGAACATAACTTAAATTTTTGATATTTTGGCCTCCAATTTAAACATTTTCTAGATCCTTGGTTTGTCTGAAGATGCTTTCGGTAGTAATTGGATATCTGATGATATAACACATTTTGGGCGGAAGTCCCTTTGCACACGTTTTAAACTACTATATTCTCGAACGACTGGGATAGCCATTTTCTGTTACCAACATATATTTTGCAAAATTCTTAAATCTTGAGTACCTAAGGTCAAAGAGTTGAGAATCTTAAACAGGGATTGCTTATTTCTCGGTTTTTCAGAAAACAGGGAAACCTGGAATTTGCAAGTCCAGAACCGGGGCTCCCGGGAATTCCCGGTCTCGGTTAAGTTTCAGAAACTCATACTTCAATAGAATAAACAAGATTGATGCCTTCGTAAAGTCAAAGTTGTATATTTATTTACCCTTTAACACTTAATCCAACTTGTACTATGTTAGATATTCCTGGTATTTACATATAAAATATCTCAGTTAGGGCAAATTTCAGTGCAAATATGCATTTCATTACATTGTCTGAATTTTTCTCATAGATATCAAAAATGAAAAACATGATTTTAAGATAGCCTGATTCTATCATGACAAAATTTGCTAAATTAAAACAGCTAGACTCTTATTAATCTTCATTGCAACTTCAACGAATAACAACATAAACAGCTACTTCTTAAGAAAATGTTTCTTCAAAAATAGAAGGTTACTGAGATTTCTATCAGACAATTTTGACCTTATTTTACGAGCAAACGTTCCAGCTGAGGAAAAAGTCCTCTCTGCTTCAACGGAAGAAGGCGGGGTACTTAACAGTGCATCATACAGAAACTGTAGATTGTATGTCCTTTTGTGTGTGCTCTCAAATATTTTAAATTCTGAATTCAGTGATTTACACTGGTCCTGTGGTGCACTCACTTCTGTTTTTTCCGTGGATTTGTTTATGAACTTTTGTAACTGTTCTTCAAGGGACTGCTTCTCAGACTCATCAATGTCATCATCAATTTGCTCTGAGTTGGGAGGCACGTCCATGTCTTCGTCATCACTTTCAATAACAGATAATCTCTTTAGTAAATCACGACCCAGCTTCAACATTGCAGTTTTTGAGGACAATTCGAAAAAGTCGTCCTCAGCAACACTGTGTACACTAGCTGGATTGTGCAGATACAGAAGGAAAGAAACTAGAACTTTGTTGGGTCTTTGGGATACTCTACGTTTGAGTGCCTCCAGCATTTGCAAGCTAAACCATGTGTCCTGCTTTCTGACCTGTTCAAAAAGGAAGTGCAGTACACCTTCTGCAGTGATCAGGGTGCAATCTCTTCTACATAGAGCATTATTGGCAAGCTTCACGGGTGTCAGGGTCCTTGAAATACTTTCAATCAGTTGTAATTCACCATCACTAATTTCTGATTTGATCTTCAGATCCACATAGGCTTTGCAATGAACGTATCATGAAAGCATAGCCTCCATACTATTCCATCTTACTTTTACATCAATAATTGGCTTGAGCTCTCTTCCATGCTGTTTTTTAACATATTCTTGAAGGATTTCACTTTTCAATGCACTTTTCCTGAATGCCTTGCATTCTTTTCAGGTGTAAATAACATCAATCCATTTCAAGTCCAGTTCAGGTTCATCAATGTCAAGTTCTTGGAATTCAAAATCAACAGTGCTCATGTCTGGTGAATCCTCTTCATCTTCAAGGTCATCATCTTCATTGTCACTAGCATCAGTTTCTAGAGAATCTTGCTACTCAGCATGATTGACATCATCTTCAGTGGAAATAGGCTCTTGATTTTTATACAGAACATCACAAACTGCTAAGTGTATACCATGGGTGTAGCACAGCTAAGGCTCAGTTGGGGCAAGCCTTCCAAATTTTGTCATCACAGAAGCACCATCTGTTACAGAACTTACTATATCATTGTTGAAGTTCAGGCCAAATATTTCCAAGCTGTCATGAACTATTTCAACCGCTCTTTCTGAGGCAAATGATACTGTGATTCGAAACAGTCCTAAATTGTACAGTTTTCCATTAAATCCATGCACATTTATGTTTAGAAAGCGTTTGTTGGCAATACTGGTCCATTCATTGAAAGTAATGGACAACCTCTGCCCAGATTTTACTGCTTCTTTTAAATCTGCGGTAATGTTCTTTCGTACTTGCAAAGCATATTGACCAATGAGACTCATAGCATGTGTCCTTCCTTTAGGAGGTGAAAATCCATCTCTTATCAAGGATTTTCTGATGAACTGGCTTTTGCAAATGGCATTTGCAGAAAATCCATCAACAGCTGTCAATTTTGCAAGGATTTCTGGAAGAGTCTCCTTGCCTATAAATGTCATCAAAGCCTGCCTCTTAGTCCCTTTTTCAGGTCCACCTTCTCCCTATAAGGGACCAATTACACAATACGAATCGCAATTAATCGAATTAATAAATATGTCTAAAAATCACTCTATGTATAGAAATCTCTATCCGAGTCATATTGACTCCTCCATAAGTAAATGTTGTTAAAAAGAAGTGCATTGTGATTTACAAATTATTGAGTGATATATGGTAAGGTACACATGGTATGGTACTCTGAATGCAATTAATATTTGATCCAAGTAAAAAGCACCCAAAAGACCAAAATTCAGTCATGACTCATGAGACATTAAAGAGACAATTACTTTTTAATGTACAAAACAAAATCTAAAATAAAATCATTATACTTACACTGGTGGAGGGCCTGGCTGGCAGGTTGTCTGTCTTTGAAGATGCAACTTCGGAGTCCTGGTCCTGATGTAATTTTATATGCTTCATCAATCCACTTGTGCTCCCTCCTTTTGTCTTTATCAGAGCATTACATTTCTTGCATCTTGCAAAATCACTCCCTTCTCTTGTAAAATGCCTCCAAGCTGGAGATGCATTGCTTCTTGATTCCATAGTGAATCTCTTGAGAGCTGAGCAACAAATGATCAAACTGTTGGAGACAATCCTTTTTATAATTTCTGAACTGATTGGGTACATAACCACTAATTTGAGGAATAACACGTCTGAACTTGAAAAATATGATGACATCAGGTTATTAATAATTGGTATTACGTTTTGTTGCTTAATCATGACTCAATTCAAGACTTGTTTTAACATGCTTTTCTGAACTGTGACAGGATTCACAAGAGAGCTCAAGGGTGATGTCAGCAATCAGCAATCAAAATTTTAATTTCAATGCAATTCATACTGCAAGTGCAACCTGAGAGTTATTTCTAAATATGATTATAAATAGATTTTGGCTTTGTAAATTGTATGAAATACAATTATACAACACAATCTGGTCTCTGTATAATTAATGTTCTGCTGAGAAACCAAAATAACAGCAGTTTTTTATAATCGATACCGTATCCAGTCCNTGAGAGCTGAGCAACAAATGATCAAACTGTTGGAGACAATCCTTTTTATAATTTCTGAACTGATTGGGTACATAACCACTAATTTGAGGAATAACACGTCTGAACTTGAAAAATATGATGACATCAGGTTATTAATAATTGGTATTACGTTTTGTTGTTTAATCATGACTCAATTCAAGACTTGTTTTAACATGCTTTTCTGAACTGTGACAGGATTCACAAGAGAGCTCAAGGGTGATGTCAGCAATCAGCAATCAAAATTTTAATTTCAATGCAATTCATACTGCAAGTGCAACTTGAGAGTTATTTCTAAATATGATTATAAATAGATTTTGGCTTTGTAAATTGTATGAAATACAATTATACAACACAATCTGGTCTCTGTATAATTAATGTTCTGCTGAGAAACCAAAATAACAGCAGTTTTTTATAATCGATACCGTATCCAGTCCCGGTTTCCATATCCCAGTTTTCCCATTCCCAGTTTTTTGTCCATTTCCCGGAAATTTCCCGGTTCCGGGATTCCCTGGAACAAACCCTTATCTTAAAATGTATGGTATATCGAACTTTGTCATAAGGTTTGAAATAATCTATGAAACAAAAAAACAAATCTCTTTGTATTTCAGTGCATTTTCCCATGAAGTCTACTAAAAAGAAGATAGCATTTCTAGTGACTTTATTTCCTCAAGGGGCAAACTGAAATAAAAATTATAGAGGACCTATTTTACTGGTATTCAAACAGATCAGTTTTCACATATTTAACACTGCAATCACAATAAGGAAAATTATAGTTAAAGTGTATTTCAAATGTAAGCTTGAACTTGCATTTTTCAGATGTGAGGTTTACTAGTGGTCTTTAAAACCAATCAGGGAGCAATAATGAATTTGGTAATTAGTTTTCATCAGTAACCCAAAGAGTTTTAGCATAACGCTGTAGATGAAAAAAACTTTGGTTGATCGCCTTTCAATAGGGGTATCCGAATTATCTTTAAATTTTTAATAGGTGATGAACGCAACAAATTTAACACATGTAAGGGACACCACCCTCTTTTATGAAATTAATCAGTGTCCACTGTCGCTCTGTTTAATACCACTCCGATCTTCATTACGCTCACTTTTTCGGATTGCTAACGGTCTCCTTTTTGGTAATGGTCTCTGCTTTCATCTCTTATGAAAGTTTTAATCAAATGAATAGCCTAGAATAACTTGGAGTCCTTAAATATTTAGGCTGTGTGTGGAACCTCCTGCCACAAGACTGACTTCACACAGATCAAGGAAAATTTGATATCTTTAATGCTCTCTCCTTAACTTTCATTATCATCAAAGTTATTTGATCTCGTGATTCACCATTAGGAAAACTTTTAGATCTCTTTTTAACTTTTGTTCCTGATTATTGTATAATATCATCTTTTCCTCCTTTTGGATATTCTGATTATTTTGTTGTCACTGTAGAAGTTAGGACATTTGTTTGAAGCCTTGCTCACGAACCACATCATCTTAACCCTTTTAATTTGATCAGGCCAACTGGAATGAATTCATTAATTTTTGGGTGATATTCCTCTGGATTACGTGTTTAGCAAATCCATTTCTGGTGCTGCAAATGAATTTACAGAATGGTTTCAAGTTGGTATTAACACATTTGGCCCTAATCGTAGTTACAACTGTCATTCTTTAAAGGTCATTTATGAGCTTGATCAATCCAGGTCTCCTCATCTAGATTGGTTTCAGGTAGTTTTATTGGAAGAGTGTGCTTTTGAGATATTTTCCTTCCTGTTCAAGCGTATCAATCATTGTCTATCAGAGTTTCCATCTTTCTGGAAGGTTTCTATTGTTGTTCCTGTCTTCAACTATGGAGGGAATATACCTGATCCTGACAAATATCTACCTGTAAATCCCTTTTCTCTCATTAGTTACCCCTTTGAACGATTTATTAAGTTTCTAGTGAATTTCCTGCAGAACCTTGGTCTTTTTTATGTTGAGTAGGGATGTAGATTATCTTCATCCAATGGTGAACTCTAGAATGTAGTGACGAAATGTATATATTGATTTATCGATAAGTCTGGTGAAGGACTTGCTATACCTCTGTGTATTTTTAAAGCATTTGATAGTGTATGGCACACTGGCTTGCCTCGTAAGCCCTCTTGTTATTTTATTGTGGAAGAGGCTTTGGTATCACTTAGTCCTTTCTTTCAGACTGTAACTTGCGTGTCACACTGGATGGAATTTCATGTGAAAAGTGTTCTATCAATCCTGCCATTCTCAAGGTTTTTTTCTTGCCCCAACTCTTTTCCTTCTTGACAACAATGATCTTCCTGGTAACTTTCTTCTGTTCATCAACACCTGTGCTGATGGTGCAACCTTGATCCCCGGCATTGACCACAAGGCAAATCAGAGGGAACAAGTCAAACTATCAGAAGCTTCAAATTCTGACCTTTGCGCTTTCAGAAAATGGAGAAGAAAGTATTTATTTCCCTCGAAATATCATGGGCAAACATTCTAATGTTAACAGTTGTGAAGGTGCTTCTCCCCTTGAGGAATACTCATCAGTAAGACTGCTTGGTTTGTCATTTTCTCACTTTTTTATGGTTTTCATATTAAATCTATTGGTAAGTCAACTTTTAAAAAAATGTTTCTTTATATTGAGCAAATAATTACCCTACACTTGAGGCTTTGTTTCTCTTTAAATATTCGATCAGGCCTTGGATGGAGTACTGTAGTTTCATTTGGACAGGCGCTCCCTCATCTCATCTTGGGGCTGTTGATAAATTTCAAAGACGTGCCTGTAATTTGATAGGTCCAAATCTTACTCCTACTCTTCGACCTTTGTCTCATCGACGGATTGTGGCTAGACATAGTTCATCCTACAAGTAATAATGGGGAATGATTTAATGAGCTTAATGAGCGCTTGCATTAGCCCAGTTTTTTGAATCTCGTGAGTATCTTTCTTACAACAGTATCTTTATGCATTTGTTCCTCCTGGATGTAACAAAAACTTTTTTATTGTAGCTTCTTTCCTCGGCCTGCAAAGTTATGGAACTCTTTGGCTTCTGGGCTCTTTCCTCTGCCATGTGACTTGAATATTTTTACATCAAAGGTCAACTATTATCTCTTGGTCTTACCTTTTTTTCTTTTTTTTTTCACGCTCCTATACATTTTGTGGCTCTATGGTTTACATGGTTCTTAATCATAGAAAGTAAACACAAAGAGAACAGTAAGTGCACAATTTTTACAATTAAATAATAAAAATTTCAATAAAAACCCAGCAGATCCTTTGAGGATTTAATGTATTTATTGTCTAACTTTTTTCTATATGGATATATACCACAGAGGCAAAATTTTCTTCTTATTCTGATAAGCCCTCTTACTGAAACGAAAATATACTGCTGTAAAGGTGATGATATGCACTCAGAATTAAAATAAAGGCATTTATTTCAAAATTAATTGGAGGGACTCTAATTTGTATAGAAACGCTTTTTGTGTCATAAAAGTCCACGGGTTTTGACTGGACCAGGGCCCATTTCCTGGCTAGTTACAGCACTGATTGTTCTATCCCTTGTTTCTCCTTTTACAGTCCACCTCCGATTGTTTGACCCAGAGTCTTTTTCAATGTTAATTGTGAAATCGTGATGAAAGGACGTGTTTTTATATGCTTAGCATTTACTCTACCATTGTTTTAGGTTGTTACTGTTTTGTTCATTAATAATAATTAAAAATAAGAATTGTTTCCTCCTTGTGTTAAGAAACTACTGTTCAAAGTATGGTTTCCTTCGTGAGGCATGAGTATGAAAAGGAACACTTCAGTAAAATAGTGGAAAATATAGGAAAGCTGTCTGGGGCTGAAGCAGAACTTACGAAAAGGAAAAATGAGAAAGCATTGAAAATGTTAAGGGATATAGGAGGAGGAACTCGTTCAACAATAATGAAATTCGAGAAAAATGCAGTTGAGATACTCACGGACCAAGGAACTGTTAGATCCATCGAAGTCGATTATATTTTTTGAAAATTGTTGACCATATTCAAAGTTTCAGTAACTAAACAGAGTTTAATATCTGATGTGATGAGGAAATTTTACAGAAATGCCCAACAGAAGAAATCAAGACAGGAATAGCGGAAGCTACTGAAATTGAAGCTAGAATAATGAATATCATCAATAAAACCAATAAATTTTGAAAGGATTTTGAAGATGCGCAGTACTCGTTACCCCACTATCCCTGAGGCAAGGAGTAGTACTCTTGTGAGAAGCACTCCCAAAGGAAACGTGGTTTTAAATACAACTGATGGTACTTCTCAACCCACGATACCACTATTAAATACGAGTGGCAGCACAAATTCAAATTATACGGAACAAGTACGGCTGCCAAAAGTTAATTTACCCAAGTTTCGCGGAGAGGTTTTTTTCCGAGCTTTCTTTGTACAATTCATGAATACAAGTGTTTATCCAATGTTCAATAATTGACTTATTTCATAAATTTCCTGGAAGGGCATGCCTTCAGGGCACTTGAAGGGCTTCAGATAGCAGGAGAGAATTACCAGAACGCATTGGAAATGTTAAAATCAAGATTTGTTAATTCACAACAAATGATAAATGCTTACATGCTAAAGGTATTGAATTTAAGGTTTTACCCAGTCAATACGGTGTCACATTTACAATCTTTTTTCGATATAATTTTGGTACATGTGCGACGATTGGAAAATTTTGGCGTTTTATCAGACAAATATGGAAGTTTGTTAATTCCTGTAATAATGTCAAGAATGACACGAAAAATTGTTGTTCAGATTGCTAAAAAAACTTGAAGATGTATGAAAAATTCAGGCCAAAAAAGTTTGCGGAAACTTTAGGATACCACTGAAAAAGCAGTAGGATACACAAAAGCATTGGTAAAGCAAAACGGTGTCACAGCTATTTTAAGCAGGAACATTTTGCAAAGTTCTCTCATAGTTATAGAAGTTATCAAAAATTCAACAAAAGGCAAAATACAGCCATTTGTTACAATGTTGAAGGAAAAATTGGCTAGGTTGTAAAATATCTGGCGATTTGATAACAATGTCATCGCAAAAAGAAAAGGTCAAAGGTATCGTTCGTCGTTGTATTTTCTGTAGAAAAATAAAAGGTCCACCATACAAATATGTGTTTTGTCTGACTTTCCGGATTTTTAATTTGAGGACAGTCTGCCGTTTACACATGGCGGGGTCGATTTCACCTGCCCATTGGTTCTGTTTTTTTCACGTAGTGCGAAAACATTTTAGGCATCTAACGAGATAGAAATGTCATTATGTTTGCCTAGGATTAATTATCATTTTGTCTTGTACTGAGTTCAATGAAAGTTTATTGTTTAACTGTCTCTTTAGGAAGAGTTCGTGTGAGAGAGGCTGGTATTTAGTACGTACACAAAGTTGCTTGATTAAATTTCTAGATCGTTTATTCATAAGTTTTTCGGAATTAAATAAAGTTTTGACAGAAGCTGAAGATCTGATCAATTTGCGCCCAATAAGTCATTTCTTTGATGACCAAGAAGGAAAATGTATCCTCTTATCCTTTCGCAGTAAATAAATGGTCGAAGTTTAGCTATTTTGCCAAGTGACCGGCATCACTAGGTGATGAGTACGCACGAGAGTTTATCGAAAAGTGAAAGCTCTAACCGAGAAATATGAGGACAGTTAACAACTCGTTGGCTTAACGAATTTCTTTTGAACCTGATGGATGCCTATGGGCCAAATCTTCCCTCTGCAGAATCCGATATCTAAATAGGATATATTGTTATTCTAAGGAATGATCATACGAAAAGATGCTTTTGCAAAATTATGCCAGGTGAAAAAGTTTGCCAGATAGAGATGGATCGGTTGGTTCAGCGACACGGGGCGCTAGAGTTTCTTTTTCCTCTTGAAATTAATTTTATTCTTGCTCGTGATGAACAGTCGTGTGATTTGCAGCGCAGCGCTAGATCAAAGCGTACAGCTGTCATTGTTGGTGAAATATCATGTAGATATAGTCGTAATTAAATGAAGTATAATTCTATTACCAAGTATTGATTTAGATTTGTAATATTGAAGACTTTACAACATTGTTTTGATTTTGTTATTGTTGTAAGCCGAATTAGTTTGTTATAACGATGTCATAAAAGTCCATCCGTATTGGTTGGACTCAGTCCAATGAACTTTTATGACATTACAACAGTGCTTATATAAATATATTAAGGAATGATGGAAAGCTGTATGCAAGCTGTTGTAGTGTAGATTTTAGAAACTTACTTAGATCTGAAAGCTAGTTTGAGCTATAAATAAAACAGAAAGTGGTGAGGGACGAATAATTAGACATTGCATAGCAGATTCTAAAGAAATGAATAGATATGTTACAAACAGAGAAGAACATTTGTTGCTTAGTCATGGAAAACGATTTGTTGTACAGAATTTGAATATTACAAACAAAATTACATTTATTTCTGTCAAGAGAATTTTTACTGGCATTCAACTAAACCAAGGCACTAAAATGAGAAAAATAAGACAAGGGAGGTGGGGGTATCATCAATGCAGAAGACAAAAAGATGCTTATTGTTCTGAGGGTTAGCAAAAAAATATATACAGAAGCTCACCCTACTCTCGAAAGGTCATAATCTTACTCTGATGACGACTTTTGGAAATTAAGAATGAAATATTATAGAAGTTCAGACAGAAGCATCAACCGTCTTTTTCATAAATAAATATGCCTGGCCTTCTGGTGATGTTATTTACTATTAAGTTATTCGCTCGAACTAATATCTTGGTTCTGAGGGTTGTTTACAATTTGAAGAAGGCATGTA
This sequence comes from Morbakka virulenta, assembly GCA_003991215.1. NCBI lineage: Eukaryota > Metazoa > Cnidaria > Cubozoa > Carybdeida > Carukiidae > Morbakka > Morbakka virulenta. The sequence continues at coordinate 47,622 of RDPX01000405.1, forward strand.
TTTTGGAATAAATAAGTTAACATACATTTTTCGATAAAGAGGCTAGAATAAGCAGTATTTTTAACTCACATTAAATTTGTTATTCTGGCACATTCTTTTTTACCTAAATCTACGCAGCGCTCATTGGGCAAATGCTAAACCTCTACTAATAAAACATTGAGAAAAGTGGTACTATTTATAACTAGTCAGATGAAAATAAAACAATCTCACATTTTTTCACTCTTTTCCACAAAGTTCTTTCACGAAAAGAGTTCCCCTACGGGCAGGGAATCTTTCAACTTATTTTAGGTATGTCCATCTGGTTTATGGGAGAAGAGGGACAGATTAGGGCTCAGTTCATTTAAGGGAACACCATATTAAGGAAGGGGGCAACTGTTGTGTGTGCTGCAGTTATAGCCTATAACAATCATTTCCCCCACCAGTTTCGACGTGACGACACTCTTTCTGATAAACAGTTGTTTACTGATGCTAGAAACTGTTGTAATAGGTTCTTAGCTGAAGAAAACTCTTGTTTTGCTGAGACTGTCAACGCTCCTATTTCCTCCACAATTCTTAGCTCTAAGGAGTTTTGAATAATTGGTAACAACATTTTCAATAAATGTAAATCTACGATTCCTCCTCTTTTTTATGTATACCAAGTGTGTGTTGACTCCTTTAATAGACAAGGCTTGATGCTTGATGCTTTGTTTACAATTGTTCTCTTGATGACTTTGAAATGGTTCTTCCAAATTTTTCACTCCTCTGCTTTAATGATATCGATGCCCTCTCAATAATACCTTCCTCTTCACTGGTCATTTCTTCTATGGATACATCCACTGCATCTGGCCCTGTTAACATCCCTTCGACTGTTCTTCAGAATTGTTCTTCTGACATTTCTTCTATACTGTCAAAACTCTCCATTAAATGTCTTTATAAATCTTGGTTTTCTTCTTGATGGACATGCTCATCTGTGGTTTCTGTTTAGAAAATGCTGGAGGATTTTCCAAGGAGAAACAACAGATGGACCATCGATCTGATCAGCGAATCTATCGCCTTATGAGATGCTTCCAATCTGCAGCAAGTTGTTTGAGCGACTTGTGAAGAATCATATTAGCTTGCTCTTCAAGTCCTACCTTCTCTTCTCCGATAAACAATATAGTGTTCCTAAATCTCGATCCACTGGAGGCTACATCATGATAATCACTGCGCGATTCTATCGTGCTCTCGAGCGTCTTGGCGACGCAGGGGCTATTTCTCTTTAATATTTCGAAAACTTTTGATAAGGTTTAGCGTCATGGCCTACTCGATAACCTGAGATTATGTGGTGTTTTCGGTCAAATATTAAGTATCATTGCATCCTTCCTTAACATCTCTATAAATTTTGTTGTTCTTTAAAGTTTTATCTTGGGACCAAAATTTGTTCGTCTTTTTGAAAGTAACCTTCGTGGGACTGCTTTTCTCATTGTCGTAATGTTGTATTTATCTCTTCACTTACTCCAGTTACTAATATCGAGGTTATTCCAGTGAGATTTCCTCTCTTATTCTATGCCTTTAAGCAGTCAACACATGTTCTAGCAAGTGGTCATCAGAGTACCGTCTGAAAAGGGGCCTTCAAAAAAATCTTGCTATTTTACCAGCTTCTTTCTGTGCACATTTTAACTTTCCAACTTTCTTCCGTTCTCTTTATTTCCAAATGGGTTTGATCTTCCTTTTTTTAATCTTTTGTCATTCGTCATTTTCTCTTGCTTCTTTAGTTAAGCCCCTCCTTTACCTCTCTTAGCTCCTTGCGAAGACCAGTGGTTGTGTGCGGCCTTGCCAAGAGTAAATGAGAAACTCTGAGACACTCCACTCCCGTGAAATAGTTTAAGTTTGGTGTTTTATTCCAAAATGTCCAGTGCCTTTTTTGTAATCTGCTCGATGTCAGAGGGGAAGGGCATTAATCGGCGTAATTTCCATGAAAACTCATTTCCACAGGTCAATTGTAAGATATGTCAACTTTAGTACTGTACCTATCATAGGTGGACCATGTACCTTAGCGATCGCCATTCGTGTATGAAGAGTTGGTGTGCATTTCATTAACGGCGGGGATCGGTTGTAACTTTTGATATTTCTTGCCGAAGGACATTCATTTTAAAAACAGGAATTTGTAGTTTTCTGTCTAATAAGCGTATTCTCATAAGTGTATGGCAATAGATCCAAGGCTTGAGTGCCTTCCAGAACAAGAGGGCCCGGCTAATCGGACTTGGCGAAGTATAATGGAAACTACCTTTGGAACGGTGCATCCAGTTGTTACTCCACTCTTGGCAGAACCAAGGGCTCAAACTAAGCCTAGTATAGTATTAGATGATTTTATACCTCTTGATAGTAACCTCAAGGCTAGTTGTAAAGACAGAGATAGAATCGATACCGGAGTAAATAATGTAATCAAAACTAAACGGCTAAAGCCAGACGAGGCTGCAGAGAAATATGTCTCCTCCAACATAGCTCCTTGGAAAAGAAGAGAGACTTATCCAGGAAACGCTTATGGGTAAGTTGGCAACCCTAGAATATTTATTTTTAAAGAGCCCCGTGATTTGTTTAAAGCATGATGGAGATGTTTCTTCTTTTTCAAATGTTGGTACCTATTAATATAATCACTACTAACCAACTTCTTTGGATTTCTTTAGCATCGACATTGGAAAACTCTTTGTTATCCAGCCTAAAAGAATTACAAATAGTCAGTTGTACTAAGATGTAGTTATTTGTTATTATTGCGGCACACTTTTAGGAACCACAGTTAGCAGCTAGTGTGGTAAAGTAAACAACTGCTCCATCTTGTTGATACGGATTGGATTGCTATCATTGTTGAAATTCAGCCCCAGACAAAACTCGGCCGGTGGCACTTAGAAATTCAGTCAATGACCTTGAAAGGCTACTGCATTTGATAACAATTGGTCAAGTTCGATTTTTTCCCGGCATTAATCAGAGTGTTTACCTGGTTAACTTTTCGTGACATCATTTTTTATAAATTGCCCCGGCGTGGCTTCAACAGGTTCAGTTTAAATTGTCACCCACCAGAGTTTAAGTTGCAAAATATAGGAGTTAAATGACCGACTTTGTGCCAGTATGAATATTCTGGACGATTGTTTTTGAGTACAAAAAATAATCTTGTACAGCTGGCTATCATCTCAAACCTTAACAAATCTTCAGTTTTTGGTTGTTAATGTAGCCTCGGATGCATGCATTGTATTGCATTAGACCATTGATGGCCTGGGAAAAGGTATCACATATGACCCGCCAATTCTTCTCACTTGTCAACGGATATTTATTGGAAAAACGAATCGGCATTTTTAAAAAAATTCATTTATACATAACGTAAATCCCAACAACCCGACCCACAATTAATCGTGTAGGCCTACATAAAGTTTTTTTTGGCTTACACCTGATAAATCCTTAATTTTTAGAACCTATTTTAGTAAGAATCGTAGTTGTATTAATCGGTAGCAAGTACCTGTTTCTAAGGTATGTGATGCAAGGGTCTGGGAGTAGTAGCATTAATAGAGGTATTAGTGGTACGAGTAATAGTAACATGAGCAGTACTGGCTGTAGTAGTGAAAGTAACAGCAGTAGTAATGTGAAGTGCAATAATAGCTGTCGGCAGAAGTTATTAGGAGAGGTCTCACCCTCGTAAAAATTGCTTGGGAAGCTGAAAACAGTGATTTTCTCTAAACTATTTTTGTTTTTTGTTGTTGGTGGTATTGTTTTTCTCTAAGGAAACAGATAGCTATATAAGTATTCTAAAAGGGCGTGTTTTTATATTGTATTTAGTGATCGCAAAAAGGTCCTTCCAAGATAATGAAAAGCATTTGATTTTATTGCGTTTTTATACTTTAGTGAGAGAAGAGATATCGAATGGTAAATTTAAACAAAAAATGTCTGAAATTTACCATTGATTGCAACCAAAAACAAATACTTATATAANGAAGTTATTAGGAGAGGTCTCACCCACGTAAAAATTGCTTGGGAAGCTGAAAACAGTGATTTTCTCTAAACTATTTTTGTTTTTTGTTGTTGGTGGTTTTGTTTTTCTCTAAGGAAACAGATAGCTATATAAGTATTCTAAAAGGGCGTGTTTTTATATTGTATTTAGTGATCGCAAAAAGGTCCTTCCAAGATAATGAAAAGCATTTGATTTTATTGCGTTTTTATACTTTAGTGAGAGAAGAGATATCGAATGGTAAATTTAAACAAAAAATGTCTGAAATTTACCATTGATTGCAACCAAAAACAAATACTTATATAAACTAGGTGTTTTACAGCCTTCAAATGATCACAAGCCTAGATGTTACCAAGCACTGCCATTGTATAGTGTATTGTGTTCCTGTATTGTGTTCCTTGTGCTTAAATGTGGGTTTTTCAGCTTTGGATTATAATTTTGATCCCCAACCCCCTGAAAATTGGCAATGGTCTCTCACTCCAATATTGCTTGACTCTGCTAGCATTGCTTTGAGGTAGAGTTTTAATAGCTCATTGGAAGACAGTTGAGACTGGCACTACCCCGTTTCCACCCTCCACAATTACATGCTCTGATCAGGTCTATTTGACATTGGATGCTGACTGAGCTTGCCCTGCACCTGCTGTGATCCACATCCAAATTTTGTCATTGGTAGCAAAAAATTAATGTTTCATTGATCTTGTGGTTTACATATTGTGATTTAATTGAATACATTAAAGCAAAGTTTATGTTGGTGTAGCTAGATGCTCTATATTTCTGCATTTTTGTTTTCTTATTGTAAATAAGTTTTATTTACAATATGCAAGTGGTAAAAGTGGTTTAGATAGAGTTACCATTAGTAGACTAGGTGCTTGGTGGTCAGTGGTTACTTAAATTCATGAAAAAGGTTTGAAAGAGACAAATTTTTTGATCAGTTGCATAGTGAGGGAAACTGGATGGCAAGAGTTGTTGATGAATTGAACATCAACCAGTGAATGTGAATTGGAGAAGGAATGCTTGACTGGGTTATGGTTGTAGGTTATTGAAGTACTAATGGAGAAAGAAGTGAGAAAGGTAACAATTTAAAACCTCTGAAATAGTACATGGCTGATATGCAGTGAGCAAGTATTACACCGTAAGTTTTTTAGTGGGAAATTTGTGTCTCATATTTTTAGGAATGAATAATTTTTGTTTAAATTGTTCCATGAGTCAATGCAGTATATTTGTTTTGGCCAGACAAATATTCTTTCACCTGTATTAGTTTGATTTGGTTTATGGTTGAGATCTTTTGCTAAGACTGTGAAGATATTATGTATTTAGGGAAATCTGATTCCTGTTAAGTCTAAGGGTATGTAGTTTTTGCCAGAGAGAACAGGTGGTTGTGTGATATGGGATTTACTATTGCACAAGAAATCATGTGTTTGTAATTGTGAAGTTGTAACCTATATATTGTTGACTGCTTAAAATACATGATACCTACAGTTTAAAGGTTTTCTTGAAGTGTTGTGGTGGAAATTGTTTGTAGAAGTTATTTGTCAATTACAGACAGTAAATTGATGCTATATAATAAAAAGTGGAGTCCTTATCTCCCTCCAATATTAATGCATGATCATAGTAAGGCTGCTTCTCCTCTTGAGTAACCATTACAAATGAGACTGTTGATTTTGTCAATATTTCCAGGTCTTTCTTGGGGTTCTAATACTAAATGTTGTTGCCACCTGCAAAATATACCTTCAGGTAAGTTGTTGTACTTGTCAACACAATACAGCAATACAGTTTTTTAGCAGGAGCTCTCAAATCTCTTGAAGGATGTACAATATATGAATTCTTATCACCGTGTATTATAACTTGAGATGCTTTGTGACCTGATTTGCTCTTAGTTACTTCATAAAAACAGTTATACATACCTGAACTAATGGTGGGTGTGAAACAAATCTGGATAAAATGCTTCTTGCAAATATGAAACATATTGCCCTTTGATTTGTGATTTACATTCCAGCATTTTGAAAGTTAGCTTCATAAGTCTTTCCATCAGCTCTTGAGGTATATTCAGTCAACATTGTATTACTTTCAACAAACTTAAGTGCTCTCTTTCCACCAATCTTTTTAATATAATCATTCCAACTATATACTACATATTCTATCATACAAAACCATGATGGATAATCCCTGAACTGTTATCATTTTAGTAATTTTGTTAGTAAAATATTTAATTTGGTTAAATAGGCAAGCCAATGCAAACTACATTTATTGGTGAGATTTGTAATTGTATGTGTTTCGATAAAAAATTATCAATTTAAAAATGCAGAAAAATCTGCTTCCAGAGAAGGAAAGATATTTTTTTTAACCAAGTGCAATGTGAATTTGAATTGTGAAGAAATCTATGACAACATCAGGTGGTTAAATTCAGATGAGCAGGCAATTTCCGAGGAATGGAAAAAAAATTGCTTACAGCCTTAAAGAGGTCAGCTGATTGGATTAAAAGGTTAGCTAATTGGATTAATTATTCAAAAATATTATGAGGATTTTTTTTACCTAATTAGTAAGTTCTTGGCCTGTAAGCTAAATGGGTTGCAATGGAATGTGAACTTGTTCAAAATTATTTGTCATAGTTCCCAACTATTTCCAATTGAATAAGAATAAAAATATGTATAAGAATTGCTTAAAGTCCAATTGAAGAAATTGAATTGCATAAAGAGTACAATAGTATCTTTCTTAGTGTCAAAAAGAAGCAACAATGTGCCAGCTTCTCACAATTCATCTAGTATGTGCATCACCGTTTCCTCCCTTTCACCAAACATCCAACACATCTTACTTCCCTGTTCTTTCATTATCTTCTCTTTATAATTCCTCGTTGGGAGCGACTGATCTTGGACTGCTAGCAGTAGTCCTTCAATTTCTTTTTTCAACCATCTAGCTTTCAACTAATTCCAAGAAAATGTTTCATTTTCCTGTACTTTCTTGGGGTACTGACCATGCAGAGGTTTCTCTTTCCATCCTTCTATCCTCTCAGCTACTTTTTCCTTCATAAACTCTGTCACAGTTCTTTCTTTCACAAAACTCTCCAGTACTAAGTTGTCATTCATCGTTGTTCTCTTCATGTAATCTGACAGTCTGTACTCCTCAGTCCTCACACATTCCTCGATCAATACCATTCCTCTACTTTCCTCAATTATACTCACATACAGTCTATCAACATCTGCTTTTAGGTGATGATCGGTTCATCGTCATCAACTTTTCTGTTTTTCTATCCATCTCCTTTAGCTCATCAACAGTCCAATCGAGTATCCCTGTGGTGTACTGCACTGCTGCCACTGCCCACATGTTCATCGCTTATTTATTATTTTGAAATTTATTATTATTTATTATTATTATTATTTTATTATTATTATCGTCATCATATTGCCTTATCTTGCATATTTATACAATTGTTTACCGGGTCACCCCAGTGACTTAAGGCAAGCAAGGGTTTTAGAGTAAGACACACACGAAAGTTAGGTAAAAAAATTATAGATTTGTATATTAAAAAAATATTGAGTATAAAAATGCATAAATGTACAAAAATAATAATTTAATTAAATTGATAGAAAATGAAATTTTTTTGCCTGCAAAATTTATTATTTATTTATTATTATTTTTTTATTATTATTATTATTTTCTCATTTTGCACAGGCTGTTCTTTTTTCCGAATAAAATCTCTTGGGCTAGCCACAACTAGCAGCCAATGGGCAAGAGGTTTCTTTCACCTTACATCTCCAATACTTTTCGAAGTATCCTGGCTGTTCCCAACAAGGTTGTTTACCACGCCAACACCTACTTCAATATCTAGTTTTTCCATCCATCCATTGAAATCTTTGCTTATGCATCCCATAGCACCTATTACCACTGGTACAACTAGCGCTTTTCTCAACGACCAGAGTCTTATCAATTCCCTCTTTAGGTTTTGGTATTTTTCAACTTTTTCATTTTCTTTGTCATGCACCCTATTATCTCCTGGAACTGCAACATCAATGATTATGCATGACTTCGTCTTTTTCTCTACCAATACCAAATCAGGTCTCCTAGCCTCAATTACATTGTCGCACTGGATATTCATGTCCCACCATAATTTCACTTTATCATTTTCTACTACTCCCTCTGGGCAATGTTCGTACCATTTTCCCTTCTTGTCAAGTCCATACTTTTCGCACAACTTCCAATGAATTAGCTTAG
>RDPX01000405.1:72355-123552 GCA_003991215.1 Morbakka virulenta
TGCATTTGGAGGGTGAGGAAATTGAAGTTGTCCAGAAGTTTTGCTACTTTGGTGACCTCCTCGGAGCTAAGGGAGGAGCCAAGGGTTAACAGTGGGTGGAGTAAGTTATGGAAGCTGATGCCATTGTTAACCAGCAGAGTCTACCAGGCATGTGTATGTACCACTAAGCTGTATGTCAGTGAAACTTGGCCAGTGAAAGCTGGTTTCACTGCCACATCCATCTTATTCTCATGTCATTCTGCTCAATGCGGCATGACATGAGAATGATAAGATGGATGTGCAACGCAAGTCTGAAGGACAGGCTCAGTTCTAATGAACTCAGAAGGAGATTGAATCTGGACAGTATTGGCAGCTGTAAGCAGAATAGGAGGCTTCGTTGGTTTGGTCATGTGGAGAAAATGGACAAGAATGCTTGGGCAAGTAGATGCAGAACAATCAAGGTGATAGGAACCACTGGCAGAGAAAGACCAAAGAAAACATGGGAGGAAGTGATAAGGATGGATCTCAAACAAAAAGGTGTCAGCCGAGACCCAGTGAAGGATAGGATAACTTGGAAGTCGATTTCGAGAAAGCATCCAACATGCTAGTGTGTAAAACGGACGTTAAAGGACGAATTTTGGTCCTCATTGATCCTGGCAAGAGTTTTCTTCAATCTTCTTATTCAGCACATGGAAGATGGACACATCCCAGAGAGTAAATGTGGATTCAAGAAGGCTTGAGGAACAGCAGACATTTTGCTGTGTGTCAACCTGACAAAAGTGTCAGGAGCAGAATAGAGACTGCTATCCCACATTTGTAGACCTGACCAAGGCCTTTGACACTGTCAGTCACGAGGGTCTCTGGCATATCATGAGTATGGCTGCCATACCAAGCTCATCAACATAGTTTGTCAGTTCAATGATGGTATGCTGGCTCATGTACTGGATGATGGGTAGTCCTCCAATGCCTTCCCAGTCCCCAGTGGAGTTACAGAAGGCTGTGTTCTGCCACCAACACTTTTCAATGTGATGTTTTTGGCCATGCTGTCAGTTGCCTTCAGTGTTGATGAAGAAACCTACATGAAAATCTGATACAGAACTGACTGCAAGCTCTTCAACTTATGAAGACTCCAGGTCAAGACAAAGGTTAAAGAAGATGCAGCACAGATAGCTTTTCCAGTACCTGCAACAACTACTGGTTGACCATCAGCACTAAGAAGACTGAGGTCTTGGATCAGCCAGCACCACACAAGCCATATGTGAAACTATCCATCACTGTGAATGGGAAGACCCTAAAAGCAGTGAATAAATTCACATACCTTGGTAGCACCTTGAGAAGATCTGCAAGTCTAGATGATGAGATCTGCACCTGCATTGGGAAGTCAAGTTCAGTCTTTAAACAATTATGTGGAACTGTGTGGGAGAGGAGAGGCATCCAGCAGAGTACCAAGATAGCATATAGTGTATAAGGTGTACAAGGGAGTTGTGGTACACTTTTATGGGTGTGAAACCTGGACTGCCTATGTGCACCATGCCAGAAAGCTGAATCAGTTTCACATGAATTGCCTGCGAAACCCTCTAAACATTACCTGGCTAGATAGTACCAGACACGAGAGGTACCCACACAAGCGGGCTATGCAGCATCTTCAGTCTGCTGGGGAAGGCCCAACTCAGATGGGCAGGACACCTTGTGCACTTACCCGATACCCAAGGCAGAAAAAGCGCCTAAAAGACAGTCAGAAAGCCTCCTTGAAGAACTTTGGTATCAATTCAGAGACATGGGAAACACAAGCATTTGACCGCCCAGCCTGGTACATTTCTATTCATAATGGTGCAACCCCCTATTAAGTGCTATCTGTCTTATCTATCCATCCGTCTATCCACCTATCTCTGTATGCATATATATTGTAGCATTAATTGATATTTTCATTTGTGTACAGGAAGGTTGATGGTAAGTATTCTTGCAACACTCATCTGGGATATCTTTTCTTTTTTACTATATGTGATTAATTAGAATTAACTTGGACTAATACACAAAAAATAAATACATCATACTACGCTCAGACAATGTAACAACAGTTACAAAGTCAAAAATATATGCGGCAGACCTGTGGTGAAAAGAGGTTAAGTGGATCAGGACTAATTAAGATAACCGAAGACGGTAAAATATTAAGAGTAAGAGTAAAAGCATGATAGATAAAAAAGGAGAAATACAGGCTTTGTTTATCCATATAAAGAGAAAAAGTCCAAGAGAAGTATGAGCTGTCTTGCCTACCCAGGAGTGAAGTACTGTCCAACAGCACCAGGTCCTAGTTCAGATCCTAAAATGAGCCACCCTGACACCATATAATGATCACACAGTTTTTTCCCAGATAAAATGCAACTGAAAATTTATGAACAAAATTTGGTATTAAAAGCTGTTTGAACTGGGGAAAAATGAGAATGGCTATCAAGTGCATGGGATTGTAGGTAGATATAAAAAAATTACATGCTACTCATAAACTTAAGATTGAATGATGGATGACTGTTCTTATTCGTTGAGAACTTGAGTTACAAGCTCATCACTTGTCAAGTTTAATTGGGAGAAATTTACTTTGATGTCCACATAGGTTTAATAAGAGTTTTGACTACAGAATAACATATTTTACCATGAAAATAGACCTTGCTAGTCCAAGAAATTTAACAACAAGAGCCGCATATAATATCTGTGCTGGACAGCAACTTTAAGTGTGTGCATGGTAAATACAGCTTTGTTCTTTACGTTATTTTCCCAGACATAACTACCAGATGATATTAGACAGATACCTTTTTGATATCTCCTTCAAATATGAAAGCTGTTATTTCCAAAAGATGTGATTCTAGGTTTTGGTGAAGTAGCTTTGTTTACAAAGTGACCAAATATTTTACAGTGCCTTTTGGTGAAGTCCCGTAATATCTGNCAAGTTTAATTGGGAGAAATTTACTTTGATGTCCACATAGGTTTAATAAGAGTTTTGACTAAAGAATAACATATTTTACCATGAAAATAGACCTTGCTAGTCCAAGAAATTTAACAACAAGAGCCGCATATAATATCTTTGCTGGACAGCAACTTTAAGTGTGTGCATGGTAAATACAGCTTTGTTCTTTACGTTATTTTCCCAGACATAACTACCAGATGATATTAGACAGATACCTTTTTGATATCTCCTTCAAATATGAAAGCTGTTATTTCCAAAAGATGTGATTCTAGGTTTTGGTGAAGTCCCGTAATATCTGCCAATTTGTCAATAACCAGTTTTACAAATTTGTTGTAGTTTTGTAGATATTTTTAAAATTTAGCATGAAAGCTTACCACTTCTTTTGTAAAAGTTAAAATATGTTACACACCAAAGGAGATATTTCATAGTGTGCCTGATGTACCACAATATGAAAGCTCTGTTTCTTTTATATTGAGCAGATGCACTATCACACTGGTATACATACATATTCATATAAAGACCTTTGTGGAGTAATCTCAGCTTTTATTGTGTTTCTTATCCTCATTAGTGATATCGACCTAGTGGTTTTTGGAGATTTGGAAAAGTCTCCTCTTCGTACATTAGAAAAAGTTCTTGTTGGGAAAGATATTGCTGATCCTTCATCAATTAAAGTTCTGGATAAAGCATCAGTAAGTAGCTAAATTGTTGGCAGATGTTGTATTGTTTCTGGTGGATTAGATTTTGAAATTATTTTTTTTTAATATTTGGGGAACTGTTGCCCTATGCTTCCATAGAGAAATGAGTAGTAAATTTTCTTCATGAATAAAGCTGTTCTTCAGAAATAGTGTTACTGCCTTTCATTAAATGTTTCTTTGATCACACTGTTTTTGAATTCGTATGTATTTTGTTGTAATTGACATATTTCTTTTGTAATCGAGTTTGCTTTAAACTTTAGAGCATTGAAATGCATGCTTTTGCAGTTCATTCAAATTACACTGAGGCCTAGATTTTGTTTTCAAGGATTCGAAAATGACAATTAACCAACGGTCAACTAATTCTCAGGAAGAATAAAAAAATTATTTGATTTTTTTAAATTTGTTATTGTAGAAGCATCAGTTAATTCATTAAACCATTTCCCACTGTGTTTGTTTTTTCCTTGTATTTGATGTTGAAAAATAAACAGTTACAAAATGAGTCAAATGTGATGAACTCCTGCATTACTGCACATTTGGTACATGTCATTCTTCATTACTATTAGGTTGGTCTAAAAGACAAAATTTTGGTAGTTTTTCACAGGTTAACTATGGGTGCAGGACATTATTGGAAAAGCCTTTGCATCGGCGTTTTTGTAACTAGTACTCTCCATCTCTATAAATAATGGTTAAGTGTTGTTCTTGGGTATCAAATTTGTGTTGTATTCATCTTGTCATTAATTCACTTTATTCACTGTAAATTCATTGTGAAAAGCCATTTTGTCTAAAAATTGAATTAGAAATTTTAAGTGTATATGCAAAATGAACATTAAAAGATACTGTTGCAATATATATTTCATCATGAAAGTAATCAACACAAAAAATGTGACGTGAAAGTCATTATACACTCTCTTTTATCGCAATAAAAAGTTTAAAAAAGACAATTAAAAGCTTCACTTAAATCTGTTTTTTTAAGGCTTGAAATCATTGTTTTTCCATTTTCTCTGGAATTTTTTGTTGCCCATGTTTGTATTGCACCTGTTCAGAAACTGCATGCAACATCAAGATTTTTTCAATTTTAATTTTGCATACTTGAATTTTGATAAGCAATTAATTTGCCACCATATCATGTAGCTTTACAGCATGGCGTAAATAATTTCTCGCACTGAATTCAACTAATCGAATCAAACAGACCAATTTAGCTTTACCACTTCAGATTGTCCTTTTAATCCTTCAAATTGAATTCCACTCATTGAATTAGACCAGTTAAGTAAAACCAGTGAATCCAACCAATAAATACAACCTGGTAAGTTTTTAAATTTCTAAATTTTAACAACTAAACCCAACCAACTAATTTTGCCCCAGTAAAACTGACCATTTTAACTCAGCCGTTGCACTGGACTTTTACCTAATGCAGAATTCAAAACCTTTATATTTTAGCAAGACCGCTTAGTAAGAACAGATTTTTTAAATATAGATGTTCTGTACTCCATATTGATAGAACCCATAGATGGAATTAAAGTTTGGCTATGAGGGATAAATCTTGTTTAAAGTAGTTTTAATACTTTTTGTTGACCACTTTCTTGACATGCTTTGCTCAGTAATAGAACTGGGAAATTTGTTTTAAGGTTCCCATCGTGAAGCTGACAGATAAAGTTTCCAAAGTCAAAGTGGATATCAGCTTCAATATGGAAACTGCAATTCAGGGTGCAATACTTATTAAGGTATGTGCTCTTTGCTATTTATGAAAACTATATTTATATATATGCCGTACTCCTCGCCTCTCATCTTACACTTGCAACCAGCCCCACTTTAGCCAACCTTCACTTCCCCCATGCCAACCATGCTCCCTCCGTCCTTAACCCTCGCTCCCCTCCACTCTCATTCCTGTCCATCCTCACCCCGCTGCACTTTCTTCCACCCATTTCCCACACCAACACATTTTTTACTCACTTTTTCATACCCTTGCCCTCTTTCCTACCTGTTCAATAAACGATAACATTATTGAGAACCCCAGTGCGAATTGTTTCGTCGCGGTGTGAAAGCAAAAAGGAATGAAAGAAAACTATATTCTAGATGTGATCTGCTAGTTTTCATTAGAGAATTCGGTGCCAATTATTGTCAATATTGTTTCTGAACTTTATTTTTTAAAAGATAAACTCATTAGAAAAGCAGGTGAATTGATGGACATTTAAACACAGCAATCTAAATGCAAAACTTTTGGACAATACGTTAGCGCACCTGTTGCATAACCTGTTGCATAACCTGTCAGAAGAAAAACTCGAAAATTTTACGAGATTACATTTAACTAACAGTAAAGAGATAAAACAGCTATTGGTCTATTATCATATATAATTTTTCTTATTGTTTAAAAAATCTTTGAACTGCACTTGTAAGTAAAGAAAATATTTTCAGGTGTAGTGTCGCAATTTGTGAGATTTTAGCCAGGAAGATATTTCTACCCTTTTAAAATTTATTTGAATCGTAAACCAAATACGTATCATATGATAATTATATCCTAATGTATTTGGATGTATGTTATCCACTTCAGTTATTGTTGATTGCTTCCAAGTCTTCTGGGCAACTATCGTTTTGCGTGGTAAGGTGTCTAAACAAATAGAAAACACCTTATATTAGATTTTGAAATAACCAGTTATATGCAGACTAGAATTTACATGCTCGATCTTAACCTCGATCTTAACCAAGATCTAAATCCCTTTGACTAAATTACTGAAGTTGTACCAGTAGCTGATTGAAGGAAACATCACCAAAAACAGTTTGTGTAATTAAAGACTTATTTGAATTTAATTGCGGTCTATGTGTAGTGTTGAAAAAGCAAGATAAGCAGAACTTTAGCAATAGTGATCAGCAATACACGTTGTTTTTGGTTCTTCCGTAGAGTGCGAATACAAACCAACAAATTAGACGTCCATCCTACGCCGATTTAATTCTTAACAGACGATGAGAAATCCACTTTTATTCATGTGTTACCTAACGACTTATTAGTTGACATAGGAACTTAGATGGAGTTCGGACTGTGGTTGCTAAAACTTAAAGGGCGCTTTTGTTGAACCGAGAAAGATTCTAGGGATAGAAACAGTCACCCTTAACTAGTCCATCAAAATTAATGATATGGGGGTGCCTTTTTCGTGTCCAAAATCAAGAGTTCTCCTGTCTATCCCAATTTTCATTCTGAATGGCAGAATTGCCTTGGAACTTACTCCCTTGTTTTCTTAAGGTTTTTTCTACCATACTAATCATCAGCCAGTGTAATCAAATTTAAGCTATCATTTCACACTTACACATAAGCAAATAAATGCATTTCCAATTCCCCATGACATACCTTTTGCATTAACATTTTACGGAAGTCAAGGTTTTAGAAAAATCCTACACACGAGAAATTTTGTGTATAGGTTACCATTTATGTTAAGCCTTACAGTACAAAGGGAAAACATGCTTTACAATATTTTTATGCGTAGTAATATTGTGCATTGTATAATTAAGTATTTAGTTTCAGTAAGAGGGAAATCGATATAAAAAATTCATTGTTTTAACTTCCAAACCTTAAATTATTTGAATGCATTGCATCACTTCACAATTCACAAAGGGTACTGTATAACCTTTTAAGGTTAAATGTAAGATGGATGTAAGACACCAGTTCACTAGGTAAAAAAAATTAGAAAGTAAATGAAATTTGTATGTATAATAAAAGGTTTTGTTAATTTCCATAAATTTACCTACTAGGCACACAGCTGATTATTTTGTCACGTAATTTTTACGTGATGTTCGTCGTAGCGTCAAGTTGTTTTTTAAATCTTTACTTTAACTCTTTATGGTTATTAGCTGATCAGCAGGTGCATCTCCTTTGCTAGTATTTGCCGATTATGTTTCATGAATTAAATTGAACTTCAAAACAGCCTATTGAGATCGTATTCAAAAGCCCATAGGACTGATGCTATAAATGTTACGCTGTGTAGCGAGAACCATCGGTGTGAGGAGATTTTTCTAAATCAGTAAAGATGTTTAAAATCCGGATATATTGACAGATAGATCAGAGCCGGTTGTAGAAGACGTATGATTTACAATTTCTTCTATTAGGTTGTTATATTTTTATTTAATACACCGCTCTTGCACCGGGTTTTTTTCTCGTTTGTCAACAGAGCTTCATTGAGGAATTCAGAGTTCTTCCGTATTTGTTTCTAATTCTTAAACAATTTTTGGTACAGAGAGATTTGAATGAAGTTTTTACGGGAGGAATTAGTTCATATTGTCTAATGCTTTTGACAGTCAGCTTTCTCCAGGTAAGTTAAGCAGTTATGATACCAGTTGTTTTTAATTTTTATAAGATTTTTTAAAATTTCCACAACCATACATAAAGGACATTGTCATCCACGCGCAGATTGAATGAAAATAACTTTATTTTTGTCTTTGCAAAAGACGTAATTTACCCATGGACATTTAAAACAAAAGTTATTTGCCCGGGATTTTTTCTTAATGCAGGTAACGGTTTAATTGGAATTTTTTCGTTCATAGAAAGATGTTTACAGATAAGTCGAGTAGACTTTTGTGAGTCAACTCCATAGGGAGGCTTGAAATTTGACTAAATTTGAACTCCATACCTGCCATTTATGCTTCATTGTGGTATTCAGTTGGCTATATAAAAGGGTATTTTACTAATATTGTATTTGAAGTTAAGTCAAAACAACAGTAGGCCCGGGGAGATTAAAGCAGTACTTTTTAGGTAGGTTTGTCTTGTACCATTACACTGCTGGCTAGTACGAAAAATTGATTTTTGTTACTGATGAAATGGATGGAAGCTTGTCATATAGTGATATGATAGTTTGTTGGTTGTATGAAGTTTCCTTAAGTCAGCGTAGTTTGTAAGATATTGCAATGTTTTATATGTAGGGACTTTCCCAGAGATGTAGTTAATGTGCTAGAGTTGATCCGTAAAGAAGAGAGATTCAGTGGATTTTTCCACCCTGATTTTTGTTATTATTTTTATTGAGAATGTTGTTATTTTGTTACGCTTTTATACTATTTGCTTGATCTATTTATACATTCGTATAAAGGGCAATGCCTCACTATTCACCGAGATATTTGAAATAGTAACAAAATCATTTGTTGAACAAGTCTCGTGTAGAAGAACTAATATAAAGAAAATAGTTTCACTGCATTTCGCAGCGATTTGGTGGGGCGACTAGAAGGCAACTCTTTTTAATTCGTCGTTTTTAGACAGCGAATCATCAAAAAAATTTTATTGGATTGTGTTCTAGTAGCTACCTTTATTCGTCCAGTTCATCCAGTCAGTTCACTTGACGGTACTGTTCTCTAATTTTACTTGCAGAGACACCCAAGGGATGATGTTATGTCACCCGATGCTAACATTGGTGTACTGTTAATGGAATTCTTTGAGTTGTACGGTAGAAATTTCAACTATCAGAGAACAGGAATCAAAATTAAAAACGGTGGCTGCTACATAAGTAAAGAGGAGGTAAGTACATTTAATCGCCTTCCAGTATTTTGTGTTTATGGAGCCAGGTGTGCCCACCTCAGTTATTGCAATTTTTGACTCCCCGCCTTGTCTGCTGTCTGCTACCTTGTTAATGATAAACGAGCAGTAAATACTATTGTTGTTACTATTGCTGCTGCTTCTGCTGGTACTACTGGTACTACTACTACTACTACTACTACTACTACTACTACTACTACTACTACTACTACTACTACTACTACTACTACTACTACTACTACTACTAATAATAATAATAATAATAATAATAATAATAATAAGCCGCGTGGACACGAAATACCAGGTGGCAACTTTTGCGATTAATCCAACCCCTTGGCAGTTAAGGTTGAAATGCACTTTATGTCAAATGAAAACAAGAAAGAAATCATACCGCCTCGTCCGTCGTGCGAGCTACCAAGGGACGCGTCCCACAGGGGGAGACCAACCTGAGGTCGAAAAATGTGCTGCTAGGTCTAATTCTTCCCACGAAAATAGTTTACATGGTCACCAGAAACGAATTGCTCCCACCCCTCGTCCTGTAGATTGACCACCAAAACAAAATCCCAAGAAAAACGAAAGAGATGGACAAGGGAAGAATATAAGGAAATGATGTACTGTTTTTACTTTGCGTTAGAAAAACCGCAGTCAAATAAGACTGAGGCTATTTTTCTAATATGGATTGAACAGAACTGCGAAAGTGATAAAATGGATAATACGGATGCAAACAAACTAACAAATGTTAGAAAATACATTATGAGGACGAAAAAATTATGTGATGCTGAAATATGGGAAACCAAAGAACAAGTGCAAAATGACACTAGTATGACTTGTTAATGAATTTGGTGTAGGTCCAGTAGATAGTGACAAGGAAGGAGGAGAACCAGGTGATATTGAGGTTATCTATGGGAACACTGGGGATGTGGAAAGGAACGCTGAAGATGTGGTGGTAGATGAGTAAGCTGGTTGAGATGAAGCTGTGGTTAACGACGAAGATATTCTAGATATGAAGAATGCTATTATCGAGGAACTGTCAGAACTAAAGCATACTCCTATGTCTGAGCCTTTATTAAGATTGAGACATACACACAAAGTTAAGACCATTTTTGAAATAGCAAACGCAGCTGCCAGTCGATTATGTAGTGAAATAGATCCTGACCTTACTGAACTTAATCAACTAATATATGCAATAGGGAAAGTCGTTCAAGAAAAATGTGGACTGACAACCCGAAAAACTATCAACCTATTACCTACCTTTCCACCACCCAAAAATCTTGACGTCTATTCTTACAGAAAGAACATATAAACACCTAGAAGAAGAAAAGGTCTTTTCTATTGACCAACAGGGTTGTAGCAAGGGTTCCTATGAATGTAAAGACCAATTGCTCATTAATTAAATGATTTAAGAGAACGCTCACTCAAAACATAAGAAATTATGTACAGCCTGGTACTTATTAATTTTCTGAGAATATATATATATTAGAAAAAACAACAACATCGAACGAGACTACGTACAAACATCAATGGGGTCAATACTCATTATCATAAGTAATACAGAAATTTGTTTTTATATATTATTATTTATACTCCTTTACCATCACACACCCAGTACATCTTCACAGCTAACCGGTTTTTGATTTCATAAAAGCGTATCTGAATTCAATTTTTAATAATAATAATAATAATGGCATTTATCATCATCAGCACCGCTTTGTTTCTTTGATAATTCAAATTAGATAGTTAAAAGTGACTGGCGTGGAAAACAAGAAAGAGTTTTTTTATAAGTTTAGACCGTGTTTCAACTTATGTTGAATTTTCTAACTAGCGTTTTGAAAGTAAAAAGTTAAGGATTATCTGAACACCCACGCCATAATTGGTCTCCCCAGTTCTTTCCTCAGAGTTCTAGTTTTAGAAATTCTTACAAAACATGGCACTGTTCACCTTTACAAATGTGGCCAGTTGCTCAAACCGTCCTACTGATAAACAAGGCAACCAATATATATCCAAAAGATAATATTTTTCTGCTAAGGAAGATTCGAACTGGCAAGCTCGATACACTAAAACACTCTTCTACAAACTGAGCGCTTCTTACATATCGCCATTTCAGCCAGAAATAATGTCGTGGTGTCTTCAGTTGCTAATGTTAATGTTATTCTAATTCTAATTCGGACAGACCAGCGTTGGTTTGCATTTCTTTGGTTTTCTATTGTGCCATCAGCTATTAACTGGTACAACTTTGAATTTGCTATTTTTCTTTAAAAGTGATGTGCCTTAACCATTTCAGCATTCTCTTAGTTCCAGTAAGTGAAAAAGGTAACAGATGCAACTAGGCCTCGATTATACTGTATACTTGGTTAGTTGAGTTTTTGCTATTGTTGTTGGTTTTACGATGTTACATACCGCCTGGCTGTAAAAAAAAATATGAAAAATTGAACGCAGTCTTTCTTAGGCTAAGTAACATGTTCCAATTGTAAGATTTTGAAGAGCACCCTATAAGTTTATTTTGCATGTTACGGTAAAGAAAGCTGGTTGTTATAACTTTTTAATGTAATGTTGTTATTTCAGATGGTAAAAGAAATGTCAAATGGTGAATTCCCATCACTACTTTGTGTCGAAGATCCAGTAACAAAAGGTAAAACAGTGTTATTATTTTCACCCACACATATGATTTTAATTTATTGAACATTTAAGTGAATCCGCGTTTATTAGTATATTTTCGAACTTTTAGTTCTTCAACTCCTAGTTCACAGTGACAAAAAACCGTCAAACTTTTTAATACAGGTTCTATGTTACTACTTACCACAGGAAATAATGAATATTGTTAACATAGTATACCCGTTCGTGTACCGTATATAGCCTGATTGCCAGTAACTATTACGCTTGACAATTACGTTATGGAGTTTTTGTTTTGTGCTAGTGTTCACCTTTAATATTTTTAAGGGATTGATCATTACGGGATTATTACTTTTAGCTATGGAACTGGCCAAAGAACATCATTGGAAAGGCATAGTACTGAGCTTGCAACATACATTGTAGTTAAACTAATAGACCCTACCACAATATTGTGAGAAGGCAATGCTTCTGCCATAAATCAGTGGGTTTACATGACTTGGGCAAGCTTGATTTATCTGATGCCATACGCCCATGAGGGAAAAAGTAGATTTGGTTTCCACAGACAGTATTTAATAATACATCGATGAGGATTTTTGAACTAAGTTAATAAAAAACCTAATTACCGTTTAGAAAGATAATCTCTGGTGCAATAATATATTTGTATGCTTCATCGTGTGAAACAAGACGTCATTCTCTTTAAAAACAACAGCACTTTCTGTTTTGTCATTTAGGTACAGATATTGGGAAAAGTTCCTATGGTATTATGAGGATCAAGGAAGCGTTTGATCACGCGTATCTTGTTTTGGATAAAGCTCTCAGAAACAGGCATTACCACGCAATAAACCCAAACAGGTACGTGTAGACCTCTTTTTTTTTTTTTTTTTTTGCTTTCTTAATACCGAGTGCTGGATTTTTTCTTTTTGAGTTGAATCACTGAACCACAGATGCAAATTTTAGCAGTACCCCAGGCTGAACTTAATGAATTTTGCTGTAAAAAACATTATATAACTATTAATTATAAATGAAAAGCATTAAATTTTTAGTTTACATAATACGAAGAGGCTACGTTTCCACTTGGGTAAAAAAGAATACAGGTGTATTGCAATTATTGTCATCATTTTTACTCCGTGTGTATAATCGACCACAGCCCCAAACAATGTCTGTATGGGAACCTTGGTAGGTTCACATTCACCATAAAGGTTAAAGGACATTAATTAATTTGCTTGGAGAATATTTTGATGATAGAAGCATTTAGCCAAAACAATTCCTCTTTTAAGCTTAGAAGTTTAGTTAAGTACTTTTTCTTTTTCTACCCCACAATAGTAATTTTTACGTTCGGAAAAAACACTCTCTTGACACTGTTTTCTAAAATATATTACAACATAAATCCCACAGTGTATATAACACTAAGGGTGCCTTAATGTGAGAAAGACGACGTACAGGAAACACTGTTATTCCAAACCTCTTGTATTTAAAGCTGCACTTTTTCGCTCCTAAAATTAGTAAACTGACTGAGCTTCTGTGTATATTATATGGAGTTTGAGATTATGTCGTTCATGCTGAAAATAAAGTTTAAAAAAGTCAGGCAAAATAACTTTCTCGGGAAAGTTGCAAGTAAGTGGTAATGCACTGCGAATTTTACAGCAAGATATAGTGTTAACGGAGCCACTCAAAAATGAAGAATATAACGAAAAGTTTCCAGAATATATATATATATATGTGTGTGTGTGTGTGTGTGTGTGTGTGTGTGTTTGTTTGTGAAAAATTTTGTTTTTCAGACTTTGATGTAAGTGAAAGTCTTCAGTTTGTTCCCATATTTGTGCCAAGCAGCTGAAGCTAAGGTATATTGGGGGTATTCCTTAAGTTGTAGATAAATGGTATCGATTGTTTTTATGCCATGAGCTGTTCAGTGAACCAAAGAGGAATTTTTTGGTAAATTTCATCCTGTATGTTAAAGTTTACTGATGCTATACAATGGTATTTTGCTTGCCCATCAGCAAGTAAATACGGTAAAATTTTTCGCTATTTCAGCAGTTACCATTAACATCCTTTTTAGAACTAATCAACAAAGTGCTAATTAGAGTTTTATTAAATATTGCTTATAAATTAATCGCTGGTAAGTATAAACAACTGAATTAAGCAGTCACAATGAATGACAGCATGATTAGAGAATTTCAAGAAACGTTTTTCTATCTGAGCCAAAGCTTCACTTTATCTATTTGGTGTTCAAAGGCAGGGTTGTGTGTGTGTTTGTGTGTGTGTTTTTGTTTGTGTGTGTTTGTATTTGTGTGTGTTTGTGTGGTGGGTGTGGGTGTAGTGGGGGAAGGAAGGGGTGGGGGGAAATTATTTGAGCATTTTTTTCATTCAGTAAAGAGTGTAGGTCTTTCTAGTTCAGCCTAGGTTTCAGCATGTTCCGTTTTATGTTGTATCACACTAATGTACACAGTGATTGCAGAATGTCGCAGGTAAGATTTTAAAGTGTTATAGGGGTTTTGTGATGCCAAGGCTTTCTGGTCGTGAACCTCAGTAAAATAATTAGAGCTCAAAGCAATTTACTTTGATGTGAAACCTAGATATTAATCAATTTTGCTTTTAATTATATTGGTATGGTATGTGTTAGATGGTGAAGACTTACTTTTAATGCGAGACGGTTACAGAAATTTGCCCACTTTGTTCGGAGCCTGCACTAGTGTAGCTAAGCTATATTTGTGCTGGATCTTGTGAATATCAGCGTACTGGCTAGAAATTTAGATTAGTTATGGTAACCATATCTTCCAAATTTGACACGGGCAAAGGCAGAATTTTAACGTGTAGTATCTGTTCTTTGAAAGACAACTGTAAATTTTTTTGCCATCGGTTGCAAAATGCCATTCCAAAACGACACCTCCGTGCCTTAAAATGAGACATATTACTAGTGTTTATATTTAAACATTTTATTTAGATACCATTAAAAATTCTTGATAGTCAGTGGATGTACATGTATATATTATTCTACAAAGAACGGGGGAAAGGGTAAGCTTACCTGGGAATGTGAGTGGTTTACGATACAAACTTTTCCCAGGCAGGTAAATACCACACTTTTTGAATCGTATAGCTTGCTATTATTTTTTATTTTTTTTGTTACCGTGTTTAGGTAATGAGTGATACCAATCGGGAGCTCAGTATTTAGTTCAATTTTTGGCTATCGGTAATAAAAAACCTTTACAAGATGACCGCACCTAGTTTCTTCAAGCTTGCCATTTAACCCCACCGAAGCACCGCGTCCATGTAGCTTAGCAGGTGACGAGTTACTAGATCTGTTGTGAAACTTGGCACGCCAGTAAATATTTGCATATTTTTCCCCTCTTATAACAATTAAATCATTGCCCCTCATTTCCTCATTGATGCAATCACTCATTCCCTCCTTCCACCCAACCAACGTGCAGAGACNTTTGTTACCGTGTTTAGGTAATGAGTGATACCAATCGGGAGCTCAGTATTTAGTTCAATTTTTGGCTATCGGTAATAAAAAACCTTTACAAGATGACCGCACCTAGTTTCTTCAAGCTTGCCATTTAACCCCACCGAAGCACCGCGTCCATGTAGCTTAGCAGGTGACGAGTTACTAGATCTGTTGTGAAACTTGGCACGCCAGTAAATATTTGCATATTTTTCCCCTCTTATAACAATTAAATCATTGCCCCTCATTTCCTCCTTCCACCCAACCAACGTGCAGAGACAATCATATCGTAGAATGTCACCAGACTACCTTTACTATCTTGCCAAAATTATCGATTAAAGCCCATCAATTTTCTCTAGCATTTTATCATTGCTTTCTCTCACTGATACGTAATACTGTATTTGTCAATATTGACTGCATCTACATTTCATAACGTCACTTTTTTAGATCTTTTCTTTTATGGTAATGTCTCTGCACTGATCCAAAATCAATACCTTGTAAATTTGAACCCGAGTAAAATGAATTTTTAAAGAAGAATAGTCACTCCCTTTTGATGTGTACGCTTTTGGTTATTGAACCGTGGCTAGGATCTTTAAATTCGTCACGATGCCGTACGTTGGAGTGTGGGAATGCGTTTCTCTTATGTCGTTTAATATCAGTATTGTGTTAAGTGGATGAACCTATATTTATATCCATTACCTGGTGTATGTCTACATGTACACAATATATAGTTACGTCTATTTGTATTTGCATATATCATGTATGTTTTGATAATTTATCGTCAATTTTAGCAAGATTATCATTAATTTCTTTATCTTTTGCTTCGTAGCACGTACTTAAGTAGGATCATTCAAGTTCCTGAAGAAGTGTTGGCTTACCGAAAGTGGGTGAAGACTATGTACAGCGCAGTTGTTCCTGCTGCTTTACCAAGTTCACCCATACTTTCACCATCACATGTAAGCATGACTTCCCCAACTTTTAGCCATGCCGTACCTCATTATCCAGGATCAGCACCATCACCAGTTCCTTTAATTCCAACGTCACCAGTTATTCCATATGCACCAGTCAATGGCTCAGCTTACCCTCCGTTAGGGGTAACTGTATTGCACCCAACACAGGGTACAATTATTTTACCGAGCTGCTCGTCGGCTGGTAGCCCAGGCATACTCGTAAGGCCCTACCCTCTATCCCCGTTAAATCCAGTAATTCAAAATACACACGAATCCTGCTCTTCTCCAGTGCAGCTATCCTCCGATGAAGATAATGGATGCGACGATAATTTAACTGATCAAATTAACCATAAACTGATATTGTCACCTTCACGGCAAAATGTTAATTCAAGGCCATCATTAACGGACTCTGATTCCAGTGGAAATGAATACAGTAGTAGTTGTTATAAAAGGCAGGTTCCTTCATGTACAAATTCTTTTGTTTTTGAGTCTTCTCTTATATCCAAAGTTAGTTTATCTTCCGCTAGTGTTTCATCATCAAAGCCAGCGAATGAAATCACCATAGAAAGGACATTTAACGAAGTAGTTTCAATGGAAAATGACATTAAAGATTCCAGTTCACCTTCTAAAAGCCCAGATTATATTAAACAACCATTAGGGCGTCGAGGAAGTCTTACAATAACTGCATTAGAACGTGTATCAGAGAACTTCTTAAAAGACGATAAATTTTCTTCAGGTCGATCCTTTACCGATTCGAATTGGTCAAGCAAATTGAACGATTCTAAGGACAATGTAAGCTTCAAGGATGTAAAAAGCATGCATAAATCAGATAGTGGATCAAAAAATGACTGTTTAGTCGTGGATCGTCTTAGTGAGGATCAGGACCAGCATTTGCGATTAGTGCAGGTGAGTCTTTGGCCACCCTCGCTCCAGTTCAGGATTTGCATACAAAAAATTGGGGTTGATATAAACTAAACTTTTCTCAGATGATATTCACAGACACCGATCCACACAAATACACCTTAAAAGTTTCAGCTATCGCCACAGTTTTATATTTTATATTTTTGAGGAATAGAATGTTAACGCTCCCGCAGTCGTCCATTCATATTGAATTAGTTTAATTTCCCAGAGAAACAAAAATTGTACGTTCTTAACCGTTGTTTGAAGCATTGATCAACTATGAAGGCAGATTGAGTAAGGGGTTTCAAGGCCTGATTTTAGAACAGGGACAAGTTTATTAGGTTTGGTAGGCATTCCTCGGACGAATAATTGACCCATCTGGCACGTTCTTGATATTGAAAAATTGTAAGCACGAGGTATAATGAAGATAAAGAGGTAGGGAGAAACTAAACTGAGTTGATAAATGGATATGTTAACCGTTTCAAGAAAATGATGAGTTCACTAAACCTGTTTTAATTTTAAAATAGCTCTCTATATATTATATTGCTGCCTGCCATACCACTCTTCCAAGAGTTCATTGCAGCTGCATTCAAATACAGATGAGTGATCCACTGTTTAGATTCATTGATACACTCATTAGTGTAAGCACGTTTATTTCATTTGTCTTTATTTTAGAAAAATGTTTTCTTTGTTTTAATTTTGATCTTGATGCTCTCTGAAAAGAAATATCAGCTGTTTCTTGATATTTGTAAAACTACTTTGCCTGGGAATGTGTAATATTTGCTTTGTTGTTGCATAGCCTTGCAGTGTAAGCTAGCAGCAACATTCCTCCATCTGTTTTTGTTTGGGTTTTTTTTTGTTGCTTTTTTAATGTTATTTGCGCGATTCTCCCACATTGATTCTTATTTTTATGACCTAATGGTTTTCATAGCTTTTTGATAACTAAACCTTTGTGACTTCCATTTTTCCAATAACAAAACAAATTTCAAGAAAAGGCATTAGCGTCATTAAAGGCAAAAGTTATTGCAGATGTGGGAGAGCATAAGCACCTCGTAATCTATTAGGAAGCCGGAACCGAAAATCAGCGCACACTCTCGCCAATAATGCTCCACATAACCCCCCAATTTCTAGCGATTTTTTGGAACAGACAACTTTGTCAACTACTAACGGGAAGATGTAATTCGATGTTTTAATTATTTCTTTCTTGTTTTTTGTTTTTAAATAGCTTGATGTTATCGCTACTTAAATCTAGCTTTTTCCAAGGTACCTGTGCTTTCACTAATACTACCGCGATTTTCTCTTAAGAAACATTCTAAACGATCAAGAGAAAGAATAGGACTCAGTGAGCACGAAAGCAAAGGACAGTGTTTATTTGTTGATAAAGTATCAGCTGTAACGAAGCCACACAAATTCAGCACGAATGCTTTGAATAAGTCGACGATGAATATGAAGCGTTGAAGGCAAAGTTTCTTTGTTATTATGATATTTGGTTATGTAGAAAAGGCTACATTAACAGATTTGTGTAAATATTGAGCACTGGATATGTGGTCAACTTTTTGTTAATGCAGCAGGTCTACCGTGGAAATCCTGACATCTGAATGTTTTGGGTTAATATTTTTGACCTTCTTGAGATCAGGTTGAAAACCTTTAAAAATTTGATCATTAATCACAAAATGAAAAATCGATAAATCTAAACAGGGATATACAGTGAGTCGACTGTTACCACTTCGTTTTCTTTCCACCCAATAAAAAGTACCAGAAGGCCAAGTTGGAAGAAAGAAGGAGCTCATGTAGGAGATTTTTTTTCTTGACCAGCAAGTTATATTTTCTGTGACTGCTGATATCAGCACAACAGATTTTTTTGTATAGCAGATTGATTATGAAATTGATGTAGCCGAGAAAAGTCGTGTCATTACTGGATTAAACTTGATGGGATTTTTTTTGAGTTGGCAGTAATGGGCAAAGAAAATAGTTTATAGTTCGTTGGGTTAAATTTCCTCCTGTTCTTATTGTAGCTGAAACAAGGTTTTAATTTAATTTCCAGTTGGAACTAGTTTGGTTTTTGATTGCTTTTCAACTTTGAATAAATGTTGGCGGGCATAAGACGAATACACAAGGAAGAGTGAAATGTAAAACGGCCACACCTTGAAAAAAAAATTTTTTTTCGTTGAGCTATGTCGTTTTAGAAGTAGTAGTTGTTCTCGCCTGTAAGATGGTAGCGCTGTAACAAGTATCATGCATTGTAGTTGGTAAATAACGGAGGGGGGGGGGGTGTCTATAAAATTGTCATTCAAGGTCTATTTATTTTAGTTATGGGTGCATTGTAGATATTTCAATGGGTTATGGGTTTTCTCATACCGCAGGAGTCTTCCCCGATCTGCAACCCCCAGCCCTTTACTTGCTCTGTACATTGTATTGCTGTTTCCAATAAGTTGATTGATTGGATCTAGTTATATGGTCATGTGTACGAAGTAAAAGAAAATCTTATGCTGTTAGAGAATTTGCATATCTTGATTTTTTTCTTCTCGAAGGCTGGTAAAGAGCGAACTGAAACGGCTGCTTCTACGAATCCTCAAACAGAACAAATGAGTGTTGTTTTCGATAATGATAAACCAAGCTCAACTAAATTTTGTAAAGGACATTCTACCCCAGCAGAATCTTTGTCAAAAGCAGAGCAAACATTTGGAAGAGAACGTGCAAGTCAGGCGTCCCCAAATTTAAGTCATCGGAACAAAAGAACAGTTACTAGTGAGGGTATTCCTAAAAATTCCTTCTCCATGATGCAGGAGGAGCCACGTTATCATTCTGGACATTACCACGACAAGGATTACGATAAGAACTTTTCTTCAAGTCCCAAAAAAGTCGGAAAACAAAACAGTGAACGTAGTTATAAATCATGTGGAACAAGTCCATCATTTGGTAGGAGGCATTCCAGTGAACGTGACTACAATAAACATTTCAATACATTGGATGGCAACAGTCATTACAGTAGCAGCTCTTTTTCTCGGAATAAAAATTGGACAATTGATATCGATAGCCAGTTTGCGCCTGGGGATCGAAATGAGCGGCAAGCTGGAAGTCTAAGTCCAAGGAACTGGAAATCAAATGCTAGAAGTAACAATGATATCGTCACTACTCCACCCG
The DNA here is from genome assembly GCA_003991215.1 of Morbakka virulenta. Taxonomy (NCBI): domain Eukaryota; kingdom Metazoa; phylum Cnidaria; class Cubozoa; order Carybdeida; family Carukiidae; genus Morbakka; species Morbakka virulenta. The sequence continues at coordinate 92,541 of RDPX01000405.1, forward strand.
AGTCACCGCGGTCTCCCCGTCACAAACCACCCCATTTTTCACAAAGACGACGGAATAAAAAGGATGGGAAATATAGCGGATGAATAAAAAATTCTTTCATTAGAAAATGGAATCTGATATTTTAGTTTGTGTATTTTACATTGTCCTTGTTCCATATTCTTTTTTCCTTGCATTTTCTTGTGAAAAAGTAAAAACTTGGTTTTCTTCTTTTTGTATTTTATTTACTATAGTGCAACTATGTTTCTTCGTAAGGGAAAATATACTATATCGGAGCCAATAGTTACCGTATTTCCTCAAATGAACTAACGAAGTTAGACGTTTATTTTATGTCAAGGTATTAAGAAATAATGTTAGTTATGAAGTTTGCATATTATGTCTTAAAGACGTTCGATAAAAACTATTAAATGATCTACATTTATTAAGTGGTTTGCATACCAGTTTTATAGTCTTCCGAGTGAACATTGATTAGATAAAATGTGCCTTGGCTGTCCGGCGTTTCTTGGACGATAGCTTTAGGTAAAAAATTTTTCCACTTATTATAGGCAGGCTTCAATGGAGGGAATGCGGTAATAGTTTCTTCACTTACCCTAGTTATAGCACCGACAGAATTATTCTCGTTTGCAGGATGGTTATGGGAAAGGATTATTCAACACAGAAGATGCATGTATGAGGCAGTAAGCTTAGCGCTTGTTATTCATTTGACTATTCGAGTGCACACAATTGGTATATTTTGGAGTACGGCCCTTCTATCGTAAGCTCATTAAATATGTAAAGGTTGCATGTTTTTGGTTGTTTTCTCTTCGTCTTTCATATGTGCGTAATTTTTGGGTGACCAAATGACTGCCCATGACCAAGTCTTAATATTTTTCGTAAATCTTTCGTCAACAGGGTTGTTGGAGATAGGAGAATTAATTATGGTTAAAATATGAAATCTCCTCTTTGATATACTCTTGATACCTCGTTTGATTAGCAACTTTTGGAAGGGGTGAAGGTGACGGTATCACGGAGAGAAGAATTTTGCACGGAGTTGTAGAGGAAAGTGAAATGTTTTCTCAAGTTATAATACAAGTTGTTTTTCACCTTGGTGCCTAAGGCTCGGACAGTGTCTGACTGTTTGAATTGAACAATAACATCTCCAGTTAGAATTGTTTACAGACATAGCAGAACGTTTGAAAGTAGAGCTAATTATTTACTTCGTGTATTTCATTTTGTGTTCTTTTTTTTCCTGTTTTATTTATGTTAAAGGGAACAATATGTTTATACGGCTCGTTTGAGGGTGCAGTCGTATTAGATTGGATTAAATTCAGTGTTAAAATAATTGACTTAAAAGTCCGTGAATATTACAGAATTTTTAGCATCGTAAAGGAAAATCGTAGACAAGGTTTCCCAAATGTAAAGTATGAATTTAATGTTTTGATTCTATCAATCCACAACACTTGATAAAATGGTGCTTTGTGAGAGTGTCGTGGAAAGAGTTGTCGTTGGTAAGTAGAAAATGTGGAATATTTGAATTGTACAGGGCCGCAGTGGTTAATCCTTTCAATTCTATACTTTTTAGTTAGTAACTTTATCTTTCTGTACATCAAGTGTGTACGTCTGAAACGTCTTCCTTAGGTAGATGTACATTTAGTGTATATTACAATTTGATGAATGAATGTCATCTGGCAAACTGGTATTACTTTTTAAGCGAGTAGCATGGTTTCCGTTTTTATGCATATTTGTATGCCTGGTCTTTTTTGTGTTTGGCAGCGCAATTTTTACCCTGCCCAGGTAACGGTAGCAATCCCTATAATTAATGAAAGTGGATTATTTTACTTAAAATTTGACACAGCTTTATAAGTATATCTAAAATTGTTAAATGAGAACATCTTTATTATATGACAGGAAGCACAAAGCTTGGTCTTTCGAAGAAGAGCGATTTCAAGAATTTGTGATTAAAATCAACAGAACAGATCAAATTCAGAGGCTAACTATACTACACTGTATTGTTCTCACAGATATGCATTTTGTTCCAACCGGTTTCATATTGCTGCAGACATACCACATTGCACCTTGTTACTCAGCTGAAATGTGGAATTGGAGAATGCTAAAGTTACTGCTGTTTTTTTCCTATGTTAGGTATCTATCGGCGTTAGATAAGACTGTAGCCCCCCTTTCCCCCCCACTTCTATCCGCGTTGCTATTTTTGTCGCTCCTTCATATTGCATAAAAGTCCACTCCTTGATGTCAGCAAATCTTCCTTGGGCAGCCTATGCCTCTACCCAAGTATCGTAATACTGTTCTGTAAATGTTATTTTGCCCCATCAAATGCCCAAAATATTCGAGTTAACTTTCCTGCAAGATGTTGATCAGGGGTTTTTTTATTCTTTGAAGCACTTACTCAGTTACTTTCTATGTCCATGATAGTTTAAGCATTTTGCTGTGTGGTTACATCTGGAATGCTTCAAGACGTTTCTTAAGTGTTGTAACTGTTTATACCTCAACTTCACAAAAATAATGTACTCCAAACACACCATTTCAGAATTCTGTTTCAGGATTGATGTTCTTATTTCCTGTTGACGTTTTGTAAAACGTTCCTCGAGCTTTAGAGGTACGATGTGGAACTTATTTTTCATATTCAGCATCCTGTCAATAGTTGGCCAATTCAAATGGATCTACTTATTTAATTGTGCTGCAAACCATAATACGAATTTGACGCTGGGCGATAAATTTTATACTAACAGTTTTGCTTTTTTCAGCATTTATTTTCATACCAGACAGTTAACCTTCTTCCGTTACTTCATCCACTATTTCTTGCAATTGATCAGATGTTTCATCAATAAGAATCGTACCATCGGCATACATCAAGCTGTTTATGTCGTGTCCACCTGCATCCAGCTCTTCCATATCTGACATTGCTCTGAATATCATCTCTGTAGAGTTTGAAGAAAACAGGGGACAGAACACATCTTCTTACTCCTCGTCAACCGCCCCATATTTCATGCACATAAAATATTTCATCTTTATAAAGGAATGTTTGACCACTTTTAAGAGCCTCTAGCTTAAAAGACGTGTCTGAGTTAAATTATTACTGTGTTTCTCAACTGCCAGTTTATCTGGGTTTTTTTACGTTTGGAAAATTACCACGAACAGTCCAATGGTCAACAGTATCACTTCGTGCATCTAGTTGTGGTGGTGTTACACGAGGCACCTTGCGTAGCGCCTTACCTGCAGGTGCAAGTGATCCCTCGATGCTCGGCCTTTCCCCATTTTCCAGTAATACTTTACGCAAGTATGCGAGAGACAATTAAAAACTCGACAGGTCAAGCTCTTTGGCAAAGAGGAGGCCTTGTTTGCAAACTGTGGTATTGGCGCCATGCGTTTATGACAGCTGCTCCCAGAATTTTAAAAAAAGACCGAATGTCTCCTTCCCGGCTTTTTTGTTTAAGAAAGTAATGGGCTTGGAACAGGTCGATACCTACAATTCCTCCATTGTAAGTCCCAACAATTTGTGGCTAGGGCACCTCAATATATTTGTATCTTTTCTCAGACCTTTGAGGCACATTAATTGGATGGCTTAAACCATAAAGCATTTGATGCCAGCGGAACCATTTAACTGTAACAGCGAACAATACCAATAACAATATTCAAGTGCCGACAAAACGAAGCCCTTCCTGCTTGAGCTCCTTTTTGCTTTGAAAGATTTCTTGACGTCCCATGAGGATATCCTGACGTATTGTAACAACTAGCCCTTGACCTTACTCCGTACATCTGTGAAGGTGAAGTAACTGTCAAAATAAACCTTGTTCTTCTTCCATGACAATTTAGTGCACGTTCTCAAAACCACATCCCCTGTACTTTTACCAATGGCATCAAGGGGATTGATTGCGTCATTTACTTGTGGATCTGGGCGCCTTTAGTAAAATCAAATTTGGCCATGGAGAAAATATTTCGAATCTCCATATTGGGGTTTTCTTTTGAAGGTATTTTCAAAGGGTTCTTTTCCCCTTGGTCTGCTCATTAATAAATTTGTTCTCTTCAGATGGTACAGCAAAAAAGTACATGGAATAACGAAGCATTTGCACGATGCACATCTTCAGAAAGATGAATGTAGCCGTTATGTCTCTGTTTTGGTTGTTGGGATACTCCCCATTGCAACAACGCATAGTACAAAATACAAATACGTTTGATCTAAAATGATCTGGCTCATTTCGTCATCAAAAAAGGCCTTGAAATAATGAATTTGGATTTTTATAATTCCGTTCATCAACAAATAACGCCCGTCACATTTACTGCTCATTTGCGGAGGTAGTGCTCCATCAGCTCCCCAGGGATATGCATGCCCTGGAACTGCAACATTCTCTTGAGCATTCTTTGCCATTTAATCGAAAGGAATTGAATCTGGAGGTGGCACATCATCGGTATTTAAAAGCCCTGCCCCATCATCACTAGAATCGGTTTCTTGTTTGGAGTTATTCTCAAATTCAAGGTTGAGAACAATTCATTCGTTATTAGTCTCGTTCGATGTTCGATGATGCGTCAAGTGCAACTGAGCTGTCTGCTTGGCTGTCGCTTAAGCCAGTAATTACAACTTTTCTTGGAAACAACCGGAGTACAGAATACGAGAAGGAAGTCGACGAAATCCTGAAGAACTTTCAAGAATTGAAGGCTCGCATGTAAGTCAAAATGCACTGTCAACGGTCTCGGACTATTTCCTACAGCACTGTAGACTTAAGTAAAGAACAAGGAGAGCGTATCCTCCAGGACAATCGTGTCATCCAAGAACGCTACCAAGGCCAGTGGGATGTGTACATTTTTGCGGACTACTCTTATTGTTTCAAACGAGACGTGGTGGCTAGTCACCTAGCAGCTAGTCAGAAGAAAGTCACTAAAAAGGACCTATCCATGATTGGCTTTTGTGTGATGCATAATCTTTGTTTTCTGGTTTGTTAGATAAAATGCATGCTTTTTATAAAGCACTGAATCCAAAATTAAGGTGATAAGTAGCACTAAAGGGTGTTAATAACAATTACTTTACAGCCTCCTATCTCAAAACTTGACTTGATTGGACAAAATGAGTATAATTTTTGGATGTTGCATAGCAAACTGCCGCAGAATTAACTATCACATGCTGGACCTTTAAAACTTAGCAGGCCAGTGTTATCATCCCTTATATTATTGATATGATCGATAACTTTAATTGTCTGTTGTTAGACCATTAAAACATTCCCAAATACACCTATGTTAAATATATTTAAATCCTTTTTGGGAATGCTTTCTGACACCACACAATAAATAATTGTTTTTAGTTATTTTCATAGGTACTTGTCTAATTGTAGTTACATAACCATTTTCATTAGCACCATATGTTATAAACTGGGTGGTCATGATAAAAGCATTTATTTATTTCAATCTTATTCATATAAATAGTTCTATATAATTTTATTATTATATAAATATTTTTGTGTAATGTAAAAAAATAAAAATATCTATAGTTTTTATATATATATGATATCAGGAAAATCCTATCCTGTAGGTATGAACAAGAGTGATCTTAAGCAGCTCAGTAAATCAGAACTCATCAACTTTCTATTAAAGCAAGATAAGCAAAATAACCCCAAATCTTGGTGGCAGAAGATACCAAACCTTCTCCTGAAGCAAGCAAGAAACCCAAGAAAAAAGCGAAAGTGGTTTATAGGCATAATCATTTGTTTCATGATGATCCATTTCTGGACTTCGTTATCACAAATGATCCAATTGAAAGAACGATGATCGAAGTCAATAAGAAAAGGAGAGATATCGACAGAGAAATAGCACTGACCAACGACAAGTATAGCAAGCTTATGACAAGACAAAAGAAAGTATACAATTCTCCAACGATTGAAGCAATATTGGATCACTACCACAAAGATGACATCGAGTTAAGGATAAAAGGAGGCATTAAAATCATTTTGTAAACTATTTGAAGTCAAAGTCAATAACATGAAAGGTGACAGAGAGACAGTATCTGTGAACTTGAATGTGGAAATATGAAAAACTCTGTACGGATCTGTTGTCAAACAATCATACGGACCATTCACAAGAGACATACCATAAGGACTGAGCATGCCAGACACATACAAATTCGCATTATACACATTGAAAACAAATGTCACTTTCCTATCAGGTGAGTAGCCAATGGTGCAAAAACAAAAAAAATTGATTAAAAAGAGTTTATGCACCACAAAATGGGTAAACTTAAACTCAAATCACACCTGTTAAACAAACAACGACCTATCTAGACCCACGGTTTAAACAAAAATGTTATAGAGAATGTGTGGAATCGGGTTAGAGATAGGCGAGGTTTCAAGACCTATGATTATGGCATGTTGAAAAATGAGATATACGAGTACATACCTGAAGGGGATGTGATCATATGATCAGTACTGAAGAACTGATTAATTGGGCAAAAGAATGTTATGATAGTGTATCAATCCAAGTTTTCGATAGCAGATACCGAAAATTCATTACACATAGTAATAACTTCTTAAGCATCACTCTAGTGTACATCGTAAAAGATCACCATTGCTTTCCCATAACCGATGAAAAAACTCAAGACTGTGGCTAGTAAGGCAAAGCAGGGAGGGTGCATTGATCTACTAAAACATGTTAGACCTAAGATGGACAAGACGTCCTGAGAACGTTACAAAAATCAAGTCAGTTGAAGCAATTACTAGTTTCGATAAAGAAAATCACACAGTATTGCTTCCTGAAAACATAAAAATAAAAAACAGCCAAACATACATATTTATATATATAAATCAGGAATCAGAATTTTTATGACATTGGAATAATAATGGTATTCTAAATGGTTTCATTGATCATAAAAAGAATATGTACCTCTTAAATGAAAAAAATTATGCAATAAAGAGCATATTTGATAAACATTTTAATATATTGAGGACACAAGATTTTAGATGGATAAATCGGTCATATACAAGCATCGCTACTAGTTTATTTAAGCAACTAAACAGATATATTCCCTAGTCATCAAATAATATCAATAGAAGAAAAATGTTGCACGACTACTATCTGAGAGCATTACAGCAGACGATATGCCAGATGACGTTGTCAGTATTGGTATTGCAAAATGCTATCCTGGTATTCTACTAAAAAATACACCACCGATCCCAATATACACAACACTGGATAACAGAGAACCGTTTAACTGTAAGAGCGACATGAACTTTGGTGGTGAATTTTATATACCTAGATGGGACCATTCTTAATCACTATGGCAACTCTTTGAACCTTATATCATATCTTATCGATACTCGACATATGCCAATCAGTAAACTAAAATACAAAGTATTTACAAAAAAGGCTCTCAAACCAGGCACATTCAGCTAATTCATAAGACATATTTTTAATCATCTATTGGAAAGAGAAGCTAAAAGATGTTGCTGTCAGCTTTATTGGAGAACTTGGTCGAAAGTAAAAACCGAATCATGGTTTCACATGTACAGACTATGAAAGAGCAATGGCTTTTTGGACGTAAGCAATGGCAGAAAGTAAAAACATCACAAACGATAATCATAATGGAATATATCTGATAAGAGAGCAAATATCGATCGTATATTTTCAGACTATACAAACATAAACAGGTTTGTTGTTTCAGAATCCATTCTGAAGTGCTTGCAACTAAAAGAAGTGTGATACAGTAAAGATAGTGTATTATATGGTCACAACACAGACGGCTTATATATATATACCAGTAGCCCGAAAAATCGTTTAGGAATTAATAAGATGTCAATTTAAGTACTAAGAAAATGGGTAGGGCCTACGATAAAAAGAGTAAATTATCATACTTTAAAAACAATACAGAGAAATCATGGGTGGGTCGGAATATGTCGTGAACTATGAATAAGGTTGTATCTGTAACGGCCAAGACAGATATCTGAGAAGAGTACGAAACTGTGTAAGATGGCAAAAAATGCTAATAATCCAACAGTATTGTTTTCTACAAATAAAGCAATCGAAAATGTTTAGAGTAGAATAATTTAAAATGGATTAAGGGATGATGCAAACAGTTTATGTCACACATCCGATTCTTAATTTTGTGAATGGAAAAGACTTGATATCAACAGCCTCGAAGGAAAAACCATTTTCATAGAAGAGTTAAGCATGGCCCCAAACAAATGGTTGACATTGATTTATAAAGCCTTTATTATGTTCAACAACGAAGTATAATACAGCGGAAGTGTAACAAAATAGAATCTCTTCAATATATTAAAAAGACATACAAATGAAATGCGACAAACAAACACATGAGATGTTAAAAACGATCTCAAAACACTGAAAAACGTCGGCATACTTCCAACCTATTGATAAGAAACTTCATAAAAATATGTTACTTATATTCGACTAGAATAATGGTTAATACTGATTGTTGCAACCCACTTTCAAAAAGTAAGAAATATACAATGGTTGACTTCAAATACGATAACAAAAAAGTAACTAAAAAACCATGTGAAACCATGCCGGTACTAACCACTCAAAATATAAACGATGAAAACATATTGAATACTATGGAATTTGTTATGGAAGAAATAAAAAGAAACGAATTTACGGTTAATAATAAATGGTTTTGAATAAAAAGAATTTTCCGACTCATTTATCCCAAGTTTTTGTGTAACTATATACAACTGCTAAGGATCTAACATAAATCAGTCATGTAATTTAAACAATAGCAATAGAATGGACAAAAATCAACTTTACACAGCTTTAAGCAGAACTACCAAATTCGATTTCATAAATGTCAACAATACAGAATTAAACAAAGATTTCAACCGAAAACAGCCAGTGTTAAAACTGGTTAGTAATAAATTTAATAGTTTTTTGTATGGAAAGATATACAGAGCGACATTTGATAACAAGATTTTATAAGTAGGGTAAACATGTGAGGAACTAGAAACTCGCATTAAATGGCAATTATCAAACAAAAAGAGCCAGGTATACAAACATAGGGACAAATGCCCTAAGATATGATTAATTATTAATGCTCCAACCATTACAAAATTGTGTATAGAAAAAGTCCAAAACGGATACGTAGAAGAATATGCCGAAAAATATGGCAAACGTTTTTTAAACATTAAAAAAAACATTAAAGATAAAGACACAAAAGGTTGAATACACTGCAAATACAGAAAACAAAAAACAACTAGATAAGAGGATAGCCAAACTTGATAACAAACTAACCGTAAAGAACGATACGAAAAATAGATCGATAGTAATACTGATGGAAAAATAGTACATTTAGAGTCAAGATACATAAGATGCTCAAAGGATGATGCATAAAAAAAGGATCCAACTAAAGAAACAAGATAAAATCAACAAACTAACAGTTCATTTTGAGTAATGCTATCATTCTTGAAACAAATCTTTCTTTACTTTTTAATATGATGGTATCCATAAACTGCTTTATAACAACACCCCCACCCTCATGAAATGCACATACTGTGGATATCATGCCAAAACTACCACGTAAAAGAATCGAAGCGTAACTACCTATTTTAGGAGGAAAGGTAAAACCTGCAAAAATTACTTTCATTTCATCATGCACATGAATTATCACGACTGGTTATTCCACGTCATAACTTCCGACTGCTTTCAAGATGTGGGTGCGGGTGTGCAGGTCGTGGTGGGGAAGGAGGGTGGTGAAAGCGTAAAATGGAAATAATTGATTTTTAGACAAATAAATTTTCGCCTGTGAGAAAATCCATTTGAGTTTTTGTTATGACAGGCAAAGTAGTGGCATTAGTACCAAAATATGTTATTTTGCATTTGTAAAGGGTCTTAACTCCTTTTCTTAATTTAATACCATTTCTGTAAGTAAAAAATTTTGTTGTGAAATAATCATTCCTTTAGTTATATTTCCTAATGATTAACTGTTTGTCTTAAAGCTTTGGCTAAATCTAAACATGTAAAGCGTACACCATTTAAGACCTGCTTCTGTTACAAGTTTTAGAGTAAACCATGTAGGAATAACACTGGAGAGCTGAATTTGATGCCGACAGTGCCTCGCTAATGTTGACCCTAAAGATGCCTGATAAATTGTCACAATCATATTACGTTTTTCAAATTGGTTACATTGGTTGCATCTGCTCATCCAAATTGCACTGGATTTTAAAGTAAAATGATTGCGATAGAGCAAAAACGTAAAGGAGGATTTAAGGGAAAATTGTTGTCGGTGGGGGAAGGCCGACAAAGTTGACAAGATAGAGGGGGGCCAACATAACCCAAAATAGGTCAAGACAACTGTAAACGGTCCCTTACATTATGGCAAGCTTCTAATATTTATCATCAATCAGGTTTTCTTGGATTTCTTCTTAGGCAGTGGCAATATAAGTGTGTTCCAGATATGACACACCAATAAAAGCCATAGAAAATTAAACTCAGGATGCCATTTAACGAACCAAACTGAAAATAAAACAGAACAGCTACATTCTATAAAACTTAATGGTCTGTAGAGTTAACACAAGAGACCTTGATGTTTTGCATACAACAATATTTTGATAACCAATAAAATTTTGAGGGAAGACCTTTTCCTGTATATGACATTTGAGATATGGCAATATCATACAAGTCTGAGAAAGCTGATTTCATAAAGGAGTGTTCTCAAGCCATAGAATATTTAATGAGTTTTGGGACAAAAAAATTATAGTTACTGCCACTAAGGTCTGGTACCATTTCATGTAGGGCTTCATGTATCATCTGTCTATCAATCAATCAATCAATCAATCTATCCATCTNGAGACATTGATGTTTTTCATACAACAATATTTTGATAACCAATAAAATTTTGAGGGAAGACCTTTTCCTGTATATGACATTTGAGATATGGCAATATCATACAACACTTCCATGTAGTCTGAGAAAGCTGATTTCATAAAGGAGTGTTCTCAAGCCATATAATATTTAATGAGTTTTGGTACAAAAAATTTATAGTTACTGCCACTAAGGTCTGGTACCATTTCATGTAGGGCTTCATGTATCATCTGTCTATCAATCAATCAATCAATCAATCTATCTATCTATCTATCTATCTATCTATCTATCTATCTATCTATCTATCCAGTTGTCTATCTATCCATCTATCTATCTTTATGTATGTCTTTCATGTGAATTATAAAATAGTTAAAAACTTGTTTTTAGTTTGGGTCATAAAAAAGAATTTGAAGAAAAGCAAAACAAATAAAATCTAACCAAAACGTACATGGGAATAATATATGACTACTATAAAATTTAATTACAAAATTATATGAAAACAATTTGAAAGGTATTTCAAAATCCACCCATACTTAATATGATTCTAATTTAACACTGTCAACAAGATAAGGTCTGCTATACGTCTTAGTTAGTAGATTGCAAAGTGCTACTGGTTTAAGCTCCATACTGGCTGAAAGACTTTGGAGAACCCCTTTGCAAAGATGTGTACCAATGACTAGCATTTTTGGTTTTGTGTTTATGAGTTTCTCCAGCTTTCTTAGGAGTCAGGTCAGATTCCACCTGCTATTGGTACCACGTAATCAAGTACTGCCTGCTTCATGTTCGGGTAGTCAACGGCTAAACCGGCTCCCCCATCTTTACCTAGGTGTAGATAAGGAGGGTGGCCAGCAACACCGCAGGATTAAATACAAGGCCTGCCAAAGGGTAGAGGAGTTCTTCGGAAGCAACAGCCGGCTAGTTAAAGATGGGGTCTCAATGAAGGTGCCTTGAGAGAAAACAGTTGCAAACCAATCCCTCCTAAATCTTTCCTGGAACTTACTGGAAAAAAGATGGCAAGATAAAGATGACTTTTGGTCCGACCAGGTAAGAGTAACATGTAGTGGAGGAATTGAAAGTCAAAGAAGGGTTGCCTTCATACTTCATAAATTTTCTGGACAAAGCATCACCAAGCTTACATTTCACAATGATAGACTCATGTTAGTAAGATTAAAAGGAACACCAATCGATGTAATCGTATTAATGGTGTATATGCCTACGTCTTCCCTCGATGAGGCGGAGCTTACGAGACAAATGAACAGATTGAGCAACTCTTGGAAGAGAAAAAAGGAAACACAATGACAGTTTGATTTGATGAATGCGGTCGCTGGAGAAAGAAAAGTGAATAAAACTATAGGCCCTTATGCACTAGAAAACCAAAACGAGAGAGGTACAAAGCTATTGAGTTCTGTATGAGAAAAATCTCATGGTAGGCAACACGTGGTTTCAACATCTTGCAAGAAAGAAATACACAGGGAAAGCTCCAAGAGATACACAGAGATACCAGATCCACTACATCCTAATGAATAAGAGATACCGAAACAGTGTAAAAGACACAAGAGCTAACCCAGGTGCAGTTGGAAAAACAAATCATAACCTGGTTACAATTTATACTTGGCTGAGGCTAAAGAGAGTAAAACCAAGGAGAGGAAACGCCAAGGTGGACGATCAAAAAGTAAAAATTTTTCAAAAGATAAATATTTTAGCACTGCAATGGAAGGGTCAATAACAGTTGGACAAGGTCAAGTAAAAACAATGAATTCAAATGAAAATGGGAAAGAGTTAAGGTATTCATCAAAGGAAATGCTGCAAAGCAAATAGGCAAAGAGACGCGAAGAGAACCAAAGAAAGGTTGACTATCTTGAAAAATGATCAATAAAATGGATGAAAAATATCAATACTGGAGAAGGTTACAGAAAGCAGACACCTAAATAACGGATTCAGGAGAACAACAGGTAGAGCAAAAGAGAAAAGTAAGCAGAATAATGTCAAGAGATAGAAAGTCTGAATCTAAGGGAAAGATCTGATCTGGTCAATGACAGAGTCAAGATCCTAACTAATAACAACAGGATATGATGCAGTCAAAAAGGAATACTGTGTAACACTGGCAAACTGTTGAAAGAGCCAGCAGTACGGAAAGGATGGCTACAATTTACTGAACACCTATAAGGGAAGGAGGAGAAACCTCAATACATTTCACTTAAACAGGAGCATTCTGTTGACGAAGATGATATTGGTCCATCCGTACTACTATGTGAGGCAGAGACAGCCATATAGAAACTAAAAAAGTGAAGGCAACAGGTATGGATGATATACCATCTGAACTGTTTAAGGCACTTTGTGAAAAAGCAATGAATACCATTGCTGACTTATATATCAATATCTATGACCAAGGTAAATGACCAGACGACTTTCTCAGCTGCACGATGATTCCACTCGAGAAGAACACGAACAGCTTGATGTGAAGACCACAGAAAAATATCTCTAATAACTCATGTACCAAATATAATGCTTCAGATACTGAAGCGCAGAATTACAAATAAGGCTAAAGCTTATTTGGATGCAGAAGAATTCGACTTTCAAAGAGATGGAGAAGCAAGGAAAGTAATTGCTGTAATGCAAGCGTTGTGGAAAAGAAGCAGTGAATATGACGAAGATCTGTATATATGTTATGTAGACTGCGATAAGGTATTTGGTCGAGTCTGATGGGAGGAGCTGATGCAAATCCTGCGGGATATTGGAATTGATTGGAAAGACAAAAGGCTGATTGCAACACTTTATATGAAAGAGAAGGGGGTGAATCAGAAAGCACTTGCGGCAGCTATCCGTCGGGATTGCCAACTTCCACCATTGTTATTTAAGATTTATGCATAATGTATGATGAAAGAAGCTATTAAGAAAGTAAAGACGGCTTCAGAGTCGGCGGTTGGAGAACACTGCAGTTAGATTTGCTTATGATCAAGCAATGCTGAGAGGCTCAAAGAATGGTCTCCAAAGATTCATTGACGATATCAAAGCAACAGCAACAGCTTATGACATGAAGATCAACGTAAAGAAAACCAAAACCAAAACCAAAAAGGCAGTAAGGAACCATGGAATATGAATATTTCGATTAATGGTCAAAAGTTTGAACAAGTACTAAGTGGAAAGGGAAGTTGTTCAGAAGAAAAAAAGTCAAAATGCTTTTAAATAGCCAAAATGCTTTTGACAAAAGAAGGGAGATTTTAACTAAGACTATAAGTTTCAAAGAGAATGGTAAAAACATTGCCTTGTAAAGTATTGTTGTATGAGGCAGTGACCTGGACGCTATGGAAGGATGAGATGTGGATTTGGAGACGTCTTCTGAAAATAAGCTTGGGATAAAGAGTAACCAATGAAGAGCTTAGGGAATTGGGGTACTTCCGTCACAATGTTCGTGTAACCGTTTTCCATGTGCGCTAAAGACGTAATATGATGTCCAAAGTTTCATCATTTTTCCTTAAATCTGTTGATTTGTAAACATATTAATCCTCAGACTTAGAAAACAACAATTCTCAACGTCACTTGCCAGTGTTAACTGAGTTAACGACAAGTTTGAAGAATTAATTGCAAATGCAAATAAGGCAATACAGGTTGTTGAGCAAGTAATTGGAAAAATAGGTTTGGAGAATGTAATAAATACTGTTATAGAACAAATACAAGGCTGGTGTGTTGAGGTAGGGAAAGCAAAGGAAACAGCGGTTTTAGGGTTTGATGAAATTACATCAAAATTAACAAACGAATTTGATGAAATGCAGGAAAAGCTAAACGAGGGACTTTATAGGCTAGCACTACCTCTGCAAGATTACAGATTAGTACTTGCTGCAGACATAAATTTTATGTCAACTTAAGGCAGTACTTTGTTAAGGATGAACTCTGATATCTGTTTTACTACTAGTTTGACTGCACAAGTAATAGGTGTTAGCTTCACCGATTGCAATTCCGGATATATTAGCAATAATGTTTTTCCGAAACAAAAATTGGCCACTAGAGTATGCAAAGATGAAAAATTTAGGATAGAAAAAACATGGTGAATAGGAACAGTAATAGAGAGAATAGGCCCCAAGCCTGAGGATATTAGTTTGGAGGACGACAGCGTATTGAAGACATATTGATCAGTTGAGATCCAAGGGAAATTAAAATGTGATGGCCGATACGAAGCCAGATAAGATTCAGATTATATTCCTATTGTAAAACAGGAAAAAATGCATTCAGAGTCTGTGGAGCTACATTGTTACCCGGCTGATACTAAGAACACTCCAAGTAGAGAATGACAACAGAAAGGAAGAGCTTTCAGTGACTATTGAAACAAAGGACATTAGTGTGTCAGAGAGTAACTCTAATGAACTAAACCGATATTTCGAGAAAAGTGAGACCTCCAATTAGACTTGTTTTGTAAAGATTAATGTTGTTGGATAATGTGAACAGTGATTGATGTTCTCTGTAAAGTAAGATACTGAACAGACTAGACAATTGCTTGCATAAAAGACTTGATATTGAACTCACCCAATTAAAATTCTAGGAAGGGAAGAGTGTATTGTATTTCCTTTCACGGTACTTTGCTTTGCTTACTTTCGCATTGGCAGAATTGTGATCTTGCATTATTCTATGATAAGGAAATGCAGACGACTGACGTCAGTGGCCGTTCCTGTTAGAAGGTAATATACAATGCTGGTCTAAACTGTTTTGTCTTCATCCTCACATTCTCAAACGTGAAACATTTATTTTTACTATTGTTAATATGATGATGATGATAATGATGATGATGAAGAAAAATCCTTACACAGGGCATATACATTTCAATGTTACATTCATTGTACATTAAGGAATAATAATAGAACGCGAGGCTGTAGTGTGGTTATGGACTCAAATCATAACGTGGAGGGTTGAACTTCTAAATTACCATCTTCACATATCGGAGGACCTGTTATATTATTATGTGTAATTGCTAATACAGATTAAACAAGATTGCATATAAAACTCAAGGACATAATTCAGCATGGTTCTTGCAACATGGATATCGATTTACATCAAAATGAGGCACATAAGCAATTCCCACAGTAGCATTATTCAGAGAGAGAGGTAATAATAAGATTCTTTCTTTCTTCTTTCGGTCTTCTTCCAACTCTCAGGTCGGGTCAGCCGTTCGGCATTTCCTCCTCCACTCTTCCCGTTCTCTCCCGTTCAATAGCTGGTCGTGCGCTTACTTCCCTCGTATCTCGTTCAATGCTATCCCTCCATCGAATCTTCTGCCTTCCCCTACTTCTTTTTCCTTCCACTCTTGCCCTGTACACACTCTTCAGGATGTTATCATTACAGAGGCCTATAATAAGACTGTGTTACAAATGGTAGATTTGGCTAAATGATTACAGAATATAACAGGACCAAAGCAATGTCATTGCATCAGGTGTAAACTAAAAAATTCCTTAGTATTTGGACTCAAGCAAACAACCGACCGCGCATACAAGAAAGCCTGTGGAAGACTTAGACTGTTAACCAACGTACGAAGAAATTTAACCATCGACGCTGCAAACCTGATATACAAGATGATGATACTACCGATACTCACATACAGCTCAACCATCAAGACCAGTTTTACAGCTACTCAGAAACCAAAATTCACCTCACTAGAACGTCGTGCTGCAAAGATCATTGGAAAGCCAACAAAAAGTATTATTCCAGTTGTTGAATCACAAGTCTGTTCACTGGTCGGAAAGTGCACTAAAAAGAACCTTCAACACGAAGATTTTGACAACTACTTCAAAATTATGAAACATTCTAAAAGGACTCGAAATTATGCCAATTTATTAAAACTCCCATCAATAAAACTAGAAGTTGCTAGATCTAGTTTTTATTATGGTGGAGCTAAGCTATTTAATAATATGCCACTTGAAGATAGAAGACCCTTTTTATCTTCATCTTGATTGAAATTTGAAGGCTTTTAATTTTATATAGTTTTTAATCAGTTCTTATTATATCTGTTATTATATTCTACAGGACAAACATTGATAACAGTATCTATGTAAATATGTAAATAACTGAAGCTTTTATCCTGTATAAATATTCGTAAATAAATAAATAAATAAATAAACAAACCAAGAATTATGCTTGTGAAGTTTGTTGAGTGCATGCCACGAAATACCCTCATGGTTTTATGTACATCTAGTAGACTAAATGTTAACGTTTTGAGAGTAGCACTTGTACTGTTATCAAAACATAGTCACTATTTACCCGTGAGCGAACATAAAAAGTATTCGATGTTATTCACACATCGTATGAGTATTTTATTTAATCAAAAAATCACGTTAGACAAGAAGAAGGTTAGAGGATTGTTATTTGGTAGACCGAAAGCCTCAGAGGTTCTGAAATGCCACCTTCAACAAAGGGGATACCCCTGGTGGACTTCATTTTTTGTGCCATATGTTTCAGTATTGAATGACCAGTTTGGTTTATCACACTTTAATTGTACCGTTGAAAGTAATAACTACCACATTTTAAGAACGGGATGCATGCCATACATCAAGTATCACTGTACTAAGAGACCATGGGAGGATTTGACGTTCGACAATCGCATGTTTGGGGCCTTAAAAATTTTTAATATGGGGATCCCGACACTGTTTTATGGCATTTCTTCCTTTTTAATTATTACAGTAAATGGTCATTCTGAGGTAGTCTACACGTCGAAAGGTCCAGTCAAAATTTATTTTCACATGAAGGAAAACAAGAATTCAATGTTTTGACAATGCTTGGTTTGTCTGATTTGGAATTTCACATTTATGATTTGAAAGTATGATTAAGAGTATTACTATATTACTTTAAATTTAAAAAATGGATTTCAGAATATTGGGGTTTATTTGTGTTTTTTTAATTTATTTAATTTCTTACGTTAAATTTTACATATACGTAATACATATAAATAATCACAGAGGATAACACATAAAAGTATAGCACTTATTTCCAATATGGATTCAGAATGACATTTGACAACAAGACTAGAATAAATATGACGAGATAACACAATAAAAATGTTACAATAAGTTAATATAATAGGCCTACCTTAAAAATTATAGACATTATTGTTTAAACTGAGTTTTTTCCATAAAAAAGGTTTTACCAGTTCCTTGAAAATACCTTTTAAATTTGATTGTTTGACTGACAGAGTAGCTGTATACATAAAAGAACTTTTGTCAAAAGTACCACTTCTCAGCCATTTCACAGTAATGTAAACATGTACCCTTAAAAATGAAATTCACGGAAATTAGTTTGTTTGTGTCTTATAATGTCATATGATGTCTCAAGTGTAAGAATTAACAAAATTTGCATTGTAAAACATTCTGCTAGATATTTAGGAACTGTTCCTACCAAGAGGCACAGCCTTAGATAATTCTTTTCCTGAAAAGTGTGATAGGTTTGTTGTTCTTTTTCAGGCACAATTAGGTACTTGGTAATAATTTTAGAATTATTTTTGTCTCATGATAAGCCATTCTGAAAAACTATGAATAAGAAAGTAACAGTTAGTCTACCAATCTTTTCTAAAATATGTTTTAAAACACTCTCAGATATATTGCCCCGTGAGTCATGTTATGAAATAAAAGTTTCTGTATATCCTTATAGTAACAAGAACCAAAAGAACTTTACTTCCAGTTCTGTTATTATTTGTAAGGGTGCTAAGGAGAAATGAATGTTTACTCACTGTCTTTGCATTTATGGCAGAAATTTTATTTTGAAACTTTGTCCCATGAGTCACAGTCCCATGAGTCACAATATTGAAACTACAATATATACATACTGGTGAAACTTAGATAAGTATTTTTTCTGGCTTGATTGTGACTTGATTGGCAACTGGAATCTAAGCAAAGTTATGGTGGTACCAATTGTTGGTGGAGCTCTAGGTAGTGTTTTCAAAATGTTTCCAAACTTTATAAATGATATTGGAATCAAGCTAGAGGCATATCCTGTTCCATAAACTGCTATACTAGGGACAGCCAGCACCTGATTTCCTAAGAGAAAAGCATGATGTTACCATAAACTGGAATTTTTTTGCAACAAGTCACGAGAAAGGTCCAGTTGATGGTGTTGGAGCAGCACTGAAGTGCAGGGTATGGGAAAAGACAGAGAACCAATTGTGTATCATAAATGATTTAGTGTTTCATTACAGCTGTTTCGGATGTAAAAAAATGTGATAATTTTAAAAATTACCAACACTGAACTAGAAGAGCAATCAACATCTTTCAATCTTTCAAGAGCAATCTTTCACGAACTATCTTTCAAGAGCAATCAACATCTTCCAATCTGCAATACCTGTTCCAAAGATAAGTGAATGCCATGCCCTTACTAGCTCAGGTAACAATGCTCTTGCCACAAAGCTCTACTCTTCTCAAAAGGTAAATGAAGATCACAAAGCTGATAAAACCACAGAAATTCAATCTAGTGCCAGTAGTGACTGTGATATCTGTGTTGGAAAAATGGTTGCCATACACTTAGAGGTTAAGTGCAAAGAAATACCAAAAGTCTACATGACACTAGTTGTGGAGACAGATGGTGAGGATGTCCATTTATTTTACATGGCTAGAGCAAGATGTTTTTATCATTGGCCTCTTGTAGAGGATCAGTCTTGGCAAGATAAAACTGATTTAATTTGTATTGTTCCATAGCTGACCTATCATATGAATTCAAGAGGCCAATTACAGTTTGCACCAAATGTCCTAGATTTTGTCGAAAAGAAAACTTTAGAGAGACATAATGTAAATCAAGTCCATTTTGCATGTTATTATTTCTCAAATTGTATTTTAAAATGTCCCCAAAGTGTATTTACCATGAAATTGAGTTATTTATTGAATTGGTCCCACGAGTCATGTTTTTTTTGTCCCGTAAGTCACACTGCATTAAAAGCAATAACTAATTGCAAAAAATATCTTATCCGGCATTTTTTCTAGAAATTATTTACCATATCATTCAGCATCCTGTCCAGAAAGATTCAATAGATGCAATTTCAAAGTTCACTGGGAAAATGAAATTATGTAACACTTGTTGAAAAAATCAAATTCTAGCAGTCCCATGAGTCACAACTATAGATTGTTAAGTTTCTTAGTTACAAGGTGAAGTAACTACTAGCCATAATACTTTAAATGATCATCACCATTTACTCTTTCATATCACTATCAAGTTTCTTTACTACCTTATTATTTGGACTCTACAGATCATTATGAATTTGATAATTTTCACCAAATGTCCCATGAGTAACAGTGAAATGCCTGTTCTGGGAACTACACATAAAAAATTATTTAGCCTTGTATGATAATTATGATGGCTTTGAAGTGGTTGTACATTAGATTTCAAATATTTTGGAGCATTGCCACTTAATTTATTATATATATATCTCCAAATTTTAAGTGGAAAACTCTTTATGCCACTGGAATGTTACCCCCTTTAGTGAACTGGATGTAACCTATGTGTGTTATGGTTGGAGCATTCAACAGAANTTTTCATATCACTATCAAGTTTCTTTACTACCTTAGTATGTGGACTCTACAGATCATTATGAATTGGATAATTTTCACCAGATGTCCCATGAGTAACAGTGAAATGCCTGTTCTGGGAACTACACATAAAAAATTATTTAGCCTTGTATGATAATTATGATGGTTTTGAAGTGGTTGTACATTAGATTTCAAATATTTTGGAGCATTGCCACTTATTATATTATATATATCTCCAAATTTTAAGTGGAAAACTCTTTATGCCACTGGAATGTTACCCCCTTTAGTGAACTGGATGTAACCTATGTTTGTTATGGTTGGAGCATTCAACAGAAATCTTATAATATTATTTTGCATGACTTGCATCTTACCTTTAATATATTGGATAGAACACTGTACTGTGTATAGTTAGTAGCATGCATAGTCAAAATGACACTGAGTCAAAGCCAAAACAAGAAATTTCTTTGTTTTCAACTCAAAATTTATAGCATTTCTCTATAAGAAATTTAGTTTATTGAAATTTTAATTTACTAATTTTGATATAATGGTGTCATCTGAAAGTTACTGATCTAAAGTTGTGCTTAAATATGTTTCTTGTGATTTTGATTCAGTTGTGTTTTGACTGTCTGTAACCTTCCCCACCCCCCACATCTTATTCAATTTGTGTTTTGAAGCAAACAATATAGATTCAGTTTGCCAAAATGTAATGACAACTTGTTTTCAGTCAAACATTCACTTTGATTCCAGTTTTGTACTCATGCTTCCTTCTATCTCTGACATTTCCTTTCAAGAGACAAGCAGTGCCAAGTCATCAGCAAACAGGAGAAATTTACACTTCACTGAAGCTTTCATATCATTCACATATGTCAGAAACAGAAGTGACCAAGTATCAAGCCAGAACTCCACATGAAATAACATTAGTACTGGATAGGACACCATCAATATCTACAAACTGAGACCAGCTAGTCAGGTATGATCAAAATCAACATACAGATTTTTCATCAAGACTTAAACATTTTAGTTTGGAGAATATTATGGTTAACTCTATCACATGCTTTTTGTAGATGCAACATTACTATACCAGTATAATTACCATTGTTACATTCAAGTTGATATAATGAGCAATGTATGAGACAGTTATTTGTAGAACAAGATGACCTAATACATGATTGAAGTTCCTACTAAAAAAAGTGTGTTGTTGAGTGGTCATTTAATTGATTGTAAACAATATGCTTAAATACTTTGCAAGTTATTCTTGAAACAGAAAAAAGCCTGTAGATACCAGCACCAGTCTTAGTCTTCATCCTGTTTAAAGACACAACTCTAGCCATCTTCAATTCATCTGGGGAGTTACCAGTATTGAGTTGTGGTGAAATTCAATCCCATCAACACTTATTGATTTGCCAACTGATAGGTATTCAAGGTGATATCAGAACTGTTGATGAGGACTTTTGTTTGTGGCTCAATGACAATGTCTTAGATATTTAGCATTTTTTTTGTTGATCATACACACACACACACACACACACAGATATATATATATATATATATATATATATATATATATATATATACCAGTATTGAGTTATATATTTACATTATGGCCAAGAGGAGCAGCAATGATATCACAACTGACCTTAATGAATTTGGCTGAAAGATTGTCCAATCCATTGGTTTTACTTACATGGAAACTTCTTAATATTTAAAGCACCTCATTATCATTTATAGCTGGTAGACCAAACATATCATTCACATCATTTTTGCTTTTATAGAATTGCTCAATACAGGCCATAACAACCAGTACATGCAGGTAATTTATCCACTAGGGATGAAGCTATTTCAGTAAAAATTTATTGAAGTGAGTTGCAACTTTCATTTTATTAAATCATAATACACCATCAATATTTAGACCCTTATTATTAATTTTCACCTTACATTTAGAGGACGCACCAAGTTATTTGAGAATCTGCCACATTTTCTTGGAATTATTTTCTCCTTCATTTACTGGATCAACATAATCTTGAGATTTGGCACAGTCTTTTCTGAAATGCACTTGGTTACAAAAGTTTGAAAATTGATCAGTTTGATTGCTCTCTACACTTCCTGAATTTGGAGAGTTGTCTGTCATGCTGCTTTATGAGATCTAACAGCTCAGTGGTAAACCAAGTTTGAGTACACTGCTTTAGGCTGACTTCTTTGAAAGGTGACAATTAATTTTTTTAGCCCATGCTCCATTTGTATCATTGGATCTCATGATCTCAGACAATTCTTGTTCACCTAATGATTAAACATAACATTCCTTACTGTACTGTTTCATGAATCAAAACCAAACAGTGTTATGCCTATTAATTGGTAATTTGGTAACTTTACAAGTACAATAAATTAAACTGTGATCACTTAGGCCAATACTGATAACACCAGACTGATACTCTTTCTCATAATTAGATACTAAAATCAAGTCCAGAATTGGTGAGGATGATACACATAATCTAGTTGGTGTTATATCTTTTGCTACATATACATATATATATATATATATTTGTTCCTGAATTCCAGATGTAGACTTTCTATTATAATTAAAAAGTCATTCATGGGAGTACTGTTCGTGGAAGTGCATCATAATGAAGGGATGCTGTGTAAAGATTCTGCCAGTACGATTTCCCAGGCAGTTAATGGAAAATTCTGTGATTTGAGAGCAAGCTTTATGATGCACCAGATGATCCCATTGTAACACTCATACTGGCTATTTCCTCTGGACTCTGTCATTATGTACATAGCCAGGCATTCCAAAAACTGAGAATAGTTGGTTGAGACAGTTTATTACAGTTTTACTTTCAATATCCTTGCATGGAAAAGTAAAGGGTAATCTTGAAAATTCATCAATGATTGTTAGTAGATACTTGTTGTTGTTTGTAGAAAGAGAGGTCCCTTGAAATCAATGTTCAATTGTCGTGGGGCTTTGATGAGAACACCTCTGGTCTGTAGATACCAGAAAATGATGATGAAAAAGACTTGTTGAACCTAGTAGTGAATAATGTGTGTGAACCTACTATGGACTTGAAACCAAATTTGGATAAGTATAAATAATGCTCTTCAGAAGACATTCTGTGCCACCCAATAAACTTGACCTGTGAAATTCTTAATGATAGACAAACTGCAAATACAGTTATTATTCACTTAACAGTTTTATTCACGAACTGTTAAAAAGTTAATTCATTAACTGGTGAAAAGTTATATCTTTCATGAGCAGTTAAATGTTAAAACAATATTTCATTTCTGGTATCTCAGACAAGAGTATTCTGACATTAATAGAGTAGTATTTCAAATTAATAGTTAATCATTTTGTAATAATAACTAACCGCTTCTATACTTTATATCTTCATTCCTTAAGAAAGGGGGTTGTGTAATTTGCATATTAGTGCTCGTATTGCAATGCACGTGCATTCAAGCTATTGTAGTAAATCTTTGGTATTAAACATGGATGACTGCACATTGATATTGTGGCTCTGTCTTATCTCAAGTCATCCTGAACCTTCAAATAATAATATAACACTTGAAATTGCATTAAAACTAGAGCATGCACAGCTGAACCGTTTTCAGACTTGAATTTAGCAGGTCACAAAGGTTAAGAATGAGTAAAAAAAATCATAAGGAACTTAGATTTCGAAAAATTTTGTTGACCAGTGCTATTTATTTTGGAAGAGCTACGTAAAAGATCTGCTAGATAGACTGATCACCTGTTTAGAACTAGACTCTCTGAACCCACATCCTAGCAGTGGTACTATCCTTGAATCGGTTCCAGCACTTTTGGCAAAGGATATTGATCTGGTTCAAACAGAATATGTTTTTGCAGGTCCTTTAATTGTAAATCAGTTGAAATGGAGAAAATGGAATACCCCTAAATATGACTGCATGAAATGGTCATTCAAACTGATAAACAAATTAGATAGAATGGTTTATAAATCAATTTCCATGTTAACTCACATTTTATAGGACAACAAGATACACACTATTAAACAGTTATCAGATCACTCTTAAGTCTAATTGTCATGTTTATTGTGTCCCACTGTCTTCTTAGTAAATACTGAATCTATATTTTATTATAAAATAAAAATTCACTCCTAACATAAACTCATAAAATTTATGTTAATAGTTTTTTATTTTGAACAAAATATGAGCACAAATTTAAATTGTTGGGGTTTTTACTTTATTACAATTACAAAGTTCTTAAAAATGGGTAAAACTTGTCCCCAGCACTATATATATATATATATATATATATACATGCCAAACTAACATCAATGCAACAAGATGAAATAAATGGCCTGAAGCCATCTCCTTTACACACTCTGCTCTACTCCAGTGATTGACAAACTAGTCTTCAAGAAGATTGTTCAAAAAACAAATGAGGATCTCATACTGAGTGAACTGATGCAACAATGAACAATGCCATTACTGATGATACACTAGGGAAAGAATACATGCTCAGACTTTTGTAGATTTGAAGAGATCATCCAAGAACTAATGCTGGCACCAGGGGGCATCATTCTGAAAGATGATGGCATTGTTCAGCCAGAGTCTATACAGATGGAAGCAATACAACTTGAACACAAAAGAAGCCACCCACAGCAAGTACCCATGGAGAGAAGATTGGCAACAAACTTCTTCTTCCATGACAAATGCACCAAAGTAAAGGAGTTCTCACAAACTTGCTTTCTTTGACCAGTATTTTTACTCTACATGCACCATAGAACCTATCCAACCACACATAACCCCTACCAAACACTGGAAAACAGTAGCAGTGGGCTTGTTTGGTCACATACCATCAACAAAACATATAGTTGTTGTACAAGACTTGGAACCAAAATTTTCTTGAGGTAAAGCCAGTAACTTTGACTGGTGCTTCCAAAGTTTTATTAGCATTATAAGAAACTGAATTGAGATGCAACACATACTACATTTACTTCTGCTGCCAACCCAGTGGAAATACTCATGCAACCACTGGGCAAGACAATAAAAATGCAGTTCAAAAAGTGATTTTCCTATCCTGGTAGTTGCCTATATACACCCTATTTGAATTGGTAATGGTTTATATGTATGTTGAATACATGCAAGTAGTTACTATATATTCTACTTTGAACCCAAATGCACAGATATATCATTATTTGCAGTATATAGCATAAATATTGCAATTAAAACAATTTTCATTATGGTTTTAAGTTCTTAGTTTAGTTCTTTCCAGCATCAAGATGCCACAATAAGAACACAGAAAGCAAACAGCATTTTATTAATGATATCTTTTTCACTGGTTGTCTTAACAATTAAAGACAATAGAAACTAGTCATGGATTGCTTCATGCACCAGAAGGCATATCTAGTTAATATGAAATTTATTACTGTAAACTGTGTACTTTCTAACCTCGCATCATATTCACAGCTAAGGTCTAGATGCTATACTAATTTCAATTACAACTTAAAACATTTATAAATGGATTTGCACTGCTGTGCAGGCTGAGCATGATTACCAGATCCTGTTTTCTTTTTCATTCTATGAACCCAACATTAAATATAATACTAAGTGACATTGTTTTATCACCCATTAAGAGACTGAATTAAAAAATACAACTGGATTTTATTCATCACTATCAGACTCATCTGTATTAATATTACTCCCTATCCTATTTACAGCAACAACTGACTCTATCTTCAGTATTTGCCTCAAAAATTGAAGAAGATATTGGATTAAGATAACTTTTGACTGAAATGGCTCAACAGCATTTGACTTGTGCATTAGAGGTAATTCTTCCCAAAATGAATAATGACTGGTGACATCTTTCTTTCCTGAAAAGTATGACAACATGTGACAAAAATTAAATTCTATATCAACAAATCGTTTCTTATCTTTTCTGATAGAATTCTTATGTAAAAGTTGTGGTATCACCTTAAATGCAGTACTTAATATATCGAGTACTGCATACATAGTACCACAAGATGTTTCCAACTTTTTTCTTCTTAATATATCTGATAAAATAAATTCTACTGTGCCACCAGCTGGCAAAACACATAGATGGATTGGGTGATTACAGCATTTATGGATACAAGAGTAAGTAATTGTCATTTTAATAGCTTTTATAAGATCCAGCAATGCCATTTTATACTGTAAACCAAGCCCAAAAGATGGTGAACATAAAATGACAGTACTTCCAAAATTAATATTTTTTAATGTTGCTGGCCTACCCAAGGATGTAAACTTATTATTTCCAAGTAAATACCCCCTTAAGAAGGATGAAACACCTATTGTTTTTTCATTCACACTTGCTTCAGTAATATCATTAAGGTCACCTAATGGTTCAATTCCAAAACAATAGCACAGCCTGTCAGCACATGAGTCCTGTACGCTTTCCAGTATACTAAAATGGTTCATCAGCATTGCTTTAATACCATATTCTATCTTTTCCTGACATATTACAAGGTCGATTTCCTTTTTTTTTCAAGGTATTGATAGCGTACCCCAGAATCTTTCTCTGGTGATTTAATAGAGCTGGTAACTTGTGTCCTTGCCTGTTAAAAACTTTAAAATCAGTATCTGGTTGGAGAGCTAAAGCATGTTTAAGTAAAACAAATCTACAAAACTCCTTCTCCGATTTTCCTTCACAAAATGTGAGCGTTTCTCTTTCGATAATAATACAATTCTCTAGCCTAGAATTATTAATATCCATACCACATACTTCCACACAACATGTATTAAATATTGTCTCCAAGAAGGTAAGGCCTTGTATAGAAGTACTCTCAGAACACTCAAAGGCTTGTGCAACGAACTCTAAAACGATACTTTTTAACACTTTCCCTGTCTTATTACCAAATAAACCATAAAGATTATTACGACAAACATCACGAATAATACTTAAAACTTTCTCTTTAGATTCTTCAAATGGATGGAGCAAAGTTACATATTTTTCAATTTCTTGTACCACATCGTTGATTCCTTCCAGGATAATAGTAATGGAATTGAATAACTTGTACTGCAGTACACGTTGGTCCAATTTGGCGGCATTCTCTAGGAGTTTATCGTGGAGGCCTCGCAAAGTGCTGTTCAAAATGAAAATAAAGCTTTTTGAAAAATCACCAGTAACACTATGGAACTTCAAAATTTGGTCAGCCAGTAAGCGATAGTATGAGTTGGCTCCTACAAAGGTCTTTATGCAAGAAGAACCACTTTTAGTCACTAGTAAACTACCTGATGCAGTTTTTAATGCTATGTCCATTCCACATGGGCCAAAAGAGCTTCTTAGTAGTGTTGACAGTGCCTCGGTGCACTGAATCATTTCTTTAAGTATATTAATCTCCATCATTATATTTAGTTTGTAACTTCTTACAGCTGTTATAGTAAGTGATTTTAGACATGTTCCATGAATGTCTTAGCAAATGGTTAACATCGTTATGGCATAAAACAAATCATAACTTGTTTCAAAACAGGTTGTGGCTTTATTTACAGTCTTCATATTTCATGACCCTCGTAGTGGTAATTTTTCTCAAATCGAGGCTCTTAGAATATGAAAGTCGGCGGCGGATCCGGGGGCTCCGAAAGTTCCAAAGCACCCTCAAAATCGCAGCAGCACATTTGTCAAATGGTGGTTTAAATATTTAATTTTCCACTCAACTACTCCACTGTCGAAAATATATCCTCTTTAGTTTCGGCAAATGCATCTAGAAGTGTCTGTTTTGTTGCATTACTTTTCAACCCTCAATGCATTGTTCACCCAACATTGCAAACAAAACAAAAACAGCATTTGTGTCTTCAAAAGAGCATATGTTTATTATCTGGTGGATTTATTACACGAATGTGATTGGCCTACAATCTTTCCTTCTTTACAAAAGTCGAAAGCAGCAATCTTCTGTTTCCACAAAAGAGGAGAGCCTGTGAATTACTGGGAGACCAGGCACAATTGCACCCCTCGAACTGCTTTCCTTAACGCAATCAATGATCGAAATAGGGATTCATATATTTAATATTTTATCTCCCTAGTAGTTATTCTACCTATTCATTTATTTTAGCCACCAAGAATATTTAATGGATACAGGGGAGTAGGGTCAAAATATAATGCAAAATATCAAAGAATCTATTTCATATATTTTTTATTAAATAATAAGATGAAAAAAAAGTTTTCTCTCCACAACAAGCTTGGCTCAGGCAATGTAGATCCAATGAAGACCAAGACATATATATGGCCCAAGAAATTGGAGATGCCATGCAAGACAAGAAGCAAACTATTGCAATTTGAATAGACCAGGGAAAGGCGTTTGACAAAGTATCGAAGGAAGGCCTGAAGCTGCAGCTGCAGCAAATTGGAATCAGAGGATGGATGTATAAATGTATCCGCCAAGACCTTACCAACATAAAAACACAGGTACATTATCAACGATAACGCTGGAGGAAGCTGAAGGAAGGACTTCCAAAGGATGGAATCCTGCTTCCGCTTTTGTTGAAGTTTGTTCCCTGCCTTTATGAACGAAATTCTCAACACCGTATCAAGATGGATCCACGGTGCTACCTACTCCGATGACCTGGTCAACTGGTGTTCGGCAAATTAACTGACTACAGACACTGTAGGTATGCAGGGGGTACTGAAAAATACTAAAGACTAGATACAAAATGGCTGGTAACCCCTATTGCAAGCGAAACGACTCACACCATCTTCAGTCGTACATCATAAGAACAAGTTGTTATCCGGAATGCTGGAGGCCATACGTTACCACAGGAAAAGTCACCGACATATCAGGAAGTAAAATTTGACCCTATAACTCCCTGGAAAAACCAGATTGACAGGTGCACCACTAAAGGCAAATTGTGGATGTCTCTGATGAAGAAACACTGGGACCACATGGGTAGCGGATTACAACGTACAAAACAAACTCTGCACTTGAAGAATAATTCCAGGATTATAGAATGGGATAGCTGCATAGAATACAGCAGTAAAGTCGAACTTTAAAAAGGCGAAAAGAGTACGGAAATAGGCCTCAAGAATTATACCGAGAGCTGTGCAGAGGCACTGCCTGAATAGATGAAGGCACCCGCACTCTAAGCGTCCACGCAACCAACACCCGGCCCTCTCACCTCGCTCAAATCCAATAGGTTCAGTTTTAGTCTTTTCATTTCCTGTTCTACATCAGCCCTTTTTTCTACTTGGTACATAGTTCTAATGTTTTACGTTGCCAGCTTGACCGTCTTTGACGTCATGTGTGTTTGGGAGAGGGGGGAAGTCGTCTGATAAGAATCGAAGGACACCTGCTCCCCACCATTATTCCAACGACCGAGCGAAACAGCCTGCCATTCAGCGACACGACTCTCATTAATACCATTATATTCATCTTTATAGTGAAACAAATCCATGGTTATTCTTGGGTTAATTCGTGGTGAGGTCTCCAGTTCTCTTCCACGCCGTATTTAAAGAAAAGACCTAGCCTTTAATTAAAAAGGTTCGATTCTACTCTTTAGTGCCTCCCAAATCCAGCTCCTCCGAAGGTTACAGGTCATCTGGCAGCTTCCCAAGCCAAGGATTTGGTTGGATTAAGCTCTCCCACCTCAGCAAGGTTACATGGACTCCTAAGTTGACGACTGGCAGTTCCCAACATGGAGAGAGACTCAACAATCAATGTATATTCTTACATTCCCTGATGACTGTATCATACCACGACATTGGCATGTCGAGATGCAAAACGTAATCTTTTGAGTCTTCCCCCCGTATTAGATACATATTATAATAATACAATTGGAGGAAAGATTTGTTCTTTTAATCACTCTTCACGAGATATACAAGTTATCAAATTCTTACACTCGTACATCTCCTGAAGAGTAGTTACCACGAAACAGGCTTGTCGAGATGGAAAGTGTAGTTTTTTTATTCTTTTCTCCTCGTTTCATTATTATTGATCACACTCTGTATTTATGTAATGAGCACTGAACAACAGATACGTAAATCTAAGACTCTATATACACACACATAAACACACACACACACACACACACACATATATATATATATATATATATATTCGACACAGGAAACATGCCAAACCAACACTGGCAAACTCCTTCAGCTAATAACAATAATATGTGACACAGGAAATGACTAAAGAAAGTATGCCAACATTTACTTGAGTAAATCAAATTTTTATTTATTACTATCACAATTTCAAATTTTCGTCTGTCTACAACAGACTTTATAAAGTTGATAAAGGCTTTGTTGATAAAAGATCCAATATTAATAATTTTAATAATAATAATAATAATAATAATAATAATAATAATAATAACAAAATCTTTGAAACTGATGCTAAAAAGTTTTATCGTGAAATCGGGAAAAAAGCAATAACTGCAGAGGATGTGCCGTCGGAAAATGAAGTTCGTGAATTTTGGAATAAGATCTGGGGTAATGAGAAGGGTTTTAATGAAAATGCGGAATGGTTGCAAAATTTGGAAGAAAGCACAAGGGATATACCAGAGCAGATATGGGTTGAAATTACAACAGGCGAAGTTAAAAAGGCTCTTCAAAAATCTCACAAATGGAAGTCTCCCGGAATAGACAAAGTGCCAAATTTTTGGCTAGACTCTCTCTCTTCTGTTCATGATAGGATTGCAGTTATTTTCAATAAGATTATAACAGAACCCGAAACTATACCAAAGTGGTTTTGCCTTGGAACTACCTATTTGTTACCAAAAAGTAACGAAACAAG
>RDPX01000405.1:128836-139704 GCA_003991215.1 Morbakka virulenta
AAATGTGTAAATAATAATAATAATAAATGTAAATACTTATGTTAAAAGTCTCTCAAACAGGTCATATGTTTATTTTTTATACAAACTTTGCAATAATCCTCTATTTTTGATGTTCGTAAAAACTCTCAAAACCTTTGTTTGCCCTAGGTCACTGGGTGTGGCCCGGTGAACAACTGTATCAAACCGTATTAAAAATAAAAATGTACATAATAATAATAACAGTATTACATTGACCAAATCCCTGGAAATATATCTCTTTCTGAAATACAGAAGATCGCACTTATGGGCACATCACACATCTTGCATAAAATTCTTTCTATGTAGAGTGTAGCCTCGTTATTCTTTCTGTTGCTTGAGGTCCCAGGGTGGGACTTGGCACAGATCGTATTTAAACAAAGCGAATTCAAAACATAAAATAATAATAATAATAATAATAATAATAATAATAATAATAATAAAACAAAGCATAAGAATCTAAAATGATAAAATGTCGAACTATTAAGATTTGGAAATACAGGTCATCAGAATGTGAAAACTGAAGGTAGCTATAGGCCATGTGGTGTTGATTGTTCTAGGACCCATTAAAAAGAGACTGCTAAGTTTATGGACAATATATTTGGAAAGCTAAATATACTGGATTTGCAAAAGTTTGCCGCAACGTGAACAGCTCATCTTCTAAGAAAATTCATGTCTAATCGATGTTCTATTTATCCTGATACAGTCCCTTCCCTTGGTGAAACCCTGCTGACTGCCAAAGTTGTTGAAATTGAGGAGGAAAAAGTAATCAAATATTAAGATCTAAAATGAGGCCCCAATTGAATTTGATATTACCCTGAAATCTTTATGGTGCTGGTGGTAATAAGATATTTAGAAGCAATTCTTAAGTCTCGATTCAGTTGGCTGGACGAAGGTAACACCAGCGTTTATTTTTACATGATACAGAAAGCTCGTCTTTTGGAAACTGTAAGGACTCTGTGATACACGCTAAATAATTTATGTCACAGATAGTAAGTGGATGTTGAGCAAATATTTAGCATCCAAAAAACTATTAAAGTTGTGTTAATAGATTATATTAATACTAATAATAATGATTATAACTATTCAGTAAATATCTCAGAACGGAATTTGGCATTTAATAGGGTAGTATACTAACAGTAAAGAGTGGAAAGGTAACAGAAAGTAAAGAAATAGACCTAAAGGATGGAGAAATTATGAGAGAAATAGAAATGACAATACAAGTACCTAGATATTTTTTGGAATTGGCTACAAGTAAAGAGAAAAGTATGAAAGAACAGTTTTGAAAAGAGTGCATCACGAAGTAAAACCTAATTCTTATGTCAAAATGGAATGGCGAAAACAAAATATTATCCTTTAAAACAGGGGCAACATCATTACTTCTGTATGGCCCTGGAGCTTTTCAGTGGAGCAAGGCTGAAATGTAGCAGTCTGAAAGAAACATACGTAAGGTAATGACTATGAACAGAGCCTTGCGTCCAAAACGTGATGTATAACGGATGTATAAATTGCAAGCAACTGTGAAGGACGAGGTTTAATACACTGTGAAATATCTATTCAAATTTAGGAAAGTAGTCTGGCTTTGTATGTTTTTACCTTTGGAACAGTCAAGAATTGGCAAAATCATTGACATCAGTGATTGTCTAGAGCCTGCAGAGCTGAAAAAATCAGGTTAACGAAGAATCCAAAAAGGACAGGAAGCAGGAAGAAATAAATGACCACTTTGTGAGACAAATATGTAAGGAAGTAGAGATCGTGGTTGTTTTGTAGAAATCACATCTAAACCGGAAACATAACGATAAAATTCATAACACAAAAGCAAGCACTTAGAACTAGATATTAAAAGTTTAAGTCGGCCAAATCACCTTTGTGCAGACTATGTGGAATGAAAGGAGAAACTGTAACACACTTAATATGTGAATGTAGTAAGCTTGGTCAAAAGTAATAAAAGTGGAGGCATGGCACTGTTCCCCTGATTGTCCACTAAAAGCTGTACGGTATCTACAAAATTAAAATAGGGGAAAGTTGGTATCATCACCAACCTCGTAATGTAACATCTAATGAAGCTACACTTCTATAGGACTTTAACATCCAAAGTGACCATATAATCAAAAGCAGAAGAGCAGACATAATTACAAAAGATAAAAGAATTCAAGAATAAAAATCATTGACATAACAGTGCTTGAAATGTACCAGTTTCTGTAAAATGTGACAATGTATTTAGTACGTAATTTAAAAAATTAAAGTCGCAAAAAATTATAGTTAGAGGGAGAATAAAACTTTTAGCCAGGATTTTGAAGCCTCTGGTCATGGACAATGCGAACAAAAGCGACTACGAAAACTAGACCAAAAACACCTTAGCTACTAGAGAGGGAAAAAAATGAAGAAAAGCATGAATATCTAACACAGAAAACATAAAAGATCAAACAGAATGGGCCCTAGACAACCCAAGAGATAATTTACTAAAAAAGTAAAACAAAAGAAGCCGAATAAGGAGGGGGGGGGGGGGGGAAGAATCAAAGAATATCTGAATTTCAGCAAAACAGGTTATTAAGCAACATGGAAGAAAAATTCTACCAGGATCTAAACAACGATTAAGCTGGGTGGAAAGTAAAGGACCAGCTCCAGAAGAAGCAAAAGACTTTTGTCTGGTATCTGGAGCAAAGAGGGAAAACGCAAGAGAAATGAAAAATGGCTCGAGAGGATTTATGAAGAAGTTAAAGACGTTAGATGTCAAAAATGGATTAACATCACAGAAAACACAAGTAAGAAAATTCCGAGAAAATTTTTAAACTGCAAAGCATCAAGGTCAGATGTACATACTCTCAGATTACGTTAAATCTAATAGAACACGTAGAGGAAGGCAAACATCACTGTGGATGACAAAGGATAGAACAGTGCTTATCCAAAAATAAAAATGCAAAGGTACATTTGCAAGGAATAAACATCTTGTGACGTGTCTCCTAAGTGCATTGAAATTACTGACAGGCATAACTAGAGGGACAAGAACTATTATTTGGAGAGCAAAAAGGATGCTGTGGAAAGTCAAAAGGAGCAAAGTCCTAATATGTGTAGATAAAATTAATCTAACAGAAATGAAAAATCTTAGAAAAAATTTGTCAACGGATTGGTGGATGATCGGAAGGCGTATGATATGATCCAACACTTATAACTAATAGAATGTCTGGAGTAGGGCTGTCCAACGAATATCAATTAATCGGTTTTTTGAAGGATAGTTTGACATCGATTACTTAAGCAGAACGTTGGTCAAGTACCTCAATTTCACTTCAATAATCGTCTATCTCGCTTTCAAGAAAAATGCAATCACGATAAGCAGCCAACAATGATCGAATATTAAATGTCAATTAAGTTGTCTACGATAAACGTATATCTGCTTTGTCCATTGATGACAAAAGCGCACAGTTGTTGTGCTCACTGTTAACTCATTACAAAATATCACCACAGAGAGAGCTGGCAAGAAACAGGTGTCCATGGCCCAACAATAAACTCCGCTAAAGAAACTTCGGGCAGCCAAAACGCCAGAAGCTTTCCTTCAAGAGTTTTGAAACACTGTGTTAAACGTCGGATACTTTGCTCAGCAAAAGTTTGATTTTAAGGAGGGGATTGGGGGTTGGGAATAAGGAAAGAGAATTTTGTGACGACCAAGAGTATTACACATGCTTTTTTCCACATTGTTAATGGTAATTACATAAGTTAAATGACTGAGAATGTTTATTTTAAAAATTAATTATAACCCCATTTGCCCTTTATAGCCTTCCCTTGAATTCTTGTTTTATTTTTAGAGTTGGTAACGTTTCAAAATTTTTTTATTTGTTTACAAAATGAGGAAAGCAAACCCAGCCTGGGAAAATTTTTGAAAACAGACCACATGCAAGGTAAAGTGCAAGTGTTGTGGAGATGGATTTGGTGAAGTAGGACAGGAGGTTGAGGTATATCTTAATCTTGTTTCGGATGCTCACATGACAACCGTTACAAGGATTTCTTTAGCCTCAGAATCTTATGTAACTGTCATACTGTATTACATTAACAAAGAATGGAAGATGAAATTGGTCGTTCTTGATACAAAAAACATGAAAGGGAGGCAGACTGCAGAAAAGTTAGCAACTAGGCTAAAATCTGAAATTGGCATCTTAGTCAAAATTGAAATTTTGTGTTCGGGAAGATGCATCTAACTAGGTTGCTGCTGAACGGCTACGCGCTGCTTGGGATGATTTGGTATGTTTTGCTCAAACCTCGCAGTTAGCAATGAAAGAAGGCTTTTGGTTTCCTGAACTACACACCTTCATAAAAAAATACGTGAAGTTAGTTCAGTTCTTTAAAATGCCAGCCGTAGCCACTTTTATCACTGGAACTGGAACAGGTACAAGTGAAAATCGAAAAACATAGACTGATTCAATTATGAAAAACCCGTTAAAACAGTGTGTTCGAAGACTTTGTGAAAAAACCCAAGCTGTTCAGTTCTGTCAGACAGAGCAGTTGTAGCACAAGCTAAGGAAGAGTCCCTTACCTTGCATGCTTCGGAGTGGAACAAAATTGATTGCTTTTTACCTACCGGTACTCGGAGTGTATCAGCTGGTAACTACTGCCATGGGACAGGACCAAAATACATCCGTGTCCTGTATTCTGCCTGTTGTTATCGGCCTATGGACTAATATCTTTGTCACCCTATACTATAATGGTCTCTGTTGAAGATTGTGATACAAAGGAGGCTACATATAGAACTTCGTCTCTATTTCGGGTTTGTTGGTTTTGAAGAAATATAGGAAGAGCGAAATAACGTGTGAAGTATGGAAAAGTAGATTTACAGGGAGTTAGCTTACAGACGGGCTAAAAGAGGATAAATCATATTGTGATGACAGTGCAATCATGAAGCATTGATTTGTAATCAGCAAAAAAAAGAGTAATTATTGCCTGGACTGTTTGTATGGCTAGACGTTGACAATTGGCCTAGGTCTGTACCAGGGTGAATTTTTAAATACATCAACATACAAGAACAAAATTTTTGTTTCGAATACTTTTGTTTTTTTCCCATTTTGAACTAGCTTAGGTATCGCAATATCGAAAGAAAAACAACAATTGGTTGAAAACTGGGATTTTGATGTTTTTGTGGAGCGATAAAGCAGTGCAACCCATACGATTTTAGTGTCGTATGGAAAAGTTGTATGCCTAGTTTGATATGCTTCCATTACACACTTACATTACTAGAAGGCACCTAGAATCATTAAATCTTTTGTTTCGATAGCTGAGAGCTGGAAAACAAGAAAATAACCTGAACTTTTGACTTTTGGGATCCTAAGAAGTGGTGCAGAAATTAATCAGCTTGTATAAAGTGCTAACGTCTCTTGTTTTTCATAAAGAAAGACTTTTTAAGGCTGTTATGAGACTTTCCAATTTCGCATCAGCTACAAACCATGAATTTCACTTGTGTTCTCTCAGTCTGCAAGCACCTGCGTGTGTTTTCTCGCTTGTCTCAGACAGAAAAACGATAGAAACAGAGGGTACCAAAAATTTCCATGCGACACTAAATTCATTTTCGTTCAAGAACTCAAAGCTCTAGAAACGTCGCACGTGGTTTTATCAACAACTTAGCGAGTGATCAGGAACGATAGAAAATTTTTAAAGAAAACGGTAAGTTAAGAAAAAGGGAAGTCAAAAAAATCAAAGAAGTTTCAGAGATTACTCCCGTCACCACGACCAACAATCCAACATCGTCTGCTCAGACGACCCCTGGCTGATCATTTTTATGCAGAAAAATGATGCGTCGCAGCCTTTCAAGAGCCCTCACAAAAAAGCTAAAATTATTCAACGGCTGGCAACAAAGTATCAGCTCCGTATTAAGTTACAACAAAATAGGGGAAGACCGCGGAAAGAGCTTGGCTAGGAAGAAAAGACATGGCTTATGGAATTTCTTAATCAATCCGATATTTCCTATACCAATTCTGGACGGAAAGGCCATGTATACATTGAAAAATTAGATGGCGAAAGCAAATACAAACAAAAACAATATCTCTTGTGGCCTTTGCGCGAGATACTTTCCATTGTAAACTGTGCAAAATCAGACAGTGATTCGTTTGAAACAGAATTTAACAAAAAGTTGACCTTTTCACAACTTTACGATTTCCTGAAAGCCCACAAAGAATATGTTTTCAACATAAATATACTACATGCATCTTCCCTGTGTGAAATTTGCAAGAACGTGTCCTTACTAACCAAAGGGTTAAATAACTGAAGAGAAGGTTCAAAGAAAGTTTCCCAAACAATCCGCACGACTTAGTTGAAAGGTTTAGCTGTTGTTTTGACAATTCTGAATGCATGCTTGAAAAGTGTGGAAATTGCAAATCATCTGTGCTGGTTGATCAAATATTAAAGAATGAAGAACACGAACTTTCAAGCGAGTCTGATTCAGACGATAGTAAGCTTGATGTTCGTTCTGAAGTTGCGTTTTACCGTTGGCAAACAGTGGACAAGAGGATAACAAAATCAAGGATCGAGTCAATTTTCAAGACGCAATCGAAATGCTGAAGAAGGAGATCGTAATCTTGAAAGAACACATCCACATAAAGCGAAGGCAAATCAAAGCATATAATGAGATGAAGTCTTCACTTGGTCCAAACGACGTAATGATCCAGGTAGACTTTGCCGAAAGTTATAAAAATGATCAACAGCATGCTATTTAAAGCGCCTACTTCGGTAACCAGTGCTTTAGCATCTTCACAGCCTGTTGCTATTTTAGCGTGGAAGGCCAGACCAAAAACGATAACATCATCGTTGTCACTGGACGCTCTGAACATGATCGTGTTGCATCAATGAGCTGCTTGAAAAAGGTCGTGGACAAAATTCAAACAAAATACTCAAGATCTTACAATAATTTATACGTCTGGAGTGATGGGATGGGAGCACAAGTTTGGTCCCGATTTGTATTCAAAATTTTGGCTAGCACGATTTTCCCCGAAAAATCTCTTTCATGGTTCTATTACGAGCGTCACCACGGCAAAGGCTCTATGGATGGCGTCGGAAGGACCGTCAATATTTGCCGTCAATTTTTCTGCTCGAAAGTGAGCGTATCATCGAGCCCAGGGACGTCAAAAACGCTAGTAAGATCAAAGAGACCCTTAAAATCCATAAGCTTGAGAGAAAATTGGACCCAAATGGAAACATATACCTCAATTTCTTCAAAATTGCTGATGACGAGAAGCCTTTCCACGTCCAGTGGTACGGAAACGAGGATGCTGTTATTTGTGACCATGAAAAATTCAGTGAGGACAATAATCTGTGTCCGAAATGCAATGGTTTGTACAACGATGGTGAAGAATGGCTAAGATATCCAGTTGGCAAGTGTTAGTTCCACGAGAAATGATTTTGTAAATAATGCTGCAATGGTTAATACAAAGCTTAAAATTTTTTTATTTGGTTTTTTTCAACTTCAATTATGTGTTCACAACATTTCGGTTATCAGCTATAATTTATGAAGTTCGTTAACGTATTGGTTTTTGGCTTCCTAATTTTGTGTCGTACAAGAAAAGGTCAATTAGTGTTCAATCCTATTGAAAATTTTTTGCTGTTGCTTTCGCATTATATCTTTTATTATTATCTGAAAGTGAATACTTTGAATTAGGAAACAATTCGAAAGTCTACAATGTTTTATATTAGCGTGAACGCCTTTCAGGTCTCTTTCAGAAATTGTAGTATTTGAATGTCGTATGGAATAAATATGTAACTTGCATCAAGATATAGTGCACTCTAAGCAACTTTAATAATTTACTATTTTAGGTGTAATTAGTTATCTTAAAACGATTTGCACTCTAAAAATTCGTTTTTACAGATACATATTTTTTTTTGTCGCAAAAGTTCCATACGACACTAAAAGATGGCATGACGTAGGACAAAAAAAGAAAACATATGAATTTGGTACCGAACTTGTATTTTTTCATAAGAATCGGATTGATCTTAAATTGTTAGAAAATGCGAAACTACTAGCAAACAACATCTCATTTCGATAGTATCTGATTTGAAAGACTGAATTGTCAGCACTGCATTTTTTTATCGATTTCGTAAGACAATAAAATGGATAGTGATATATTTAAAAATTGGTTAAATATGATTTTGTCACTTTTTGTTTATTTCAAAGAGTGCTTATGCTTTTATGATTCATTATATAATTGAGGGTTATAGTTTAAACAGAGCAATAAATATAACCACTTTTGTTATCGATTTTTCCAAACGACACTAAAATAATAAAAAAGTAGCCCCCACCACTAGACATAAAATTTCTTAAGGGTTCTTCTGAAAACAGGTCACGTGTTTGTTATTCAAAGGTGAAACAAACTGAAGGAAAAATGCAATCAAGCCTAATGTCAGAGAGTTTAAGACCAATTTTGGGATATGGGCATTTTCACATATCAGAGTTGTGGAAATAATCAGTAATTGCCTTCGATTTCCTATTTGCCAAAATTCCTCCATAAATTAAATGAAAACTCAAAGAAAAGTAAAGGACTCCTCGTTCCTTTCTTTAAGTTATGGTAGTGGGTTTTAAAGGTTTTACTCATAAAGCCATCAAAAAAATCATTTGACCTTAATACTTGTCTTTTAATCCATTAGATCATGTGATCAAGCATACAGTGGAGTAAAAAAATTCTCAGCCGTCATGAACATGTCAAAGCTAAAGACTGGCAAAAACTTGATAAAATAAAAAAAACATTTAAAGAATTTTACCCAAAAATGTTAAAGAGAATGCATTCCAGGATGCATTAGGAGATGTAAAAGTAAAGAAGCAAGGAAAAAAGGCAAAATTGTAAACGCTGAATTTTTTGTGATAGCTCATGGCAGCACGAGGTTCTATCTTCCTTACTTGGGTTGTTACAGCAATTTTTGTTGGTGCTTGGAAAATATTAGAAGCAGAGCTAATGATAAAATTATGCAGATCGTGTAACTTTTTTAAAAGATGAAAACCGCATCACCAGAGAAGTACAAGGACTGGAAAAAGTCACCAAAATATTCAGCAAACGATTTGTTGGTAGAAGAAGAATTTTTCGTCCCTCTGTGAAAAGGAAGAAACGTTGGTATACAAATGTTTGTAGGTATAATCACCAAATGTTTTCGAACTTTTGAAATTTTGATAAAGATGTTAAAAGGAAGAAATATGGGGAGAAAGATCATGTTAAAAAGTTAGTTGAGACAAGGCTAGAAAGATTAACCAAAGGAATCAGTGCACAAGGCAAGCTAAACATCTGCAGTCATAGCTCACCTACAAAATAATTATTAGTGCATTGCCATACGTAGTAATATTGAAAACGAAAGTGAAATGAGGTTATTAAAGATAGTAGTTTTTATGTAACATCCTTTTCTAACAATCATGTGCATAGCAATTGCCAAGATAGGACCAATAATTGGTACGGAAAGCACAGGTGCATATACAAACTTGTACCAGGCCTTCTACCTAATATTGCTGTAAGTTCAAAATAACATTAAATGACTTAAGCAGCCCAGACGTAATAAACAAACGGCTTCTTGGCGATTCGCAAAAGCAAAGTAAGTGCTTCAATAGCATGACTTGGGATCGTATTTTTAAACCAGCTCATGTGGGTGAAGACCAACTGAATTTTACTATTTATGTTGCTGTTGCAAATTCTAATATTGAAAGAAAAGTATTAACATTTATATAGGTTCAAGTATTGAGCCTGAGCAATACATGGAAGTCACATGGTCATTTTTGAACAAAAGATGTCTGTACCATCCAAGAAACAAACCTAAAACTGAGACATGATCTGTAATAATGACAAAAATAACAGAGGAAAAGGGATCAATTTTCGGCAAAGGAGATTTTAAACAACGAGTTGCTATAAAACACTCTTTAAAATGGCTAATGTTATCCCTGCTGATTTTCTTTCTGGTTCTTATCGTGAATATTTAGCTTTGCTTTTATCGGAACTGTGTATGCTATT
Organism: Morbakka virulenta; assembly: GCA_003991215.1. Taxonomy (NCBI): domain Eukaryota; kingdom Metazoa; phylum Cnidaria; class Cubozoa; order Carybdeida; family Carukiidae; genus Morbakka; species Morbakka virulenta. The sequence continues at coordinate 138,814 of RDPX01000405.1, forward strand.
AATCTGGAACTTGCTAGGTGCCTTCTCAAACCATTGCATGTGTTGAATTTATTTAAAAGAAATTTTTACTAATTAGATTTAGGCAGAATGGAACAAAAGAATTTTAGAGGTGCAAAGTATTTCTTTTCAGTTGCTGAGAATATTATTGCAACATTGCATGTTTTCTTTCGACAACGCTACAGTTCCTCTGCCATGATACTTAAGGGCGTTTTTCTGCGTTGTTATGTCAACAAGCTATTTTCCATATTAACGTTTATTAACTTTTGACTCAAGGTAATATTCAGTTAAAAGCAAACCGTCATCTCTTATAGTAAAAAAGTTAGTTACATTAAGGAGGTGGGAGAATAATTGATGGGAATCGGTAAGAGACTGCTCTTCTGTTCACTCTTTGGTATAACAGGCTGCTCCCAAAGTTTCGTTTCCATGTCTTTCTGTGTTAGAAAATTGGCAAATTTTAGTGACCATTTTTATTGGCTACAGACACAAGTTTGTTTAACTCTACATGTGATGATACGATGATAATAATAATAATAATGGAAACTTTTTATTTTTTTATCTGAACACATACAATTACAAACCTCACTAATCAAGGTAGTTTGCATTGACTTGCTTATTTAACAAAATCAAAATTAAATATTTTACTAACAAAATCAATAAAGCGACAATAGTTCAGGGTTGGTCCATGGTTTATTTCTACGACAGAATATGTAGTATGTGGTGCGAATGATTATGTTGGAAAGTTTGGTTGAAAGAAAGCGCTCGTGTTTGTTGTCGATGTTCAAAGCGTTGCAAATTTTACTGAAAGTAATACAAGATTTACCGAATATACCTAAAGAGCTCATGGAGAGATTTACGAAACTAACTTTCGAAAAGCTGGATTGTAAATCACGA
>RDPX01000405.1:169997-182931 GCA_003991215.1 Morbakka virulenta
TAGCACAATGATTTATGGCAGTGAAACTTGGCCAGTGAAAGCTGAAGATGTCAGCCGCATGGAGCGGAATGAGATGAGAATGATAAGATGGATGTGCAACGTAAGTCTGAAGGACAGGCTCAGTTCTAATGAACTCAGAAGGAGATTGAATCTGGACAGTATTGGCTGCTGTATGCAGAATAGGAGGCTTCGTTGGTTTGGGCATGTGAAGAGATTGGACAAGAATGCTCGGGCAAGTAGATGCAGAACAATCAAGGTGACAGGAACCACTGTCAGAGGAAGACCGAAGAAAACATGGGAGGAAGTGATAAGGATGGATCTGAAAGGAAAAGGTGTCAGCAGAGACCTGGTGAAGGATAGGATAATTTGGAAGTCAATTTCAAGAAAGCGTCCAACACATGCTAGCATGTAAAATGGACGTTAAACCGAATATGATGATATATGATGATGAACTCACAACCAAAGGGCATCAGTTGTTAGGCAAATTCTATACCCTACCAAATGATAACCTGACATTAAGAACTTTCAGTATAATGAAAGTGTGTTTAACTTAGAATAACCTAATACCTTTAAAGTGTTTCCTACCTCAAACGATGTTCTGTTTTTAATGTATCTGCTTTCTTTTTTATTGGAAATTCAGAAGGAATATTGTTGTAATGCATATTTTCATGAAGGTCTGGTCTCCTCCTTCTCTTTGGTTCACCATCTCCTAATTGTCTGTGTATATCCTTAATGCTTTCTGGAAGAGGTACTTGTTGTTCTTGACTAAATGACATTGTTGTCCAGTAGATAACAAAACAAATAATTCCAATCAATGGAATTGAAACCTTCCAATTTATTCTTACTTTTGAACCCATTTTGATGTACTGGACTTTTCTGTTGCAAGGTCACTAGCTTGAAATCAATTACAATGCAGGAATAGCTTTCTTCCTCTGTTCATGATGTTGGACCAGTACCTGCCAAGAAAGAAAAGTCTTGCTAAATCAATTAGATGATAAATCTATAAAACAATAAAGTACAATTTTTAAACTTACATTGGAAAATATTTAAGAAATGGATTCAAAATCACAATTTTTCAGTTAAATTAGCTTATTCCATATATTTCAAAAATGTTCTCAAACTTTTGGAAAGACTTTATCAAATTCTAAAATATTCATAAAATATTTAATAACAGCAAATAAATTTTTTTCAGAGAGATAGAATAAGCCCTCTCAGCAGATAAAGTTCCATTTGATCAAATGAAGCTAACTTTATCTAAAACATATTTTCGAATCTATGAATGCATCATTGTCTTCATAAAATATCTTAATGGTAGAATTTAAATGAAAAATCAAATAATCTAACTACTTTGCAAGTGATGCAAGAGTGAATGTTTCTGGATTATGTACCTTCACTTAATTAGTTCTGTTGCACATTGCATGGGTTTTCTACAAAGGTTTACAATAAACTATGGCATTGTATTGTAATTAAATTTTCTTTTTGTGTTAAAAAGTTGTCCTCTTTGGAGTTTCTGCCACTCCAACTTCCTCTACACATATTCTGCACTGTTTACCAGTAAGTCATAATGGTAACTAATTTTCACATGGTTAGATTACATTATGTATTTAAGAGTAGGCACCCAAAATACTTGTCTACATTTATGCCAACTTAAAAAACTAAAAATATCTTATTTTATTGAACACCTTGTCCTTCCCACATATTAACTCAATAAAACATTCTGGGACCAAACACATTAAACAAAATTGAGGTTCATTATCAATGAAGAAAACAAAAGAATACATAAGAGCAGATTAATTCCTTGTGCATCATTTTCATAATATACAAACAACAACTAAAACTATTTCAATGACAAAGATAGACTGAAACTGTTTTCATACGATTCCCTTATGATATTCATATAAATATTTTTATCAGAATATTTAAATGTATAGTGGTCATCTTCAAAGACTCCATGCCAGAATCTTGTGAAGCAAACCAAATTCTGAGACTGCTGGAAGCTCTTATTAGTAAGCTGGAACTATGCTTGAAGAAAAATAGGGGAGTGAAGAAGACCAATTAAGGGTTTACACATGAGCAATGTATCTGTGTTTAATACTAGTTCATTTTTAAAGTTTAACTCAAAAGCAAATGGAGACAGCTTCAGCTCTGGTTGCTACAAGTGACTAATTAAATGCCAGAGGTGTAAAGGTATATATAATAAAGTGTCAACCAGCTGTTACTGCAAAAAGGTGTTAATTTGATTCTTGATGTGTGCAAATGTCAATCCTTTCTCTAATCAAAACGTGTACATCACCTTGATAGTTACTACACAATTTCTTTCATACGACTTCTTGTGGAACAAATAGCTCGGGCAAAAATTACATTCTTTGATGATAACATTTATGCATAATTAATTCCATCATATGTGACTAATTGTGAAGGGCAATTTGTTGCTTAAACGATTGCTTCCAAGACTTGAACCAATGTAATATTTAATACTTCTCACTTATCAAACTTTAATCAAAGAATGTCTTAGGCATGTTAGAAATTAATCAAGTATGGTCTATTTAAAAAAAGTAGTGTGTACAAATGACTTAAAATTGTTACTTTTACTGCAATATTACAGAAATATGGCAAGGGTATATGACATTAAAATAAAACAGAGTTCCATATCTAAAGAAACAATAAATAAAATAATAGAAAGATACTTTTCACTTTTGCACATAGTGGTCTTTGTACAAAAAATTATAAATAATCCTACTTGAAGAGAAAATAATCAGACAAAACTTAAAAACTGGATAAGAAGCAAGTTTTTATTTATAAAACTTGGTTTCAATTAATTCTCAAAAATTATTTGGAAATGTAATTTTATTGTGAGAATGGTGTTCAAGAATTATATCTTAATTTGTTAAAATCTAATAAATAAAGCAGAGTTAATGAGGAAGATAATCAACATCCAAAACTGCTGGTTAAAGATATAAACAGACCACTGCTGATAGCTGGGGTTGGGAGGGAGACATTCATTTATTACATATGCATATATAGCATTACAAATTTTCCATCATTGTACTTCACCCTGGATCTATTAAAAATAGCAAAAAAATTTATCCTATTACAATTGTCAGTTTTATTACTTTTATTTTACTCATCTTTCCTTGTGTTACTCACCTACACGGTAAGCTAAGCACTTTATCATCGCCAAGAAAACATACATATCAAAGGTCTTGAGTCATTTTAATAATAAAACCAGTTGGATTATTTTCGAATAAAGTTGAAAATAAACGCTTGAAAACAATTAGACACTTCTAATTGTTTTCAAGCGTTGATTAACGGTGTGAAAATTATTATTGTATTAGTCTGCAGTCAATGACCAAACGGAAATGAAATGGTAATTACTAAGCAAATGTTAATAACCAAAGCAATAAACACAATAACAAATAACAGCGTGTTATGTAATTGGGATCGAGTTGAAAATTAATAGTTTATACCAATGACTTGGACAGCGACCTGTACACTAATTTAACAGTCTGTGGTATAGCAGTAAATCGTACTATCTAATGTTTACCACATCGGTAGGTCGAAGTATTATGAAACGGGCCTACCCGACACTCTTTTGAAGTCATTTCACCACCAAGGCCAGTATTATTATTTTCTGAGTGACGGCAGTTGCGATTTATCACAAATATAGAGTTCTTCGGTTATAACACACACGTAGTTCGATTGTCTAAACAAGCCAAGCTCTGACCTACTTTGGGCTCCAATGAATACTCCTAGTAATTATGCGCCTACATAACAACATCTGTATCTAGTTGGATGGTAAATTTTGAGCTAGAAGTTCCCAATGAAACACTAACAGACGCACACCTACCTGCATTACGATCCACACGTCATTAAAAAGACCGTGTCTATTAACACACTACAAGAGGTCCGCTTATTAACAAGTTACGTTTTAGCTAGGCCTTTACCATTCCAGGTAATATACGTATAACACCAGTAGAATACATGGGGTTTACTCGATATTTCTCACCAATGCCTGTTCCTTATTTCGAAACCCCAAAACAGAAATTAAGCGATGAATCATTAATGTGCATGATCACCTGCATTTTCATGACTACCTCCCGGTGCCCTGTGCAAAGTGGCGTTAATTTGTCAAATGAGATAAACCTCTCAAGGCAGATTAGAGTTTACATATTGTCTGTTGAAAATTAAATTGGTACAGCCTTGTGGTGTATATGTATCCACTGCATGGAAATTAAGCACCAGTTGGGGAAGTTATAAATTACTATGAAAAAAAGCATTTGCAGACTTGCTAAACACATGAATCAAATTTATTGGTTTGGTATATCAATTCACAAAGAGTAGCTCTTTTTAGCAGCTGCCTTAAAGGATACAGCTTAGAAATAAGATCGATTTTTTTCTCCAGACTTTTTGCTAAGTTTTACTTATTCGTTTTGTTGCACTCCTAAATCCACCTTAGAAAAATGTACAAACTAAATCTTTGGGGTCATTCAAAAAGTACGCAACGCAAAAAAAGGACATTTTACCCCTACCCCCCACCCCCCGTGTAACGGCATGTCACGCTTTAGCTGATACTTCCCTCTTTGTTACGTAACGTTTTTTACGTGGACACCCCCTAAAATAAGGAAAATTACAGCATAATGCAGGATAGATATATGGTACTAAATGGATCATTAACGACACGCTTTTAACACAATAATATAACTTTTGCTTAATATTAAACAAATAAACTAGGACAAAACAATGGAACCAAGTTCAACAGGTCAGATCAGTAAATAAAACGCAAAAAAGTACAAAAAAACTCAGTCTTCAGTTGCGTCAGACCAGATTAGCTCTATATCGTTGGTGTCAATTATTGGAGTAGCAAAGTCATTTTCTACCTCATCCATATTTTCTGAATTTTCAAGAGCTTCAGTATCAATGTCGTCCATCGCAACCCACTCCATTTCTTGAAAGGCCATTACACACAACAGTTCCCGTTGTCGATGGGCAGCAATTCGTAATGGTAGCACTCGCTCTTTTGTTGTGATAACAAAAGAAAATTACGTAACGTAAAGAATTTTATTAAAAACAACAGATATAATCAGCGTTATGAGAGTTCGCACCAGTTTCTCTTCTTTTCTATTCAATTTAGAGTGATTTCTCGTAAATGTTATTACAATATAATGTAATGATTCACCCTGTCTATCAATATTATATAAATAAATGTTAAAAACCGTGCTTTTTAAATTTTTTTGATGTTACGTAACGTAGTCAGCTTGACACCCCATACCCCTCTAAATTTTCGTAACGGTTAGTCACGAAAAAGACACCCCCTTACCGTAACGTACTTTTTGAATCATCCCTTTTACATCTTCAAAGAGAGAAGGTGTTTTTGTTCGGTCCTGGTACTGTTGATTCTGAGCTAAGGAAGTGTATAGTATGCCTATAACAAATGAAGTTGGAAATAAATACCACACTTTAGAAAAATGGTAAGCTTTACAAAATGTTATAATTTTCAAAACAAAACCCCTCATAACATTGCTTTTATGCTACTGAAAACTATAAACGTACAGGCAAAGAGCGTATAGCTTAGTGAAATAGATAAAGTTAAAGACCTAGCTGCAAGATACCTGTTACTAAGGACGTTGAACCGATTACGATTATAGTCGCCAAAAAGCAAGAATGATGATAATTCTAGCCAGGGACGCAGGAAGCATCTAAAAAGTGAGGGGGCAGATCAGAACTCCAAAAGGTTTGAAAGTATACCAAATCGGTATACTTTCAAACCTTTTAGTGATATTGCTGTGGATTACCATACTGAAGTCGCGCGGGTATGTTTCTGTGAGGTGACAGTACTAGCTCTTTGATCAATTTGATGCTTTTTGCTTTCATGTATATTTGAACGTAAAATATCGAAAATTCATTTCTTTGCTGCTGCAAGTTACTTATTAATGATTGTACGTTAGGCGGTGTTACTTCTGCTTTGCAAAGTTGAGGCCAATTGTTCTAAAAATATTTAGTAACATCCACAAATCAATATATGTCTTGAATAATGTCATCTTCTTAACTATACCAAACTACTTGTCACGTATTTCTCTTGTCCCACCATATTCAGCAATTGTTTTTACTGTAGCGTGGAGAGCTTTGTAGTTTGTAAGTGTAGAATATACACTTTTTGCACTTACTGTCCAACGAGTTGGGCAAATCATGTGGATGGTTCCCACAATCTGTTGCTCGTTTTCAATTGTTGAGAAACCCCTCTTGTGTTGCTAAGGCTACAGACTACATAGGGAAAGTATGTGCTCTAGTTTCCATAGGTGCCGTCAAGTTAAGTCTTTTACTTAGGTATTTGTCTTCAGGCTCATTGATGTTTTAAGAGTCATTTATTTGCAAGATATTGGTGCTTCACACATATTTTTATTGCTTCCGTAGTTGTGCAAATAAGTAGAGTGTTGTTTCCATACTATTATTGTTAGTTATTTTTATTCCTTTTAGAACCTTGAACTTTGTTGGGCAGTCACGTTTAGTTTCTTCTTTATTGTTGTAAGTTAGCTATAAAAAAGGTGCATTTGTAACCAAGATTTAGTAGGCTTACAGAATAGATCGGACTCACGAGCAGTCATTGTAAAGGTATCGTCGAGATCGCCTTGATAGTCTTATTAGATTGTTAATTATCGTAACGAGTGAATAGTTAGTTTCAGATTGTACGGATTTTATTGTATTTATCATTGGATACTTGTATATTTTACTCTTGGATATATTATTACATTTCATTTTTGTGCATCTTTAATAAATACAGTCCTCTAGAAAATTGGAGTCTTTTAATCTTTTCCAATCCATTTGAATCAGCTACCACTTTTCACAACATCAAGGTCAGCTGAAATTTCGTTGAATTGCGCCATTCGTTTTGGAGAGTTGTGAATAAAAACTGAAGGTCTTGCGCAAGTGCTAAAGAATGATTTATTATATCACATTCACTTGTGCAACATTTGAGAGCAAGATCAAGTAGGTGGTTTGCACAGTGAATTCTACATGCAATTAGATTTTCAGCTTCTAGCCTTGTTCCTACACCAGTGAGATGACCATTCCTGGTTGCTGCTCCATCATATGCCTGCCATCTGCAATTTTCAACTTTTAGGGTGCAATGCAAAATTTCATCTTTCAATGTGTCGAATATGGTTTTAGCATCGGGGTGATCAAATTGGTACATTGCAACAAAATCTTCTTGAGCAGTCAAATCTTCCTTTGATACCCGATGAAAGATGCATGGCAGTTGCTCCTTGTTTGATATATCCCTTGACTCGTCAGCAATCAAACCATACAATCCACCGTTATACCGTATATCCTCTATTGAAGATCGCAAAACCATTAATGCCATTTCCTCAATTTGCTCTTTTATTATATCTCGACTCAGGTAATTCTTATTGCTGATCAATTCTTTCAATTCTGGGATATCTTTGCTTCTGGTTTCGAACAGCTGAATTAGGTTCCCTTCTACGTCATTGCCTCCTCGGATTGCTAAACCCTGCCTTAACAAAAACTGCAAACTGTTTAATTGTTTCATAAGTAACATTCTGTTAGTGTCTTGTTTTCTTCTGTACTCTTGGTCCAAATTTGTACCCACATTAACTTTAGACTTTAATAGAGTCACCTTCTCAAAAGCCTGTGCATGGATATGAGACTGAGCATTTTTCTGAAGCTTTTCTTGGCAGTTTTTCCAATTGCAAATCTTCCAATTGCAAAAATTTCCAGATACAAATCCGTCATCTGCATTGTGACAGAATGTAAACAGTTTTGATATTGATGCTTTTCTGAAAAAATAGCACGCGATTGTGTCTCGTTTTAAGCAGTATGTGTTGAAATCAAATTTCTCAAAATTTGACAGTGGACATAACCTTTCTCTTTGCTTTCCGCCATCCCTGTTGCTTTGTTTCACAGAGATTTGTTTAATTTCTTTTTGGGTTGTATGGGATGGTTTATGTCTTGTCTAACATAGCTCGCTGCATACTGCATCAGAAGTATTAGCTTTAATGGTAGATTCATTGTTAGATTCAACTATAGAACAAGAGACTGTTGGTTTTCTGAACTCTTTATTATTCATAAGGGGGGAAGTTGGATCATCAGTTATCAGCAATTTTGGAACAGAAAAAGTAAATATGGGCTTGGAAATAGGCAGAGATTCATATTTGTGTAAGTCATTGGCAATATAGCCATCTGTACTCAAAGAGGGCAGCTTTACTTCGATAGGCTTTCCATTCTTCGCCTCTTTACCGCTATCTGCTTTTTTTTATTTTCTTGAAGCCAGAGAAACTTGTCAGTTTTGCAACTTTTAATGCTGACTCTTAACTCCTTTTCCTTTTCACGCTTTCGACGTTTAGAACGCGACATTGCCTCAAACCCTAAAATATTAGAAGGAAACATCACATGCAGAATACATAATGAGAGAACTTCAAGGAAAAAAGTTTGAAAACAGTCTGCTTTGAACGAGCAAAAAAAACTGAAGAGAAATTGGCAGAATTAACAAAGCCCGAAGAAAATTAACAAAACAAATTTACAGTTTACTGACGATGGGAGAAGTATATCTCGAAACGTAGCTCGGAAAAAGCTTACGACTCATGACATGATAAATCTCTTACATCTATGGCTTCCTCTGAGTCCATAAAGTTCAGAATTTTCAAAATTTACAGTGTTAAAAAAATCATAACGTACCGGCTCCAAGCTCCTCCACTTTGTAAGATCTTCTGCTTGTTTGGTTTTTTGTCGCACCTCAGATAATATGGCTATCTGAGTGAGATACTCGGAGCTTTTGAAGTAGTTTCCTAACTGACTGTAAATCACACTGCTTATAATTTGTGCGTGAGGCACACTTGTCAGCATTTTGTCCATTATGATTTCCTATTTATTCTTTCAATACTACCCTAAAGATGATGTTGATCTTTTATATCTACCTAGGAAAGAGGGAGGGAGAGGCATGATTCAGTTGGAGCTTTCACTCATGACATCAACCATAGGTTTGTGTATTTATCTTGATAATAGAAAGGACTGGGTGTTTAAACTAGTATATAAACATAAAAAGCAGAAGAAACTTTTCTCCATTTCAAATGATGGTTTCAAATTCCAAGATACGCTCAGAATTTAATCAATAAATTCACAACCTAAAGTTTTGATAGACAAACTCAAAGTAATGGTAAGAAATACCTAATTGAATACAAACACTAAAGGTCTGAAAATTCTTACTAAAAAATGGGGAAATAAACCACTTCGTGGTAAGTACCCTTATTAGACCAATGACAAATATGTTAACGAATTTAAAACTCATCAATGGTTGGCATCGTCGGGTGGAATTCGAAACAGAAGGATACATTGTTGACAATATATTGTTGACAAGGAAATAATCTGAACAAAAGGCTCACCATTTTCAACAAAAATTCCATTATTTTCTATTGCCTTTAGCTCTTTAACAACAGAGTGAGCATTTTTTCAGAATTTTCTTTGGAGGATTTATGATGGGACATGTGAAGGGAATCGCAAATATAGGAATGATCTTCTCACTGGAGGTCAAAGACACCTGGGGTAACTATGGCTTTTCTTTATTATCCGTATCTTTGACTTTCTACAATCCGATCATCTAAGCGTGTATTTAAAAAGATGTTGATTCAGGATGATTTTTTTAAAATGTCTAATCTATACAGTCACATGTCTTGCTGGGCATTTTCCTGTTAATAAGATGTTTTTTCAATGCCACCAGTTGCTACATGTACGTTAGGGGACATAGTAGTGAAATTTGTTTCTATACTTGTACGTCTAGCGTATAGACCTCAAGGTTTTGAGGTCTTTATTTCTGGCTGGTCACTGAAATCATCGTCAAGTTCGGTGTCTTTAATGTTTCTTGAAGTTGAAATATTTCTGTCTGGATGCAAATTTTTTATTGCTTCAGCAGTTCTGCCTCCTTTTCCTAGTACTGTGCCCATTTACGGACAGTTTGCAAATAAGAGTTTACCAAGAGCAAAAGCAAAAGGAAAATTAGTGGGATTTTCCATTTCTTCAGTTTTTCGCTTCATGGCAGCTTAATTATTTAGATCAGTGATTGATCTAAACACATACACGATGGTGTCTGGATTCGTGTAATTTTTAAAGTGCATGTGTGGATCTTGTGGACTATGCAGAGGCTCTGCTGCTTCACTAATTACTTTTCCATACACGTCCTAACACACACTAGCAGCCTAAGAGATTCTTTTTCATTATTAAAGTTGGTATTATGGAATCTGTCAAACAATGCCAGTTTGGTGCTGCCTCCGGTAATTGGGTTTTACGGGCTCGTCTTCATTAAACGGATTTACATTTTTAAGCCATGGAGGTGAAATTTGAAATCAATTATGTTTTGTCAAATTTTTTGTTTTGTGGCCTCTGCCACTTGACCTTCTTCAGGATAAAAAAGTGGTTTCCAATAATGACGATTGACAAGCACGCACAAAACCAAAAACATTGGGTTAGTATTAAAAACTTCTCAAAATAGGTCTACAGTATCGATGACGTTTGGCAAGCAAGAAGAAATTTACAATACGAAGTACTGCATGAACCAAAGAAAAGGCCAACCAGCCTCCAGATCCGCAGAAAAATTTGAAAATACTTTATTAAAATTAGGCCCAGCGCCTTCAATAAACGTTTTCCTGTGATTTACTAATCCAAGCTTATTTCCTTTACTATGAATTCTAAACTTCGTAGCCATCTCTCTGACGCCATTTAAATTTCTTTCCGTTGTTGTATATTATAGTCTCTCCTCAGTTATTTCTTCGCATTCAGACTCTGCATCTGTGGTTAAATTGTTTCTTTCCGATATTCTGTATTGAAAAGTAAATTATCGTTTTGACATCTTTTTGCCCATACTGAAAAGTCAGGCTCGAATTTGAGACGTACAGCAGACTCAACTCCAAGTGTCAAACAGATAATATATTTTTCTATTGTGTTCCAAAAATTTTTCGCTGTTAACCAAGTCCGAAAAATGTAAATGAATCTGAATGGACTATTTGAATGCAACTTTAGGGTTAAGATCAGGAATTAACGTAACTAGTCCAACACTAAATTCCACACAGTAGAAGGCTTAGGTCTTATCACTTATCTCTTCAAATTGCACATACGCATTTAACATTGTTTGTTTGTCACGTTTCAACCTAAAAAGGACAAATAAAATGGTGTATACGGCACCAACATTATTATGATATTTGAGGAGTTCAAGGATGTACAAAAAGAGGTCAGAAACTACCAGGAAGATATAGTATTAGTTACGGGTCCCCTTTGTATATTCTCCATCCTTTTAGTAATTTTTATAAACCTCATAATGATTGAAAAAGTTCCAAGAGGGACTACACTGAATGGAAAGGCTTTATTGTGGCCCAATAGCTTTAAGCAGAATCTTCTTTAATGAGATTAACAAGGCATCCTCTCGACTGCTAAGAGTCCTAGATATCCACAATTTATTCGTTTCGGGTTGCAATTATGAGGACCACTATAATAATCTTGCTGCATGTCGTTAACTGTATGTAGAACGAAAAATCGTTCTCAGAATCAGTAAGTTATTATGCTGTCTGAACAAAATTGACTGTTTTGGAATACGCTTCACTTCATCTGGAGTGGCCACAGACCACAAAAAAATTTACACCATCCAGCCAGGTAAACCAGCATCCATCAAGTATATCAGATCTCATCTAATAGGCCGTCAATTTAGGGCACAATTGTGGGGAATATTCGTAGGAACTGATAGAGCCCTGTTTTCCTGTAGAAAACTCCCTGTGACACTAAAATAACTCACTTGTGTAATTGTATGATATTTATTATTATGCTCACATTTCTCTGATCCTGTCCGATCTGATCTGATTTCAACTAAAATTTATGCTGTATTTATACAATTTTCTAAATGACCTTGGTCATAGTAACCAGGTCGTAACAACAACAAATATTTCGTTACTTACAAAAAAGGGGAAATAAAATTTGCGTATGAATCAAAACAAACGTCAGATAAGGGATTAATAACCTCAGTAACAAAACAAACAAGCCGCTGTTTTGACGACAACAGCGCGCAGCGTGACTAAAATCTAAATATTGGCCTTGATGAAATTGTCCGGATTAGGCCAATTACGTAAAATGTATCAACTTCACCACACCCTCCCCCTATTAAAATGTTGCTACAGTTTTAATATTATTCTTAAGTGTGATTGTTCAATCTTCTTCATCTTCATACAATCCGACTCCCTTGATTTGGTTAAGTGCTTCTGTTTTCGTCTTCCTAGCAGGTCTTCCTACAGGAACAAACTCCTTTGCCATGGGGTTCAATTCTACTGCGTCATTTTCTCCACCTATCTCCATGTCACAGACGAGTTGTACAGGTCGTTCCACGATATTTCCATTCCCGATTTTCAACTTCAGTCCACGAACTACACCGTCTCTGCCTCGGATACTTCCAATTACTCTTCCAAGTTTCCATAGCGACTTATTCTTGGTGTCTTCCTTCAACAAAACGACTGCTCCTGTTTTGGGGGTAACATCTGCACCTCCTCCGAATTGCCGTTTTCTCTCTTCTAGGGCATAGAGATACTCACTAATCCACCTTTTTCGTAGCTGCTCTTTGCTTTTCTTTGTAAATACGATTCGTCTTGTCAAATGAGTTCCTTGGGCCAGTTTGTCTAGGTCTTCTTCCAGGAGCACTTCAGGTTTTCCTCTCAGCAGAATGTTCGGCGTGATGACTTGATGCTCAAACTCTTCTCCCTGGTAACATAACGGTCGGTTGTTCATTGTGCACTCGACATCAAGCAGGACTTCTTCCAGCTCAGGAAAGGAAAGGAGTTTCTTGCCAATTGTTTTTGACAGGCTTCTTTTCATAATTCCCACCAGTCGTTCGAAAAATCCTCCCCACCAGGCTGCACGAGAGAGATTGAACTTCCACTTGATCCTTCGGATT
>RDPX01000405.1:184202-211468 GCA_003991215.1 Morbakka virulenta
ATATATATATATATATATATATATGAACTTATTGTGAGGATGATAAAACAAGGTGCACCTTGCTCCAAGATTGTCAAAAGATTGGATGAGATGCATTGGAAACATAGTGATGCATTTACCTCATTCAACAAGAACGTAACTGTATTAAAACATGAATTGATAAGAAACCTTTAACGTTTTTTATTGTTGTTGTTTCTCTCTCTCTCTCTCTCTCTCTCTCTCTCTCGCTCTCTCCCTCTCACTTCATCCTCTCGGTTTATTTAATTCTTCCTCGTCGTTTACTCTTATATATATATATATAAGAGTATATATATATATATATATAAGAGTATATCTTTCTTTATCCTCTTGTAATATTATATTTTTCCTTCTTCGTTCTCTCCATATGTACTCTTTTTCTACCATGATTTTCCCTTCTTTTTTTCCCCTACGGATTGTGTATTTTTTAACTTTCGGCTTCATGATTCGTACATTTTCTTTTTCTTTGATTTCTTCTATTATTCACTTCCATCTCCACTCTTTCCATGGAGGTGGCACCTGATCAGTGCTGCTGGGCAGCCATGTTGGTATGTACATTTCGATTTTAAATGCCCGAAATGGTTGACATGGCAATCGACTGATGATCCATGATATCTACTTTATTCTTAGTCATTATCATCATCTTAATCATTATTTTTAGTCATCTATCATTTTACATTTTTCATCACGCTTCACCATAGTTCTAGGCTTCATACATCATTATTTTTCTTTCTCTCTGCGGATAGTTCATTCTTTTGTTTTTTCGTTGTGTTGTTCTTTGTGTTGTGGTGTGGATTGTTCATGTATGGATTGTCCCATTATTGTCATTTTACCACCCAGTTCCATCTTTGGCTAAAGTTTTCTGAGTGTTTCACTCTAATACTATATATATGTGTATCCACTGAGAATCTGAACAATGCAAAAAATTGAACTCTGAGCGGTCAGCTTTTTTGTTTACTCTCTTCAAAACCTTATGCATCCCTATGGAGCAACATATACTACACGTGACTAAAAACGACTTTAAGTGGACTCATATGTCAAATGTGGAATTCTTGGCCAAAGGTTGGTTTGGCATACGTTGGAGACTTGCTCTGCTTTGGGTCCAAGCCTACCTCTACTGACAGAATACAGCCTGGGCAAAAGGCTATTACACGTAGATTGTTTGCATTTCAACCGAGTCTCAAACATCTCATTGCTGTAGACAAGATAGGTGCAGACATACCGTATGACTATGGCGATCTTGTTTGCGTTCTGCAATGCTTATCTTCTTTCATTGGTGATATTTTTCAATTGTTTAAAAAATGTTAGAGTCACATTTTCTTTATTTTGGGAATCCATTATCTTGTGGCAAGATCCATGATCAAAAATCCAATCACATATGCTTCGACAATACCTCCTTCCAAGCAGCTTTCAGTACCATTCTAATCCCAAACACGTTCTGAAACTATGTTATAAATGCAATACATTGAAAGATTAAATGTCAAAAATCCACACAAAAAACACAAGTGAGTGGCTTCAAGTTAGTCGTTTCTCAACAAAGGAAAATCCAATTCTGATGATTTTCACAAAATATTCTAGTTGCTATTTGCACTTTAGTTTCTACACATTAAAAGAATTTACATCAAGGAATTTTACCACATGGTTAGGCAACGTAATTTACAATATGATATCAATAGTAAACAAACCACGCAAAACTCATTCATAACGATATGAAAAGAATTGCTTCACAACATGATCATGCACATGTCATCTCCTAACTCTATTCCATTTAAACTTCAAACCTCTCCTTTGCTATCTGCTTCTAATATTTGCCTATACATTTGTTAGGGTACATTACCGAAAATGGATGCCAAACAGACTTCAACTATTGATGGTAATGAGTTTGACACTGACTTCTCGATACCCAAGCTTAAAGTGTCTAATTTTTCAACAGATAAGGTTATTAATAAAATAGAAAAAAGGGCTGCAAAAGTAATCGTTTTCAATGTGTAAATTGACGATTTACAATTAATTGCAATAACAACCAATGTTGAATGGCCACTAGCGCAGTATTTAGCCTTATCTTTTCAAATTTATGTATTTATTCGAGTTTTTTGTAATATTATGTATTTTATACGTTTAAAATATTTCGTTATTGAATAAAAAAATTACATTCAACACTTCTTTTACTTGTCACTATAAAAACACTACAAACAGGCAGCATAGATGATTTTCTTACGCATGCGCTTGAAAGTGGCATTGTGTGAACTTTACACTGAAAATTCCCCTCTCCTTGTATTAAAAAAAATAGTTGTCACTGCAAAAACCGCCTTAAATATTCACAATGGTAATTTAACACAATGCTTACTGCAGTTTTTTTGCAAAAACATCTTATCCTCAAAACGAGATCCTGTAGTCTCATCCATAATTGGAGCGGATGGTCTTCGAAAGCATTGCCCCTGTGTATATTGTTCTCTTTGGGAACATTATAGTAAATGGAATTATGGTCATGTTTACAATTGCTTGCTTATGTTACATGCATCCGGTACAGCTTTGTTCTGTGTGGCATATGCCACCAACAAGGACAATTACAAATTAAAACTTTACACATGCAATAGTTGACATTCGTGTGGTCTGGCACATTACATTCAGCATGCCCAATTGAAACCATTTCAGTTTTACTAGACAAAACATACCAAATACAATTAATAGTTTGTTTAAAGATCATTATTAAGATAATTTTACAAGTATCAAATTTGGCCATGTTCTGGCTTACCAATGCCATAACTTATGGTCATCATAGTCTAAATTGCTACACTTTCATAGAACACAACAATGGCCTAAGTGGGCACATTAACAGAAAATAGTTGGTCTCCATTTCTTTTGACTGATGAATAACGTCAAATGTAACTAATTGACACTCATGTGGTCTAGCATATAACACAAGGGACAACTAATTAAAATCATATCAAGTGTAGTGGATAAAATCTACTAAATGCAATTAATAGTTTGTTTTCAAATCATTACTGAAATAATCTTACATATACCAAGCTCAGCAATGCTCAGCCTGACAATTGCAATAAGCTATGGCCATTACAACCTAAACTATTACACTTTCATTAAAAAAAACAAAAGCCAATCGCCCATGTTTCCAGTTCACAAAAAACAAATTTTTAAACTAATCATCAAGTACATTCCTTTTGTTCTGCCCACATTCCTTGATTTTAGTTGTAATTTCAAAGAGAAAAGGAAAATATGTGTTCCCTACAGAACAGCTAGTAAACCTCACTTAACAGAATTGACCTCACCAAACATGATGTCATTTTGAACTCACCGAAACCCCAAGCAATGAATAATACTGCTGTTAATGTTTCTCCGCCCTGCTAAGATTTCTCATCATAGGGTGCCTTAGTGCGTCCCTAAGGTGAACGTTAACTCCGTAGTCGTACCGCCAAGCCACGTTAATGTTGGAATTCCTTTGGGGACATGGGGCAGGGTGGACATGTCATAAGTCCTGACAAAAGCGGCACGGGTGCGAGTGACCGGTGCGATATCAAAGCTAGTTTTCGACATCCTCACTCAAGAGGAGTCGCAGACTAGACGGCTCCGATCGGAGAGCCGTAAAACCTCCTAGAATAAGGAAAACTCTAATTCCAAACCAGAGCAGATGGAGCTCATGAGTGTGGGCAGCACTGCAATGGTCTAAGGGAAGAAACCCTGATAGAAACTCAACCCCCTTAAATCTTAAATGTTGGACATTGGGGTAGTCACCCGATCCCGGAAAAAAAGCCTGATTACAGAAACCACAAGCACTCAAACGAATCCATAACCCTGTGGAGAGGCAATGGTTCCTGACCTCCAAAGGGAAGGAAACATGACGCGCTTGAGTGAAAGCCGAGAGGAATCTCAAGAGCCGATTACATCATACGTCAACCCAAGGACCAAATTGGCCATTGGTAACTGGAATGTCAGAACGATGTACGTCACTAGGAAAGCCGCACAGATCGACAAGAAAATGCATAAAGCACAGATCGAAATACTACTACTACTACTACTACTACTACTACTACTACTACGAATATTTATGCAGGATTAAAAGTTTAAAAGAGATATAGACAAGCTATATACAAATTCTGTTCTACCACTTTGTCCTGTTAAGCTGGAGGGGAAGTTAAATTAAAAAAATGTATTTTTTTATAAAATCTCAAAACTATCGTTTACTACATATATTAAAAAGCAGAGGCACTAAAGTCAAGATGGAGACGTAGGTTTTGAATATGTGTTGTATAATTGTCAAACTGAAGAATTAAAATCAGAAGTTAGTTAAAAACTCCTTAAGACTTGAGGTACTTCTGATCTTAATGGACAATTCATTGAAGGACTTTGCCCCATGAAAGAAAAAAGTCTGTTTAGTGGATTCAAGTCTTATATTTGGAATTCTTAGTATTTGTCCAGTGTTTCGAGCATTGTTTCGAAATGGTCCTGAAAAAACTCACAAGTGTCGCCATGCAAGCATTTATATACGTTAATGCATACCTTTTTCTTCGTTACTTCGTCAATCTTTGGTAATACAGTTGCCGGTTTGATTATCTTTCGAACTCGTTTTTCGAAAGACCGTATCTTTTGCTTGTGAGTATTGCTCGTCTGTGAGGTGATAATTGAGCAATACGTAAGCAATGGTAATAACATCGTTTGGTAAATCGCAACTGCAGCTTTCACAGTTAGTTGTGGTCGAAGTCGTTGTAGTGGGTACAGACGGCCACACGCCTTCTTGTAAGAAGCAACAGAGCGATCAGATAAGCTTAACGTCTGATCAAGCTTCAAACCAAGGTATTTATATTTGGTGGTGCAATTCACTGGTTTATACCTATACAAAATGTTGAGTTCTGCAGTCTTCACTTTTTGAGCAGTTCCAAATGTCATGCATTTAGTTTTACCGGCTTTCATATTCATAATCAACTCGTCATGTTCCATCCAATCAGCGACTCGTGCAAAATCAGCAGAGAGTTTCTGTTCTAACTCATTGCGGCTTTTCAAAGACGTATAGATTACGGTATCGTCTGCGTACATTGGGATTTCACACTCTCTTGTAACATCAGCAACACTATCATAGCTCAGTAGAAACAAAAGCGGCCCCAGTATCGATGCTTGGGGGGACACCAATTGTAACGAGATCCGTATGAAAAATTGTGTTTTGGAAATTTACATATTGCTTTCTGTTGAATAGGTAGTTGATAAAGAACTCCCTCTCCTTATCGTGAATTTCATAGTTTGATAAGTTTGAAATAATTTGGCTGTGACTTAAGGTGTCGGAAGCTTTACTTAAGTCAATGAAAATGGCACCTGTTAGTCTATCTTCATCCATGTTTCTTCTGATTGTGTCTACAAATATTGTTGCAGCTACCTCGGTATGCCATCATGATGTCCAAACGTGCAACTGCAGCACTCATAAACTGGTCGCCAGTCAGCGAGAGGATTATGAAAGCAAGATTCCTCTCAAAACACATCAAGCTGACTGTTATTCATGAAGACTCACCAACCAATAGGGCTGATGACGCTGACAAAGACAACATTTATGAAACGCTCACTGAGACTGTGGAACAAACACATAAACATGACATGCTTGTCATAACAGAAGACTTCAATGCCAAAGTCGGTAGTGACCCAGAGCCTCATTATGAAGTGATGAAAAGTCACGGTGCAGGAGAACGGAATGAGAATGGCGGGAGAGTCTGTGAAGTTTGCATCATGAATGAACTAGTTCTCACAGGAATACTCTTCTTACACACGATGATCCGCAAACTCACATGGCTGTCATCAGAAGGAAACACAACCAACCAGATCGACTACACTCTAATAAGAAGAAAATTCAGATCATTAATTCTAGACACCAGAGCTTACAGGGGTGCAGATATAGGCAGCGACCATTACCTGGTGAAGATCACCATCAGATTAAAACTGAAGAGAGTACCAAAGAATGCACAAAGGCGGACTAGGTACGACACCGATAAACTGAAGAAAGAAGAAATCAGGAGACGCTTCTGTCTGAAACTAAGCAACAAGTACAAAGCACTAGAGATGGAGGTACCAGACCTGCAAGAAGACAGTGACTCCATTGAAAAATTAAATGCCAGATAGGAGAAAGCATACAGTGACATTGCAAAAGAGGTGCTAGGGCACAAGAAGAAGAAAGCCAAACCCTGGATCACTCAGGAAGCCTGGGAACTTATCCACCAGAGGAAAGAAATGCACCTCAAGATCGAAGGAACTAGATCAGAGAGACTGAAGAAGGGATACAGAGCAGAATACAGAGAAAAAGACAAAGAGCTGAAGAGAGATCAAAAGAGGTAGCAAAAAGTGGTTGGAGAGGATCGCAAAAGATGCAGAGGAGGCAGCAAAATCCCAGCACATGAAGACTTTATACGGTCTGACTAAAATACTTTGTAACAAAAGACCACGACAAAGTGCTGCCATCAAAGATAAGAATGGGGACATCATCACCAACAGCAAAGACAGGAGAAAACGTTGGCAGAAGCATTTCAGTGAGATCCTCAATTATGACGAACCGAGACACCCTGTAATAGAGGAAGACACGGAAGAATATGAGATTGCTGACATCAGAACGGACCTACCAACACTTTCAGAAGTCTGAGACGCCATAAGGAAGCAGAAGAATGGCAAAGCGGCTGGAGGAGATCTCATACAGGCAAAACTGTTGAAAGTAGACATAGATTTCACAGCAGGGAAGGTGAAACAGGTCTTAGATGAAGTCTGGAGACAGGGAGGAGACCAAGAAGATGAAGGAGAGGCCTCATAGTCAAGCTGCCAAAGAATGGAGATTTTGAAAAAGCTTTTGACTCAGTTCACAGAGAGAGAGCCTTTGGACTACAATGAAGATGTACGGCATACCCAAGAAGATCATTGCAGTAGTGAAAGTCTTAAATGACAACTTTGAAAGCGCCGTCATTGACGAGAACGACATCACAGACTGGTTCAAGATTAAGACTGGGGAGAAATAGGGATGCAACATGTCTGGTTTCCTGTTCCTACTCGTCATTGGCTGGATCATGAGAAGGACTGCGGAAAATGGAGAGAATGGTATCAGGTGGAAGTTCACAACGAAGTTAGACGATCTTGACTTTGCCAAAAACATCGCACTGCTATCATCAACTAAACAGCAGATACAGCAGAAGACTGACCGGCTGGTGGAGAATAGAAAACGCACGGGCCTTCAGGTAAACACTGAGAAATGCAAGGTCCTCAGAATAAACGCCAGAAATTATAACCACATCACAATAAATGGAGAACCAGTGGATGACGTCAAAAGGTTAGTATACCTAGGAACGTGCGTCTCCAAAGTCGGAGGTGGCACCACGGGCCTGGAAAATAGACTAGCCAAAGGCTGAGCTGCATTTCTCTATCTTCAGAATATCTGGAAATCTAAAAACATCAGCTATAACACCAAGCTGAGGCTGTTCAGAATTCTGATAACAACCGTCCTGATGTACAGCTGCAAAACATGGAAGATGACCAAAGGAGACGACAAGAAACTGGACGTCTTCCAGACCAAATGCCTGAGGCGAATTCTGAAAATACGATTGCAGGTGCGCAACACAAACGAAGTTGAATTGGAGAGCCAGGATGAAGAGCATGAGCAGTGGAGTAAGAACAAAAGAGGTGGAAATACATCGTCCACATAATGAAGAAAGATCCCAACGACGACAGTGTGACACAGCCTTGACCTGGGGCCCTGACGTGAGGAGAAAACGCGGGAGGCCAAAAATCACCTGGAGAAGGACTGTCGAGAAAGGGAGACGGACTAGTAGATGGAAATCCTGGAATGAGAGGCGCATTACAGCCATTGAGGTAGAGTGTGGAGGCCTTATGTGCCACATGGCACAAACCGGATGGGTAAGGTAAGGAAATGTATCTCCGTTGCTTATTGACATCTTTTATTACAACTGAAATGGAGCAGTTTCTGGTATGCGTGCATATATTATGATATGCTCTTGGCAAAATAAAACCGAACTTGGCTTCTCTAACATTGCTTTTATTATCATTTCTAAACAAGTAATCGATTACGTCAATTGTGGTTGCAAGAAATACAACAACAGGCACTGTGGACACATTAACAGCAATGTAATGGTTTTCTTGTTACCTTTAGCATACCAAAATGACGTCACATGTGACCAGTTTAGGTTTGTCAGATGTGGCTCACTACACCCCGTGACAAATGTAAAATCGCTAGATATCAAATACATTCTTTAAGCAGGATTATTTCACATCCTATGGTAACAAATTTAGGTTCCACTAAGGAAAACTAACAAAAGAGCATTATATAGAATATATAAAGGTTGGTCAAACCGTTTTATATAATGCCGCCCTACGTGTCTTGATGATGAGTAATTCCATAACTCCCAATTTCCACAGACCACGCTTTACATTGTCTTCGTGTATCAGAACTAAGTCACCTTTTGCTACACAAACTGATCTGTTGCTACTCTTCTTGTGATATTCTTTCAGACTTGTGATGTATTATTTCCTTCATCTGCTCCAAAAATAAGGAAGTCTGTTAGTCAAGTATAAAGACTTTTTTGTACGCTTTTCCTGGTCTTCATCGTACTCAATGTTGGAGCTTATACTCTCTGGAAGGTTTGACATCCTGAAACCACACACTAAATGAGAAAGTGTTAATGCCTCTCCAAGCTCATCATGCAAATATGTGAGGGGTCTTGATTTCAATGTGCTTTCGACTTCTGTCAGCACAGTGCTAAGCTCATCCTGACTCAATTTGGCCAAACCAAGTATCTTCCTAAAACAACGCTTGCCACACCCATCCGTCTGCTAAAAGTACCCACTCCACCAGCTAGCGCCGGATCAATTCAATTTCCAAATTATCCTGCGGGTCTCTAAAAAATTGCTGAATATCTTATCTTATCTTACCTTATCTTGTTCAGAATTTAGCTGCAACCCTAAAGGTCTTAGCAATATCTGAGTTGAGTAGTCTAGAAGTACCTCTTCTCTACAAAATTTTCTGAAAATATTCATAAATGTAGAAGTACTCAAGTCTTGCACAAGTTCCAAGTGTATTGCCCTAGTAGAACTGTATGTAAATAAGGCAATGTATGTCTTTTTTATCTTACCTTTATCACCTTTGACAAATAATGGACCTTCAAAATCAACTCCTACATTAGCAAAGGGTTTGAATTCTGTTACTCGAAAGTCCGCGGGTGGTGCTGCTGCTGGTGCTTCCGAGATCCTGCAGTAAAACAATGCAAATCATATCCAGGTGCAGACTGTGGAAGCGACCATATTCCAGTTATTTTTAAATTGAAATTAAAATGCAAGTGCATAACAAAGTCGGAGTCAATTGAGAAACTTCAATATGATCTTCTTACAACTAATTCTGATCTGGAACAGTCGTATCAAATTGCAGTTAGCAACAGGTTCCGTGATCTACAAAATGCAGAAAATCAAAATTGGGACACTTTCAAAGAAGTTTTGGTTACCACAGCCAGAGAGAAGCTACCAAAAAGAAAGAAGAAGAAGAAACAGAAATGGATGAAGGACGACATTTTAGATATGATGGAAGAAAGACGTAAAGGTTTTGATCGAACCAGTGAAGAGTATGCACGTCTAGATAGAGAGATAAAACAAAGATGTAGGGTGGCAAAGGAAAAATGGCTAAATGGACTGTGTAACAAGGCACAAGCAGATTTTGATCGAAATAGCAACAAAATTTTTAAGCATATTGACGAAATAGGAGAAAATAAACACTGTTCCTCTTCGGGATGTATCAAAGCCAAAGATGGTAGTATCATTTTTGAGAAAGAAAAGATTTTAGAAAGATGGAGTGAATACACAAAAGATCTATTTGATGATTGTAGGGGAGAAAAACCTATAATTCGAAAACCTATTGATGGTCCACCAATACTTAAATCAGAAGTTGAAGCGGCACTAAAAAGAATGAAACGTGGAAAAGCTCCAGGCCCAGATAAGGTGATTACAGAATTAATTACAGCAACAGGAGATATAGGTATACAGCAATTGACAAACATAATTAATGAAATATATAATAGTAGCATTATACCCCAGGACCTATCAAAATCAATGTTCATAACTCTTCCAAAGAAACCAGATGCAATAGAATGTGAACTCCACAGAACTATCAGTTTGATGAGCCATGTAACAAAGATTATTCTCAGAGTAATGATGGTGCGCGCTCGATCTAAAAATTAGTAAACAGCAATGCCGTTTTATGAAGGATACAGGAACACGAAACGCAATTTTCATGTTAAGAAGATTGACTGAAAGAGCTATCGAGGTACAACAAGATGTTTACATATGTTTTTAGACTACACAAAGGTATTTGACAAAGTAAAACATGAAGTATTGTTAGAAATACTACAGGGTTTGGATGTAGATGGAAAAGATATGACTAATAAGAAATTTTGAATTGACGGAGAGTTTTCTAAATACATATCATTTAAGAGAGAAATCAGACAGGGCTGTGTGTTTTCACCAGACTTCTTCAATTTATACAGTGAGAATATATTGAGAGAGCTAAAAGAACAGAAAGGGTTTGTTGTTGGTGGTCAAAGCATAACAGACATAAGATATGCAGACGATACATCACTTATTGCAAAGTCTCAAAAGGGTCTCCAAACCTTACTTAATACAGTGATTGAAGCAAGTGAACAGAGAGGACTTAACCTTAAATCACAAGAAGACGAAATGCATGGTTGTTTCTAAAGATTTAGCAGGAAAAGTATGCTCCTTAAAGATAAATACATAAATACTTGGGTAGTATAATCACATCTGATGAAGTTTTAAGAATGGCACACTCAACCCGACGTTTATTTAGTTTTATTAGAGAAACGCAGTTAATATTCGCAGGACACGTGATACGAAAGTTAAGCTTAGAAAATACAACTTTGTTAGGAAAAATATAGGGCGAAAGAGCTAGAGGAAGACAAAGAATATCGTTTCTAGAAAATATTTACAGGTACATAACCGATAGCCTAAATTCGAGAATCACTGCAGCTATGTTAATTCAAATTCTTAGAAACAGATGTCAATGGAAAACCATGATCGCCAACGTCCTCAAAGGATATGGCACTTCCTGAGAGAGAGAGAGAGAGAGAGAGAGAGAGAGAGAGAGAGAGAGAGAGAAGATAATGAGCTGTGCAAAGTCGATTTTAACAATGCTTTGCTGACCACTTTTGACAACATGCCTTTGCAGAAGTTTTTTTGAGTACCGTATTTTCTTGAATAGAAGCCCCGGCTTCTATTTATTTTTCAAGAAAAAAATTGCGGTTTCTGTTCAAGGGCGGCTTCTATTAAGTTGGCTTCTCTCCTGGAACATTTCGCTTCTCACCTGGAAATATTGCCAACATGGACGAGACATCAATATGCGATGACATGCCAACTGAAACTTCTGTCGATAAATGTGGTTTAAAGACCGTTCAAATTAAGTCCACTGGGCATGGAAAACTGCAAATAACTGTTTGTTTAGCAGTCATAGCTGATGGCTCCAAAATGAAACCGTTCGTAGTTATACCAGGAAAAAGTCTCAAAAGTGAAGTTGCTACAATCAAAGGTGCAATTGTAAAATGTTCCGGAAATGGCTGGATGAATGATGAAATTGACTGAAGATTGGATCTCTCAAGTGTGGGGGAATTTAGCTTTCAACAAGCGGTTTCTTGTATTCTTTCAAGTGTCACATGAGTGAAAAAAATCAGACAGTCTTTGAAAAAACGAATATAGTAATGGGTGTAATTCCAGGAGGATGCACGAATTTTCTCCAACCTTTAGATGTTTCTATCAACAAGTTATTCAAAGCCACCAAACTATGTTCTACAAGCTCAGTGGGTCGTCGATATTTGGAAGAAAATCGATCCTGAAATTGTAAAGAGAGCCTTCGAAACATGTGGAATTACAACCAATGATGTAAACAAAATTCACTGCTTGAAAGAAGGCCAGCCAACCGAAGAGGCCCGAGTTTTGTTAGGAACATCGGATGGGAACCTCGAATTTGTACCAATTTGAACTCTTGACAATGATGTAAATTTGGAAGTGGAGAATTTAAGATGTAACGGATTTAACAGACAAGGTAATTGAAGAAGATGAAGTACAAATCTTGTCCTAAAAATACGTCGTTGTTATTCCATTCCCGGCTTTAATCTTATGCTTTCAAAAAAATAAATGCGGCTTCTATTCAAGAAAATACGGTAGATAGATTTATTAAAAACCATTGCTTACTAGGCAAGACCCTGTGTGAACAGTGATACTACATTTCCTTGTAATTCAACGTATACTCGACTCTACAGTCGAATTTCTGCACGAAGTATTGGCAATTGTTAAACTTTTAAAAGTTTTTAAAGAATAAAAATCATTTCTATTGCTTTCCCAGGAGGGCTATATGACATTAAAAAATCTTCCAGGAGGGGCTAAGCCCCTCATAGCCCCCCCAGCTACGGGGTTGTGGCAGATACTCAAGAGAACCTGGATCTGCTGGATTCTCTACACCTTGTACATGTTCCCAGTCTTCCTTCCTAGTTATGTCTAAGATTTCGTTCCCCCCGTCTTGTACGAACTACTTCCATTCCCCATTGTTTTAAATCCAATGGAGGGCAGGCTTGTTGCCCAACTAGTACTTGATACGATCTACCTTTACCTGTTGGCCTAAGCCTCCTATGACTGTGTTCATCAACTTAGCTAGAATTCTTGCAGACATAAGTGTTAGCCTGGGCATGCTAAGTTGTTTAAGGGGTGATAACCTAGTCTCTGCACTCAAAAGCCTAACATGAATTCCTATTGTGGTCTTAAAAACAATAAAGATAATTGCGTAATATGCTGTCTTACTGGCACTAGCAAATCCACGAAGCTGTGTGCTCAAAACCTTATCTTTGGATTCATCAAATATGCACCTGGGAACAGAAATGATGTTAGTCTTCTGTAAATCCTGAAGCCATACTCGCGATGCCTCATTTCTGTACGCAGAGAGGGGATCATTTCAGCCTAAGTTCTCCAAACACAACTCCTGAAAAAGAAGTTATGCTGACAAAGCTACTGGGCTGACTAATCCATCAGGGTCAAATACTGAGGTCAAAGTACTAAGGATACCCCTCTTAGTGGCTGTGGAACTCTTACCAATTTCCTTGCCCACGTTTCCCTGCCTGTTGGCAAGAAGAAAGGAAAGATATTTGTAGTAATCGTGCTGTTGTTTGTCTGCGAGGGACCGAAAGTTAGGCCATACTGTAAGGTTTTTTCAACATAGATCATAAAATAAACTGAAAAATACTTAGTTACTAAACTTCTATCTACTGAACCTAACTTTCATGATTCTGTCTAAGATAAAAAATGTCCTCTCTTAATTCCGTGAACTTGTAATGGTGTCCATGATAGATTAGTTAAGCGCTCTGCACGAGCACTCTGGAAGAGCGCTATCTGCCTTGATAGCGCTCTTCCATCACTTTTATATCTTGATGAAAGCGTTCACCTTGTTCTTTGCTTAGGGCACCAAGAATATCAGGAAAAGACCGAGGTGACTGTGCAAGTAGTGAATTTTGATGCTCATGTTGCATCCTAAATTTGGAAGCTCTCTAACAATTCGTTAATAATATGTGTAGTTAGGGCTTTTAGTGTTACTTAGAAAGTTTTTAACTACATCTACGAAGGCCAACCAGGTATTTAATTCAATTTCTGACATTGTGGTAATAAAGTGATTGTCCTTCACCAACTTACGAATTTGGGGCCCATCAAATACACCCGGTTTAACTTTTTCATAACTCAGACCCCGGAAGCTTTTACAAATGTAGTCAAAACAATTGCCTTCTCTTTTCAATGCTTTGACAAACTGTTTTATAAGCCCGTTGTTGATTTCGCATCTGTTTTAAGATTTATGGATGTATTGATTAGTTTAACATCATTTAGCTTCTTTTGGCATACCTACTCGGCCCTACCCTTCCTTTCCCATGTTATCACGCTACATTTTTACGTATTTTACGCTGTTGGCAGAACGTAGTCATGTTATTCTAGTGCTGTAATTATCTAGCCAGATAGTATATATATATAGGGATACAAAGATCGATTTAAGGGAGCAGATCAGTTGAGTTGGCTCAAGGAATTGCGTGAACTTCCTTTGTTTGTGCTATTTGAAGTTATATCTTTCGTCATAAAGGCCTACTGTTAGGATACCCAAGGTCTCACAATGAACGGCGTGTGATACTTTTTGCTGAAAGGAAATTATTCCGAAAAAGGAACCATTTTCGAATATTCATAGATGTTTTCATGTGGTCTGTTTTAAAGAGTTCTTGTTCAAAGCGAAGATGGCTGAACAACGTATCTTTGGTGAAAAAGGTTCATATGGAAAATATAATTTAGAGGAAAGATGTGATTGAGTTTTGAAAGTTAAAAGATACAAAGAGAAATATCTCACTGAACAAGAATCGTTGAGAGGAAAAACTCATTGGGATGCTAAAAGAAAATGTCATGTGCAAGACTTACTGAAGCAAGACTACTTTACGAAAGCAGTTTGATGTTTATATTCTAACTTAAAAGATGTTAAAGTCAGGAATCGAGGAACGCATGTAAAGTAGCAAAGCGTTGTTATGACAAGTTACAAGCTGGTGATTTTGAGGACAGTGTCGCTACGAAAAAGTTTCGGACTGTAGGTATTGGTCGCAAAGCACGTGCAAACGGTGTTAGAGAGGCCTTATTCCAGTAGTTTGTTGATGTCGGGACAAGCCTGAAAGCACGCTTACCAAAGCCTCTGTTTCTTTTGCAAGCTAGAAAGCTTTATGACGATTGGCTGCAACAGCATAGAGATATGCCTGAAGAAGAACAACTTAATTTCTCCAACCAATGGATCAAAGGCTGGGAACAAGAGTAGGGAGTTTCTTTGCATAAACTAAACAAGCGCAATTCGATTTCCAGAGACGACTTTATCATTAGAGTCGAGGATGACCTCAATAATATTTGGAGCTTGAGACGTTATTTCATCGAGACTTTTGGAAAAGATCCACCAATAATAAATGGAGACCAAATGGCATTGCATAGGAATGAATCCAATGATCAAGCGACTCTAAGTTTCAAAAACAATGACACAATGTTAAAGAAAACCGTCATTTTTCTAGAGAGCGTGTCATTGCATTCACTCAAGTTGTCACGGATGGAAGTATTAAGCTAACCCCAGAATTTGTTTTTAAAGGTACTGGGAAACGCCCATTTAAACTAACACCACCGCCAGGGGTGCACTATCAATGGGCTGACAAAGGTTTATACCGCCTACAGCAGCTTCCTGAAACAATCGAGAGCTTCCCAAATTGATTTAATATGTTTAGTCACGCGAACTTCGCAATCTACGTCTTGGATGATTTTGCAGTCCATCTAATGCCAAACGTAAGGCAGGCTTTATGGAATCAGGGATACATATTAGTTATTGTTGGTGGAGGTATCACCGGCTTTGTCCGAGTAAATGACACACATCTGCACAAAAATCTGAAGAGTGAATGCAGAAAGAAAGAGTCTTAATTAATGCTCCAAAAGTTAGTTAACGATCCACAAAAGGTCCCATCTCCTGACCGAAATGAAATGATGAAGTTGCTCGTGGATCCCAAAGAAAGTGTCAACTTTGACTGTCCTGCAGGTTTCAAATCGGTATGGATCACTAACGCACTTGATGGATCCGAAGACTATCAAGTTAGTTATAAAATTTTTAATCTTGTTGGAGAAAGTATGAGAAATTTCAGAGTTGAAATGATCTCGAAACCACCACCAAAAACAATCAAAGAGGTAATGCGCTTGCTAACTCCTCCGAAAGGAAACAAGAGAGGGGAAAACGTCGAAGGATCTGAACTGCTTGACGGAGAAGAAATGGAAGACAACGGGGCTGAGGACGAAGAAAGCACTGATTACAAATAAGTTAATGCTGATCAAGTTCTGAGTGGGGATATTCCTATCGAAGCCATGAGCTCAATGCAAAGAAAAGAAAGTAACTCAGTCACAGAGAATAGTGTTTCCCCTGTTGGAATATCGGAAGATGAACAAATAACAAAGATGCTCGATTCCTTGATGAAATCAGCAAAGTTCTTCAGTCATGCGAGACACCTACTCAGTTCACTGCAGCGCGCAACCAAATTGAAACGGCGTACAGAAATGCAAGACGTAGTTTAAAAAAGCAAATTGCACATGAATACATGTCTGGATTTGAAATATTCCCCCCGATTATTCGGTACTTTAGAGTATCCGACCTTTTGACCAAGGAGAAAATTAACCAATTTAAGATCCGCACAATTTACCCAGTTATGAAGATTGTAGTTGAGCATCTCCATTACCATTTTAATGCTTTTGTATTCTTCCTTCCAATGCACTGAATGGCCGACAGGTACAGCACCAGATTCGTTTCCATTGTGGAGGAGAACACATTTCAAACCGTTATGAACAGTCACTAAAAAGTCTCTAATCACTTGGATCATACTGTGAGACAACTACAGCGCGCAGAAGGCCTTCTATGTCAACACAGTGAACAAAGTCGTTTCTCAAAGCAAAAAACATTAAAAATTCGGATTCTCTGTTACAATAGACAGATACTGTAATGCCTCGAACAAGCGCCCACCCTGAAGGTCAAATTTTTAAATAAGCGCCCACCCCAGATTAAGCGCCCAGCCTTCAACCTTCAGAAACAGTCACTTATTCGAATTTTCAAAAAAACGGAAGGCAATTCAAAATAGATTGAATAAACAACACAGTTTCATTATCATTTTTATTTTCTACAATTTATCATCATCATACCATGGAAACTTGTTAAAAATCGGTTCATATATTGTAATAGCAATACCTTTGTTCTTTTCTTTGAGTTTATCATAAAAAAGTTGGCAAATTTCTGATCGTTTGCCACTGCCGTGTATTTGGCTGGAACCACCAAACCAATTTCTCTTTTTCTTTTGCCAACCACAACTGTTTTAGTTCTAGTCTTTTCTCACTATCGGTGGTGAGAAAAAACGACAAGAGTTGCTATAACTCTATAGGAACATGTCCTACTAAAACATGTTCACCATATGCAAGTTTATAAACGCCCAGCGTGTATTTATCATTTGTTCATGCTTCATCCCTTGGATTGGGTTTGCAAAGTAGTTTCTCTCCAATGACCGGTGACCAATAATCTTTTTAAATGTGGTGACCTCGAATAGGGCAATTAAGTTCAACTTTGTGCATCATTTTATATTTTTGAAGTGTTGCACTTGATCGCGCCATCTAATAATTCAAACCACCATAAAATATCGAGAAGAAATGAAGGCATTGCAATGCAAAACAAAACCATCACAAGAATTCAATTGTGATTTTCAAACAAGACGTGCGAATGAACACACGCAAAACGAAAGCTCGTCCTTGTGTATATTGAATTAAGATGGCAAGCGAGGAAGATCTTAACGATGTGCTTAGTACTTCACACAAAGGGGAAACTCTCTGAAGTTACACTATCTATCTATCTATCTATCTATCTATCTATCTATCTATCTATCTATCTATCTATCCATCTATCTATCCATCCATCTATGTATGTATGTATGTATGTATGTATGTATCTATCTATCTATCTATCTATCTACGTGTCCAGTCTACCGACGTTGACGATCATGCCCCCCCCCCAACGTCTCTGTCCTTTGTATATTGTATGATTTCACTTCCTGACTAAGATTGACCAATTCTTCACCTCATGCTAGCCATATAGCCTTGCCGCTGTGTGCCACGAGCTCCTTTTCCCTCAATCTTTTCTGTGCTAAATAAATTTTCAAGCTTTTCTTTTCTATATATATGAAGGAAAAAAGACATTTGCCGCTTTGTAATCACGTTGATTAGAGTTTTATGTGCTCCAGCCCTGTCTAAAACAATTTCATTGCTTTGCCTATCTAACCATGATATTCTTAGCATACGCCTGAAAAACCATAATTCTAAAGATTTTATTTTTTCTTCTATATTCATGCTTACTGTCCATGTTTCACAACTGTATAAAAGAACTGACCATACGTAAGATTTTAATATTCTTTTTCTTGTATCCAACTTGACCTTTCTGTTCGTCAAAATATTTGCTTGATCCTTCAAGGCTTTCTTTGCTATTCCGATCCTTCTTTTTATTTCGGTGCCACATTTATCATCGCTTGTAAGAATACTACCTAAGTAACTAAACTGTTTTACTTGGTTTATCACTCGCCCATTTACTATTAACTGGCACTTAGGAGACTCTTTCTTTTTCGATATAACCATGCAAAGCGTTTTCTTAACATTCAATGATAATCTCAACTTCTCACTTTCAGTACCAATTTTATCCACAATAACCTGTAGTGTACTTTCTGAATCCGCAATGAGCGCTTGTATCATCCGCATACCTGATATTATTCATGTTCACCCCATTTACTCTAATACCTTCTATGTCTCTTACTTCACTCATAGCAATTTCATTATATAACAAAAACAGATCTGGGGATAGTACACATCCTTGTCCAACTCCACGCTTGATCTCAATATAGTTACTTAAATCACTGCTTATCTTTTTTGCTGCCTCTTGCCGCCAGTACAGATCTTGTATCAACTTAAACCCTTTCCATCAATATCTAAATAATGGCTGAAAAGGCAATTGAAATGCAAAAAACTTTATACATTTATTTTATTGATTATACAAAGGCTTTTGATAAAGTAAAGCACAGAAACTTAATACTAATGTTGAATGATTTAGATATTAAAGTTACACTGCATCATTCAAATTGAAAGTGATCCTACATGCAGGGCATTCCTCAAAAAGTTCTGCTGCTCGTTATTTCAACATTGATAGGAGAATGGTATCTTGATGGGTCAACAATCGCAATCAAATCCAGGCGCATACAACACAAAATCACGGAAAGGAAAAGAAAAGACTCTTTGGAGGGGGAAGAAAACCGTTGAGCGAAAAACTAGAAAACTTGGTTTTGAAGTGGATTTTAGATCGACGACAAAAAGGACTGCGAGTATCTCGAATTCTTATTAGAAGGAAGGCCCTGCTTTTGTTTAGAGAGATGGGAGATATATCTGAATCAGATTTTTCTGCAAGCAAAGGATGGTGCGAAAACTCCATGATAAAGGATGGGCTGTCCTTAAGAAGAAAAACATCTGTTTGTCAAAAAGACCAGACATGGTCATAGCCAAGCTTGTGGCGTACGTTTTACGAATTCGGAGGTTAAGGCTACAACACAATAATGCCATGAATAACATTTATGCGATGGATGAAACTCCTGTTTGGTGCGACATGGTTTTAACTTTCACAGTCGACCAAAATGGATCCAAAGATGTCTGTTTGAAGTCAACGGGGGATGAAAAAAGCCATGTCTCAGTTTGTTTAACCGCCAAAGCGAACGGCAAAAAAAGAGAAGCCTCTTATCGTTTTGAAAGGAGCCAAGAAAGATGTAGAAAAGTTAAACAAAGAGTTTGGTGGGAAATGTGTGGTCGCGTCTTCATCTAACAGATGGATGAATATCGCATTGACAAGCAATGATTCGAGATCCCTTTGTTTGTTTGTGCAGTGAATTGTGTTAGCCAAGAGGAGCGAAATTACTTGTTTGAAGGAGGGGAAGCCTCGTTACAAAGGCCGTAAAATGTTGGAAGAGCAGTTCGCGTGCATAAATACGGAAGAAGTAAATTCTTTTAATGTTAATGATAATGATATCGCTGACGCTAATCCAGAAATGTTGGTTGTCGAGGAAGAAAATGAGGGTGATGAATATTTGGAAATAGATATTTGAATCTTGTATTAAGGATTTCAATTACAAAGACACATTCCTTTTATTTTGAATTTTTGACTTGATTCCAAACCTATTTTATTAAATAAGCGCCCCCTCGTATAAGCGCCTACTCTAGAGTCTCAAAATTTAAATAAGCGCCCCAGCGCTTTTTCTAGGCAAAACGGTATTTTGGTTTCTGGGAGTAATAGCTGTTTTCTATTCAAGCTCGACGCGAAAACGTCGGATGATTCCTTTGAAAGTACTAAGTCACGAATAAGATCTTTTATCTCGTGTGGAGTAAATCTTGAAAAGGACGTTGACGACGATGGCTGTTGAAAATCAGGATCGGTGCAGTCATATTGAGTCTCTTCAGGCAGATTCAAATCCTCATCACCTGAAAGCTTTGGAAGTTTGGTATAAAGAGGTACGGGAATTTCGGTGGAATAGGGTAAGGGCCTCATTGCACTGTCTAAATTTGGGTATTCAAGGGGGTATTTATTCTTTGCATTGAAACCGGAAACATTCCAAAGTGGCAAATTTTTTCGTTTTCCGGCAGTCCATTGCCTTTAAGACTCGATGCAAGTTTTACAAGCAATGTGAGGTGCCCATGGCTTATCTTGATCTCCAAGCTTAATCTTGAAATAGGCAAGATAAGCCCGTTTTACAAACACTGTAATTTTCATCCTTTGGTTCACCAAGGTAAAATTTCCACAGATGTAACAGAATATATCTGGATTGTTTTAACAATTTCTTCTCGCAGAAGACATTATGACAGCAACTAAATTGACACCTCTCACCAATAACAGATCACAGGTTATTAACTGTAAATTCACCTATATGGTACATGTCCTTGTGTCGCTGTGTGACTTCCAGTTTCACAAAGAAGATGCCAGATGTCCTTGCCCTGTGAAAGGACAAAGTAAGGAAAGCAGTGGATACTGAAAAGGATAATTCAATCAAAACTGTTAAAACGGGAATAAATAGTGGTAAAAACAACCTTAAGTATATTTTGTAATGCATATTACTCGCAACAATGTAATGTAAAATGTAATGTAAAATACCCATTTTTGTCACTATTTTGAGAAGCAAAGCATATAAATACAGTAACTCAACAATATGTTGTGGTAGGGCATTTCTGATTGCATATTTGGAATCAGCACACCCGAATTAGTATAAAATGACCTCTTTTTTTAAAACAATACAAAAAAGTATTTTTTGTTGGCCTGTGTTACAGAAATAAAATAACATGAATAAGTTTTACAAACAGCATAAAATACGTAAATGTGCAACATGAAAACATGAGAAAGAAAGGGCTGAATAGGTGTGCTAAAACAAGCTAAATGACATTGAACTAAGCAATACATATGTAAATGATAAAAGAGATACAAAATAAACAAGGATGACTAAACTAAGTGTCATGATATTTTGTTACGAGACTTTAACATTACTTTTATTTATGCTTCGTTTGGGCTACTACAGTTATAGCTTCGTAAAGCCTTACGTATTTTCAACTTAAAATGTCATTTCATTACAATTTACCAAACTAAATTTTCATGATAAAAATGGGGAAAGCCCAGACGTCTGCCCGTCTTAATCTGGACCCAAGCGCACCAGATGTATCTAAACAGTTGAAACATTTGAAAAGGACTTTTGAGAATTACTTGGCTGAGTGCTCCGAGAAAGCTCCAACAGGTTGACGTCAACCAAACAAGTTACGTACTCTGACCAACTATGTGTCTCACTCAGTCTATGAGCACATTGATGAACTTGATGATTATGATCAATGCATTGAAAAGTTGGAAGCACTCTATTGTAAAACACCGAATGGAATTTTCGCTCAACACCGCCTGGCTACACGATGCCAGGAATCAGAAGAATCCATTGACCAGTTCCTTGTGGCTTTAAAGAGACCAGCAAAAGATTGCAACTTTAAAGCAGTTACTTCTGAAGTATATCGTAACGAATTGGTAAGAAACAGTTTTATTTGTGGTTTATCATCGTCATATATCAGACAAAGACTTCTTGAGCATAACACTCTAACTCAAGAAGAAGCGTATAAACATGCACCATCTCTTGAGAGTGCACAGAAAAACTCAAGTACGTACAGCCTGACACCACTGGTAGCAGCTGTTCATACACCAACAGTATCGGATGATACTGCAGACGAACCAAACAGCAACCATACATGCAATGCAAATGACCCACCCCTTGTTGCAAGCAAGAACCAAAACAACAACCCGAGGAAGAAGTGTGGATACTGTGGTGGTCCATCTCATAACCGTCAGTCCTGTCCATTTAAGGAAGCTGAATGTCATAATTACGGTAACATAGGTCACTTTTCAAAAGTATGTCTCCAAAAAGGACGTTGTACCAATCCTAAGAAGTACATTGCAGCAATTTACGAGCCTCCTGGCCATTTCTGAGAAGTTGAAGAGTTCTGCAACCACTTGTAACATCAATGGACAGACTTTTTCAGTACTAATTGATTCATGTAGCTCTGGTAGCTATATAAGTGGAGAAGCAGCAGGGAAACTCAAGATTGCAATTCAGCCGTGCAACCAAAAAGTTGACCGAACATCAACCAAGAAATCAGTTAACATTACGGGAATGTGTACAGTTGATATCGAGTTACACGAGAACCAATAAAAATCTGTCAAACTGGGTCATATGGAAAAACTTTGCTCAGAAATTATACTGGGACAGGACTTTCAAAAAAACTCAAATATGTCATAGTTGAGCATGGAGGGAGATTCGCAGCTCTCAAAGTGGGAAGACACCGATACCGAAGGAAAAGGAAGTCTAGCAACAACACCACAGATACAAGAGCGTTATACAACCTGACTGCTGCATCTGTACCTCCTATGAAACTGTTTGAGAATCTTCGCCCAGGCTGCATGCAATCGCTGTAAAATCACGCAGAAACAGTAAAACAGATCGGAAGTTTATAGATAGCGAGATTAAACAGATGCTCAAGGACGGCGTTATACAACCATCTACATCTCAATGGAGAGCTCAAATTGTTGTTGCCTAAGATAATAATCCACTTCATAGAAAGCGTCTCTGTGTAGATTTCTCGCAAACCATAAACGTCTACACAGAACTGGATGCATATCTCCTACCAAGGATCGATGACATGGTTAATGAAATGGCAGAATATTCAGTTTTCTCTACATTCGACCTCAAAAGTGCATATCACCAAGTCAAATCAATCCTGAAGACAGGATTTACACTGCATTTGAAGCGAATGAAGCAGAAGATCTTAAAGGAACTTTTCCCTATATGGACAATGTCACTGTATTTGATACAAGCCAGGAGGATCATTATGAGAATGTAGCTAGATTCAGAAATGCAGCAAAGAAATACAATCTCACTCTTAATGAAAATAAAACAATCTTATCAGAACCAGAAGTCAACATCCTGGAGCATCGAGTGAGTCACTATATTATCAAACCAGATCCAGATCCTTTGCAAACCCTAATGGATTTACAGCGTCAACTAAGTCCCAAAAGTCTACAACGAACAAATGGACTTATCGCTTATTATAGTAAATGGATTCACAAATTCTCAGACAAAATCAAATCACTGTCTAATTGTAGGGTGTTTCCAGCAGAGGGAGAGGCATTGACTGCCTTTGAAAATCTCAAACGAGAACTGGGAGAAGTAGCTCTTCGTAACATTGATGAAGACAAGCAATTTGTGGTGGAGTGTGATGCATCAGAGGTAGCTATCTGTGCCACATTCAAGAAGGAATACACGTCGCATTTATGTCAAGAAAATTTGAATTACATGAGTTTCACTATCCATCAGTTGAAAAAGAGCAACTGCAATTCCTGAGTCAGTGCGAAAATGGGAACATTTATTACGTTGTAAACCTTTTACACTTATAAACCGATCAGCCTTCAGTAGCATTTATGATGGATAACCGAAAGAGGGCAAAAATCAAGAGCAACAAAGTCCTTAACTGGCGTCTTGAACTATCATCATTATCTTACTCAGTACAGTACCGNACAAGCAATTGGTGGTGGAGTGTGATGCATCAGAGGTAGCTATCTATTCCACATTCAAGAAGGAATACACGTCGCATTTATGTCAAGAAAATTTGAATTACATGAGTTTCACTATCCATCAGTTGAAAAAGAGCAACTGCAATTCCTGAGTCAGTGCGAAAATGGGAACATTTATTACGTTGTAAACCTTTTACACTTATAAACCGATCAGCCTTCAGTAGCATTTATGATGGATAACCGAAAGAGGGCAAAAATCAAGAGCAACAAAGTCCTTAACTGGCGTCTTGAACTATCATCATTATCTTACTCAGTACAGTACCTACCAGGTCCAGAAAATGTTGCAGTAGATACACTTTCTCGTGCCACATGTTCCGCTCTGTCCAACAATTATAGTTTAGAGGATGTCCATGCAGGAATCTGTCATGCAGGTATTACAAGATTTCTACACTATGTTCATTCAAAGAACTTGCTGTTTTCAACTGCAGAAGTCAGAAATATTTGTCGATCTTACCAAGTGTGTGCAGAAATAAAACTTCAATTTCACAGAAAAGGTAATGGAGTGCTGATCAAAGCTACACAGCCTATGGAGAGATTAAGCATTGACTTCAAGGATCCCCTTAAAAGTTCGACCTGAAACATGTATGTTCTTATCGCAGTTGATGAATTTTCTCGCTTTCTATTTGCTTTTTCGTGCCCAAACATGGAGACCTCTACCGTCTGAACCCATCCATACACATCTATCTTATGCTTTCTTCAAGTATCAGGATGGGAGAGAATCTAGTGTATTTGTTCGTAATTTAGCACCGTACCCAGCAGTCCAGGATGAGACATCAACCAACAAAGCATATCCCGCGAACCAATTTATCCAAACCAATGATGAGATACCTCCGAACCTGCTGCCAGATAGCTCACTTTTCAATGGACAGTATATTCTGTGACTGTGTACCTGTAAGATGCAATTTAACAGATAGCATGTACGTTAATATCGGAAAGATTGTTGACATAAATATCTTCATAGCTGCTTTTTGATTCAGATAATGACATAGTTTGGATAGAAGCTTTAATCTTGAACTATTTTTCTTGTAAGCATTATCAAAATTCTGATTAAGTATGAGATTACAGTCTAGTGAGTGACCTATGTATGTGTAAGAGTCAGTGTTGTTGACAAGTTCTCAGTTGAATCATACTTATAGGGGTCTTGGTTGTGTTGATATTCGGTTTGCTGTACCAAAAAAAATTATCTCGGTGTTTCCAACATTCACGTTAATTATCAGCTCGTTTTCTCGTAGATACTGGTCAATACGTATTAGCTCCTTAGTTAGCTTCTCCTCGATCTCTATAACACTCTTTACCTTGCAAGTTATGACAGTATCATCAGCATAAATCACAGCTTCACATACTTTAAGAACTTCTGTAAAGTCCTTAAAAAGCAAAATAAACAGTAGAGGGTGGTTAGAACTGACCCTTGTGGAACTCCAGTGAAACATGGTATAATGTCAGATGGAAATGACTCTATTTGTACGTACTGCTTTCTTTGAAAAAGATAATCGGTAAGCAATTGTAATTCGTTACCACGAATACCATACGAAGGAAGTTTAGTGAGCAAAGAGCCGTGACTCAAAGTATCAAACCCTTTGCTTAGATCTATGAATGTCACCGACTAGATAGCCTTGATCGACGTGTCTCCTGCTGTTACCAAGAAAGAAGGTGGTTGCAAGGTTGGTTGATCTTTTCATACGATATCTTATCGATAGAAATTCTATCATTTGTTGATGTACTGCTTTTTCTAAGATTTTGGACACAGCAGGCAATACTGATATCGGACTGTAGTTAGCTGGATCAATCTTTGAGCCTTTTTTTGTCTGCAACTTTTCTATTAAAATAATCAACTGCATCGTTTACGTTTTGCATTTCGTAGAATGGGTTCCAATCAACTTGTTCCATGTCATTAACCATTGAATCAGGATTATAACTTGTATAGTTTCTACAAGTAACAGTTTTGGGTGTAAAAGTTCTATTGTTAATTTTTCGTACGCATCCAATTAAGTCATGGTCGCTTATGTCCATTGGGAATACTTCGACATTCACCATTGCATCTGGATGGTTTGTATTAATTAAATCAATTAATGTTTCAGATTGGTCTGTTAGGGGTGTCGGTATTTTAATAACTTGCGTGTAACCGTGTAAAGTGAAAGCGTCTTTATTGTCTCCTGCTTCATTGTAGTCCACGTTAAAGTCCCCAAAGATGATCACTTCTTTTTGTTCTTTTGAAACCTTCAATAATGTTTCATTAAAAGTATTAGTGAAGTTTTTTGATGAAAACTTTGAGCTATTGGGAGGTCTGTAATAAACAGCGCATAACAGATTTTTTGCTTTGTTGATGTTGATTTCGATCCACATATTTTCGCAACATGTTGTTTAGAGATCAAATCTCTGTTCCCATAATAAGTTTTCCTTTACATAAAAAGCAAGTCCTCCACCATTTTCTTCAGCTCTACATCGTTGAATAAAATGATATCCTTGGATAACGTATAAGTTTTCGTTTTCATTATAACTGTTTGTCTTTATATGTGTTTCGGAGAGAGATAAGATATCTATGTCTTTATACTGATCTAATAAATGTTCTAACTGTGTAAAGTTTGTGAAAATACCTCTCACATGCCGGTGAAAGATTTTCAAACCTCTGTTCTTTGTAAAATGCACTAACGAGGTTAAACAATCTTTCTCTGCATCTCTATTTTTTTCAAAGTTAATACCAAAATTTCACAACAGCAAAATTATAATCAGCAGGACATGCGTGACATTCACATGCGCCTTGAAGGCTGGACGATTGTGAAACTTGATTGAGGGGGAATGTCATGGTATTTTGCTATGAGACTTTAACATTTCTTTTGTTTATGTTTTGGTTAGGTTATTTCAATACAGTGAAGCCCTGCCTATAGCGGACATGCTTTATAGCGGACACCTCTCTACAGCGGACATGCTTTATAGCGGACACCTCTTTAGGAACCGAATGAAATGCGGTCAAATCCTTATAAAAAAACCTGTTTATAGCGGACACCTCTGTATAACGGACACTTTTTTACGGTTCCGATTGAAGGGTCTGCTTGGAAAAAACCTCTATATAGCGGACGGTACAAAAATCAAGAAAACACGACATTCGTTCATTTTTTTTTTATTTTAGACATTTTTCAACACTACTCTCTAATTCCTTTTGAACCAAGTCTATACTTCTTTTAAGCCACTCTATAGCTTTTTCCGGGGCATAAAATCGGTATGTAACCGGGATTTCAAGTTCATATCCACCTCCACGATTTACTCTTTCACCAGTAACTTCTGCTTCCAGGGAACAACGAGGAATTGTTAGAAATTTGGATACCTCTTTTGAAATAATTTTTGGGATGTGTCCAACGATGGATTTCTCCCCAGTCGAGTTTATTCTAATAATGGCAACAGCATTTTTATCTTCTATGTTAGTTGGTTCTCTTACACATTCCAATACCTCTCC
>RDPX01000405.1:215536-231112 GCA_003991215.1 Morbakka virulenta
CTGCCCATCGGATAGTAGCATATCGTAAAACTTTGTACACGTTTTTGCGCAGTTGTACTTCAGAAATAGCGCTGATTTTACGGTTGAGACTGTCATCTGCGTCTTATCCGATGTCCAAAAGTTATTCATCAATGAAAACACTCGCTCGACGGGTGCATTTGTGGCTGGGAGGCTAAACAGAAACTCGATGATTTTAAGTAGCTCTGAATGTTCAATATCCGATGATGCAAACAAGCGGAACAACTCGCACCACCTACTTGCAGGTGCAGTTTTTGTTTCATTCCAAGAGGCTATTTTTTCAACTGTCGTGAACTTCTTCAGATGGCGAACTTCCTCAAACAATTGATTGTCATTCACACCAAGTTTCTTTATTATCGTGGAACTCGATTCCAGAGAAACTTGAACTTTCTCCCAAAATACAGGGGTTCTGAGTAATATCCACTCAAAAGTTTGAAACTCCTTTAGGTTGGCAGTCCACACACGCAAATAATCCTTGGATATTGCAAAAAAATCCTGACACTTCTTACTAAAAAAGGCAGATTTTTCGTCGTCTACTTTCGCTAGCTGTCTTCGTACCTCAAGAGGTAGGAAATGAGTGCTGCTTCGATCTTCTATTGATGATAACAATTCCTCAACAATAAGACAAGCCTCGACCATGCTGACGTCATCTCCTTCTAGTTTAGAAACTGCTGAATGACAGTAAACAACTCAAAAACCGAAGAATACGAGATATCCATGAACGGTAATGATCTGTGGAAAGAATGCAAAATCCTTGGAAGCCTACTGGATACCTGCTCAGATATTAAAAGAAGGCATGGTCAAGCAATAACAGCATACAAAAAATTCGAAAGGCTGTTCAAAAGCTCCTCTCTACCATTCCATCATCTGCAGCCATTGCTGCAACTCATCACTTAGTGGCTGCTCTCTCAGAGCTCTGGCTCCATCAGGTTGTTTGAAGGTGGCACAGTCATTGATTATGTGTTTTGTGGTTTGGTTGCTATCTCTGCTGCTATTTGCTGACAAGTTCATGCATGGGATGGCCTTTGCTCTCACACTTGTGCACTAAATCAAGCATGATTGATTCCCATCTGATGTGGTGTGGCTGGATGCCAGCCATGACGTGCATTGATTCCTTCAGTGTGAAGATGGGACATCCACTGATGAGTCTTAGGGCAGAGTTTAGAACACTGTCTAACTTTTGGGTTTGTGCACTCCTCATCCATACTGGTAGGCAGTATTCAGCTAGGGCATATACTAGTGCAAGTGTGGATGATCAGAGGGTCGTAAAGTCCGATCTTCTCGATGTTCCTGCAAGTCTTTTCAGTGCAGCAACTCTTGAGGAGATTTTACCAATAAGTTTGTCTGTATGACACTTGAAGGTGAGGCTTCTGTCAAGGGTGATGCCAAGGTACTTAGGATGTTTTTCAAAAGGTAAGTCTTTCCCATTAACGGTTACCCTGAGCTTGGCTTCAGCATCATTATTGCTAAGGTGAAAGAGTGAGCTGGTAGTTTTTTGTATACTTAGTTTCAGGTGCCACTGTTGAAAGTACAATGAAATGGATGCAATATCATTTATAAGGGAGTATTGGATTCTCTGCATATTGGTGCCAGGGTAAGCCAAGGCGAGATCATCTGCATACATGTATTTTTCTGCAATTGTTGGTGGCATGTCAGCGATATAAATATTGAACAAAGTAGGGGCTAGCACCGAGCCCTGTGGGGCACCATTGTACAGGAGCTTTGTTCTGCTTGTTTCACCACTGGGGCTGGCAAGTCTGAAAGACCTGTTGGTTATCATTTCCATGATGAAGGTCACAAGTTTTCTGTCTGGGATAGTGGAGAGGAGTTTCAGTTTTAGGCCAGGGTGCCAAACAGTGTCATACTCTCAGACAGATCGACGAGAAGTCTAGAAGACTAGTCCCATTCATTCCTTTTTGTCAAATGCATGTTCTATGTCTGTGACCAATGAGGCCACACATTCGAGGGTTGAGCAGTTTGCTCAAAACCCCACCTCCTCTTGAGGGAAATGGCTATCTATGATAGGGGCAATTTGGTTTAGAATTAGTCATTCAAGAAGTTTATAGACCACTGATAATAGTGATATGGGATGGTATACTTTTGGATCACTCATTTCTTTTACAGGTTTGGGGATTGCGATGATGTTACCTCTTCTCCAAATGGTTGGGAGTTTGGAGGAAGAAACACAGTGGAACAGAAATCCTTTCACCCACCTTAGGGCATCTGGGCCCAGCTTGAGAAGGTGCTCTGGGTATATTTTATCTGCACTGGAAAGCTTTGTTAGGCTTCATCTTTGTAAAAGCTAGTTCGAATTCGGCATCAGTAAAATCAGTGGACAGGTTCATGTTAGCTGTTGGTGAGTTCATCAATTTTGAAGTTGTGGCTCAAACCGTCTTTATCAGCAACAGGGAATTTCCCATTTGCTATGAGGACACTTGCAATGGCATTGGCTCTCACAGTACACTGTTGAGGTGGTTTCCCTTCCCAAGTAAGGTGCTTTATAATGCCCCATGCCTTTTGGCTAGAGTGAGTCATATCTATCTGTTCCACGGTTTCAAGCCAACATTCACACTTCAAATAATTCAGGTGTTCTTTAAGTTCATTTGTGTGTGCAGTTCTAGCTGAGTCATCGGTAGAAGAGCTGATTGACTATAAAAGATCTTTACAGTGGCTGTCCCAGCATGGGGTGTATTGTTTCCGCTTTCCTCTAGGGATGGTTTAATCGGCAACTGGCAGGATGGTTTTGGTAAAGGCTTCATAGGTTTCACTGATGTTATCACTCTCTGGTGTTGGTAGGTTGGGTACAGCAGCATCAACTAGTTCTGCATACTTAGGCCAATCTGTCTTGTGGAAGTTCCGTCTTGGAGCTTGGTGCGAAGGTGTTTGGGTATCAATTGGCATGTGGGTGTTAATGATTGATGGTCGGTGTTGACAGTTGGAGAAGTGTTCTAGGACAGTCTTATGGGGTGCAGGAAGTGGCCTATTCCACCAGCAGAGATCAGGGATAGTTTCAGTTTTCCATCTTCCAGACCTAAAGGTCGGGTCATATACCAGGAGATGATTAGTACAACTTGCCCATTCAACAAGAGTGGGAACACCACAGGAAGGTTGTGTCATGTCCCCCATGTCAACAATGAAACTGGATGACTGTACTATTATTTCAGTATTTCTTACAAATGGTTGTTCTTCACAGGTATGAGCTTTTTATGGAATTAATTTGAATTTACACACCTGCAGATAACGTTTAAGACAAAATTTTCTTGAAAATCTGTGGGTGTCCATGAACATAAACCACACTCTGTCATAAAAGATTTTTGAGAAGTGATCTTGTGGTTGTTGTCCAAGTATAGTCAATGAATGCTTGAATTTGTGTTCATTGGTAAATTTGGTAATTAACTTTAGAGCTGACCAACCCACACGATGAATGATAAGGTTTTTGCATTTTATGTGGTTAATGCTTTTACCTTAGAATACCTCAGGAGATTCTGGGAGCAAAAAACATGGGCTTCTATTCACAGATCTTATTTTTCCTTGAAACTTGGTCATTCTGTAGAGTGGTCGTAGTCCCACTTGTACTAAGTTGGTACTTG
Source organism: Morbakka virulenta (assembly GCA_003991215.1). Classification (NCBI taxonomy): domain Eukaryota; kingdom Metazoa; phylum Cnidaria; class Cubozoa; order Carybdeida; family Carukiidae; genus Morbakka; species Morbakka virulenta. Next base: position 219,145 of record RDPX01000405.1, read on the forward strand.
CTCCAGAAATGATTAAGTCTGTTCTTAAAACTATTGATGAAGGGGGTGTTTACTACATCCTCAGGGAAATTGTTCCATTTGTTAGTCACTCCCTGGCCAAAACTGACCTGAGATATATTTATTAAGGTGACAATGTGATTTAGTGAGCTTAAACTGATGACCTCTCATGGTAAATGTTATATTGCCCACGTGGGTTCGAATTCCATCCTTGTCGCCACTGTTATATTAATGCATTGGGTTCAATCAATACATCAAAATGAGCAGCGTACTGAATGACATTTTAAATTGGAATGGCAAAACTGACATGTGCAGACGTAACAAACCAAACCCATTACAAACAATACTGAATCAAATTACACAATAACAATCGCTCTCAATGTCATGTAAATTACACTAATACTACAGTAAAGTTGTGGTTTCTATTGAGCACTGCTGATGGATCTGCTGAATAACAGTTCAAAATCTTGTAGACTTCTATCTTGCCACCTCTCAAGCAGCAGAAAGCTAGAGATGGTAATCCTAGTTTTTCTAGTCTGTTCATATGATAGCTGAGTCAATCCTGGCATCAGTTTAGTACCTCTGGACTGAACATTTTCGATTGGAGCAATGCCTTTCTTTAAAAATGGGTTCCAAATTGGGGCTGCATATTCCAGGTGTGGACACACCATAGACTTAAATAAATTCCCAAAGTTATCAGCATTTAAATATGTACATGTTCTTCTTATGGTTCCTAGAATATTGTTTGCTTTATTTATTTGCATGGTTAAATGAGATCTAAAATTCAGCGGATAGTTAGTTAATGCTCCTAAATCTAAAGGTAGAGAGAGGGAGAGAGAGGGAGAGAGAGAGATATGGAGTAGACAAGTTGTGTACATCTGCTCTCTCTTGCTAACTGACTTTTACTTTTAAAATATGTCTATTTGTACTATACAAAGTGTGACAAACAACATAATGATCTGGATGCAAACACATTAAAACATAATTACATGCTATAAAAATGTTTCTAAGGGCAGTTACATCAGCATGTGCATGTGACAGAAATCCCACTAGGGTAATTGAAATTAATTGTTGACAGCAAGATGAGTTAAGTCACTAAAGTTTTGTCACAAGCTGTCAATATGCCACATCACCCTTTCTCAAAATGAATGCTGAATATGGATTCACATTGTCAGCTAGTGTCTGTAGTCTGTATTTTGCAGGAACTTGTGTTTTTCATCTGGTCTTCAGTCTTGTTGGTACAGCAACTGGACCACTTAGCTGCTGCCAAGTATCCAAACCGAGAATAGCATGGCTTGTAGACTTTGCCACATAGAACTTCAGGCTCTATTGGATCTTGCTATACTGACATTGAATTGAACACCATCCAAGGACTGGAATATCTGAACCACCATAACCAAGAAGCTGCATTTGAGTGGGAATAATCTTTATTGACTTCAGTGTTGAATCATGAGACAGGAGAGCATTGTAGACTCGTTATAGTAGAACATTCACCTGTGCCCCAGTATCCAGCTTCATCCTAACTTGTTGTGAACGAATGTTCACAATCATTGTTGCTTCAGTCCTCTGGTCCTCTTGATTGATTGAGTAGATGATGTATCATTTTGCACTTGACTGTTCTTGAACTTCTGCCACCTTTGGTTGAGTTGCTCCTCTAGTTGATTGGCAGACCTTTTCCTTATGATTCTTTTTTGAACATCTCTGGCAGATGGATCCATCCACTGGGCACCTGTCAGTTCTGTGAACACCACCACATTTTGAAAAGCTTTTCATCTGGTATCTATGTGTCTTCCTTGGTGTAGATTTATTCTTTGAAGTCACTTCTCTTGATTTTGGCTTCTCATAATCAATTTGGTCTGATTGATGACCATTGCTTGTTGCTGTCATGAATTGCTTCATTGAATGTCTTGTCATCTCATCAGCTCAAATGACACTGATTGCCTTCTCCAGGTGAGATCACTTGCCGAGCACAATAGTTGATCTCTCACCAAGTTAGATTGAATTCCTTTGACAACATGATACAGGGTCAAGTCATCTTCCAGCTTGTTGAAATTGCAGTTGGATGCCAAGTTTCTTAAATCTATGATGAATGTGTCGATTTCTTCAACATTCTTTTGTTCACGCTTGAAAAACTTGTATCTTTCCAGTAGGAGATTTGTTTTCAGCCTGCAATAGGCTTCGAATTTCTCGAACAGAATATCGACTGTGTTAATGTCTTCCTCTGTAGGAATGCCTTCGATCTTCACTTTTTCGAACTTCATTGTGTTAAAAATGTCTTGAGTTCATTGTCCTATCACACAACGAAATGTTGAGTACTTCTACTTCTTGGAGTGTCTTTCCATCATTGTATTGAGATAAAGCGACACATTCTGCCTCCATTTTGTCCATTCAGAGTATAGATTTAGTGCATCAAAATTTATCTCAGGTGGCTTTAGTAGTCCCATCTCCATCTTGCTAGGTGTGGCTTTCAGCTGTTTTTTTAGGCTTCAGCTTACTTCTGGTACCATGTAGTGTTTGCTTCTGTCAAGGTTATTAAGATTGCGGAGAGAAGGAGAGAGAGTAGACAGGTTGTATATTTAGTCTAAAGTTAATTTGTGACTTTTACTTCTAAAATGTGTCTATTTATACTATACAAAGTGTGACAAACAACATAATGAACTGATGTCTCTATGGGCAGTTACATCAGCATGTGCATGTGACAGAAACCCAACTTGGGTAATTATAATGAGTTGTTGACAATAGGATGAACTAAGTCACTAAAGTTTTGTCTTTACTGACTTAGCTCATGAGACTCTGTTTAAAAGACTCTGTATAATGATTGGTTTCAAATATTAGAATTTTACATTTTAGTGTGAAATTTGAGGAGCCACTCTTCCATCCACTTGTGCATCTGATTTGGGTAACTATGAAAGGTTTGTTCATCAACACTGATTTTTATGGATCAAATGCAAAAATGTTCACTTCCCTGGGGCAAATCCAATATGGTGCCCTGTAGTCACCACAATGGCTTCTCATCACGACAGATTATTTGCTGATTTTCCACTTTTCTGGCAACTTTGGTAGCAGTAACCATGTTGCCTCTAAGTTAATTTGTGTTAATAATGATTTAGAGTTGAGAGTTGTTTTTGCACTTCAATTATATTGAAAATGTCATGCTAAATATAAATATTTTGTTGTTTTGTGAAGAAATAACCCAGTCTGTTGGTTTCATCATCATCATCATTATCATCATCATCATCATCATCATCATCTTGCAGCCTCAGCTGAGATAGAATTCACTACACCTTTCCAGTATACCTTATTTGTCATAGCTGTTAGAAGGTCTTCCTTGGGGATGACAGTGTCCCTGCATACGATGTCTAGAAATGTGAGGTTCCTAGATTGCTTGAGTGATGATGGGTGCCTCCATAAGAGAAATGACTACACAAATTTATCTGAGGCACATGCACAGTGTCCAGCAAACTAAATGTGTCTCCTTTGGACTAAGGTTGATATCCTGGGTAGGTCACTGTATATCATGTCAAGGGTTGGATCTTTTTTCCATGAAAGATTTAATACTCTTCTAAGGAGATGGATATAGCATATATATATATAATATATATATATTATATAGCCTTATATTTGGCAATTTCATTTTAAAGATGCCTGTCTGAATAGTAATTGGCTGGAATGAATACTGTGAATTCTGTCTCCTGTGGTTTAAGGGTATATCAGCAATAATATTCAATTAAAAATAACATCAAATGACATAAATTCCTTAGTTTTTAATATCAGTAATGTATTAATTGATCACTAGTAAGTAATAATTGCTTAATACTTAATTTATTAATTATTAACTATGAATAGACGACCCTCCTACTAATTTAATTTCCATTTTTCCTTGTATGTTTGTGCAATATTAGCAGGAGGGTAGTGACCTGCCAGCTCACTCACAAGCCCTTGCTCCCCCCTTACTGAAGGGAAAAAATACTCCTTTTGGTATTATCTGACCCACCACCTCCCACATTTCCACCAAAATATGTTTCTGCAACTAAATTTTGCAAATGTGATACTACTTTGAATGACTCTATTCTTGCTCTGCAGAATTCATGCCTCACTCTACTGCACAGAACTTTGAATTAGAAACTGACTTTTTACAACTGTCAATTTTCTTGCAGTATAAACCAACCTCCTCTCAGAATTCGACCTCTTATTCTACGTAAGATAATTATAACAGCTTCTGTTGGAATTGTGATACTGTTCATGCCCCCCTCCCCATTAGATACTCTCAGATTTTCAACAGTTACAAAAAAGGTTTGAATTTTTCCAAAATTTTATGCAACAATTGCAAAAAATTGATAATTTCTTGATATTTTTTGCAAAAATTGTAAAAAATTGTGTCAAAAGATTTCTTTGCCCTTCAGGCAAGATCATTCAGAATAAAAAACTATGAGATTTTTAACCCCCATTAAAAGTTGACCCCCAAACTTTGAACTTAAATAATAACTTTATTATGGGGATTATCAATATCTACCTGTATTCAAAATTTCATTACAATATCCTGAGAAACCGATTCTCCTGACCAGTTTTACTGACGAATCAACCCTTACCCCCTTGTGATTGAGGTATGAGATAGAACATAGCTTTTTGCATGTAGAATGGTCAGCTATGTCCAAACTTTGTCAGAATATAGGCCAATAGTTAGTTAAATACATTGCTCAGTGTTTCTATAAAATGTATGTATGAATTAATTACCATTTGCAACAAAAATAACAAATGACATAAAAAATTATAGTCTTATTGCATTACTTGATAGCCCTTTTCCATGTTTCCCCATTGATTGAACTTGAAAATCACAGCTCAGAGTATTGCTGATTACACACAGAACACATGTTCCCTGCCATGTTGCCTACATCTAATACATTCATTCATAAACTGAACCCAAATTAAGAGTAATAGAAATATGTCAAATTCTTTCATCTTGTATTTTCTTGGAGCTGTTGCAGTAACATCCAAGGATAAGTTACTGAACAAGATGGTGGGCAAGGCTGGGGCCACTGCAGTTAAACCGCTTTTAAATTTTGAAATTTTAAAGTATTGCAGTTATGAACAGTTTTGTTATTGCAAAATTATTGAATTGAATGAAAATCTTGTACACTACTGCACCACCTGGGTTACTTTGAAGAGCTCAGGCAGTATGGCTGAGAAGTGGTATAACATTCTCTGTGGGTTACTTTATGCTATCTACTTAAACCAGTTCCTAAGGTGACTTTTTAACCCCATACCCAACTGCAGCCTTGATCTCTGGCCAGATTCTCATCATCTGATGCTAGTTTGATCAATATATAATAGGGTCAGCTGGTGTTTTTTTACTACTTGGGCTTTGTTGCAACAGGTATGAACAAATTAAATGCAGATATTTATTTTATAAGAATTCTAAAGAGGGAATGGTATGGATATCTGCCTTGATGGTGGATTGGTGGTAGTTGCAGAAGCTTATAATGACTACCTGGGCAACTTTGGGTGTGCACATCCTTCCTGACATGGTAGCCTAAAAGTTTTTCATAATCCACACTGCTTGAAACTTGCAGTGTCATATTAGATAGGTGTGGAAAACTGGTGGCTACTACTGCTAGAAGGGTACATCCCCAAATTTTCCAGCTGCTGCTACTGTGAATCCTTCTGCAGATTGTTGTAGGACAGTGTCATCATTGATAGGATTCCATTCCAGTTGTGTTCTCATGAAGGAAGAACCTCTATATTGTTCTGTCCTCACACTTAGGATCTGAACCCACAGCAGTTGTTGGTGGCTTGATTGGTGGTTTTCTGTGTCTCATCTGCTGCATATCTTGTTGCACAGACCCTATTCCTGTTGCATTCAGCTCCCTGCCTTTGGATACATTCAAGCTTGTTGGTGTCTTGCATAGTGTAGTGATTCTATGCTACTGCCCCATAATGGAGCGTTGATATCAAAAGTTCAATTAGGTAAAGGATAAGCACTCCTGTGGGCAATTTTAGAGATTCTGGGGGTGGAAACTCAAGGGTTCTTCCAACTCTCATGCAGAGCCAAAGTATGTTGGTGGCCCTTTCCAGGTTGAAGGTGATTTGAGTGTCAAGTTAGGAATTCTACTCAGTGTGTTTAGGGGTTGTGCCACCCTTACTTACGACGACGCTACTTGTTGTAGTGTCGTCGTCTATTAAGGGTTGCTGATCACCATTCTCCACAGGTCACGATCTTTGGCACGTTTGATTGTTAACTGTATTTTATAGTTCAGGCCCTGGTAGATGTCTTTGAGCCAAGCTTGGCGTGGTCTCCCTCTAGGTCGTTTGCCATGCACTCTGCCTAACAGGAGCTTGCGGGTGTTATGACTGAGAAATCATGAAAATGATTCGATTAATGCGGATAAAACGTATGTATTCATATATAACTTACAACTCAGCTGTTGGCTTCTATATACTATGCACTGTCCGCATCCAAGCCTCAATTAGATTGCAACTTTTCTGCTTGTGCAGCTGCGAATACTTCTATGCTAAACCGTTTCCACAAACTTCTATCTTGGGCAATATTTAACAGTTTTTGAAGGTCATTGGTTGATTTGAAGGATACAATATCATTAAATGTGAGAGTTTTGTTTGTAACAGCTCGACCAATGTCTTTATCAATCAGTAAAGGTAGTGTTATACGTGGTCTACCTGGAAATTTGGATTTGGTTGATTCTGCGAAATACTGTACCATAGATTTTCTTGCAGGTGTGTCACTGTTGAGACGTAAAACATGTCCTAAGAGGCGCCATCTATGGTTCAGAATCTGTAGAGATAGATACTGTTCGTTAGTTATTTCGTACAAGTCCTTATTTTTCACAACGTTCGGATATTTGACATGTAAAACTTCACGTAACTGTCTTCTATGGAAACTGTCTAGGTTATCCTCGTCAGCTTTCGTTAAACCCCACGTTCCGCAATTGTACAGGAGCACAGATTTGACATAGGCATTATACAGTTTCAAACGTACTTCACGAGATATTTTGTGGTGACGGATCCATACCTTTGTAAGTTTTCTCATTGCTGCTGTTGCAAGTTGCTTTCTGTGAATAACATCTTCATTATCGCCTAGGAGAGACCCTAACTTTTTTGTGTGCCTCCAAAGTTCGTTCTCTTTATTATCTCTCTTTAGAATAGTGTGCTCTGTCTTTGTTTCATTTACTAGAAGGTTATCAGTGGCTAGAGAGTCTTTCACATTATTAATAATTTGTAATCTCCTTTGATTGGTGGTACTTATAAAATCTGCGTCATCAGCATAGATGCATTCTTCAGGATGTGTAGGTTCATACTGCTTTGCATAGGAGTGTTCATTTAGAGTTTCACAATTATTTATCTTGAATCTGAATTTACGTAGTGATGCTTCAAAATAGATTGTGAATAGACAGCCACTTAAACCATCTCCTTGAGGTGAACCTACATTTGTATTGAATGGTCGTGTCTCTACATTGGATGGGGCTTTTACTTCTATTGTTGTGTCGCTAAGTAGATATTGGATCATTCTGGTTTCATCCTCGTTAAGAAAAGTTTTGAGAATGTCTAACAATTCTTTCCTCTTAATTGTATCAAATGCTGCACTCATATCTATTCCTGTTATGAGAAATTCCTCTTTGTACTTTTGGATTCTTGAAATCAAGAAACGATGAGTCCAAACAATATCTGAGGTACTCCTGTTGGGTCTGTATGCAGCTTGAGAATGTGACAAAAATTCTTCTACTTTTGGTTGTATCCTATTTAGTATAATATTCGACATAACTTTTCTGATGATTGGTAGGAGAATGACTGCACGCAAATTTTTGATTGGTCCCTTCTCTTTCCCAATTTTTTGCAAGGCTGCCAGGATTCCTCTATTTGTTACAACTACTTCATGTTTTTCAAAGATATTGTTTATTACAAGAGTGATTAGTTCCATAAGAGATTCTGGACCATATTTAAGTAATTCTGCGGATATGTTGTCGAAACCAGGAGATCTATTGTTATTAAGTTTACTGATAGCTTTTTTAGTTTCTGCTAGAGTTACTGGTTGAGTGAGTGGTTTAGGGGGTTCATCAAAAGGTTCGACGTTAGTGAAATTAGGATCATTGAAATGTTTCTCAAAATGTGCAGTTATGGCATTGTACACTTCTTGGATGTTAGTGATATTTTTACCTTTTTCATCGTGAACAACAGGAGATTCTAATGGTTTTCTATCCATTTGTTGTAGGGCTTTGAACATTTTAGTGTTATCTTTGAATTTTTCAATGTTATCAGCTAGTACATCTAGTTCTGCAGTTTTTATTTCATTGAGACGATTCTCGATTTGATGAAGTATTATATTACGCTGGTTTTTCAGTTCACGAATTTTATTAATGTCATTCATTGCAGAGATCTGAAGGCGTATAGATTTTTGTTCCCTCGATAGTGCCTCTATCTCAGGATAGAAAGTCTTCGTTTTCAGTTCAGGAGGTTTATAACCAATTACTTCCTCTGCTACTTGTCTTATTTCGTTTGAAATAGTTTCCCAGGTTGGTTCTTCAATTTTGGATAATTTTTGTGAAAGTTTGCTACAGTAACTTTGTTGTTTCTCTGTCGAATTTACTAGTGATTCTGTGTTAAACTTTTTGGAGCCAATACATTTTTTCTGTTTATGCATTTTGTAAGGTTCGACTAACATTTTGCACACAACTAACTTGTGGTCACTGGTGGTTTCTGTTCCGGAGTAGCTACGAGCATTTACTAAAATGTTCTTTTTCGAAGATTGACAAATAATGTAGTCAATTTGGGTGTAAGTCTTTATCACTTTGTTAGTATTGGGGTTTGTCCTTATGTTTTCCCATGTTGTGATATGACATGCCTTGTGTTGGAAGGCAGAATTCGTGATGAACAATTCGTTTGCTAAGCAGAAATTAACTAAAAGTTGGCCACTATTGTTTCTAGTGCCTCTGGAATATTTTCCAAGACAAATGTCACTGTCGTTTACTTTCTTGCCAACACTAGCATTCCAGTCCCCTGCTAGTAAAATCATAAAAGAAGATTTGAGTTCGTCTAGAAGAGTATTTAAAGCTATGTATAATTGATCAATTTCTGTAACATTTTCGTCATTGTTTGTGGGTGCATATACATTTACAATTGAAATTATGTTTTTAAGACTGTCACATTTCTTGGGTTTAGTTTTCTTTTTATGAGTCCAGGATATTTTCAGTTTTGTTTCATTTGGCTTCTACGGCGGCCATTATGGAAGAAGAAACATCTCGTTCACGGCACTACTACGCATGCTCGGTAAATTGCCAACATGGCAGAGGAAGGAGTGAGCGCGAACAAGGCGACAGAGATAACATCCCTCTTCATCTAGATTTGCAAACACGACTAATTTCAAAACCTTAAATCTGTCGACTAAAATTCCCAAAATGACTAGTGCACAGTCTAGCCTTTGACTATATATATAACAAAACCTAATGACACAAGGGTGTCAACAAAACCCCACAAAACTGTTCAAAATTCAGACCAGATGGTATGCTGAATGTACAAACATGGTAACATCGCACCAAATGAACGATGTTGAATGTCTAAACATTACAACATAATAATAGACTATCAGAGTTCAATGTCTCTAAGTTTAAGTTCAATAAATCAAGTGAAGTTCCATTTCAAGTTCAACAAACCAATAACTCAAGTAAAGTTCAATGTAGTAAAGTCTATAACTCTATGTAAAGTCTCAACATAACATATTAAGTAAGATCAAAGTCATTAAATCTGCTCGGCATGTTGGACTGTCGGAGTGGTCTGGATCTAACTATCTCCTCCTCCTCTCGGTATGGTGCTGTATCATCTGAATCACTATCTGAATTACTTTCTTCCTCCTCTGGTGGGTCATCTAGTACAAACATTGGTGGAACTATAGATCGTTGGTTAGTGGTGGTTGGTGGTTGTGGCTGATCATCTGGTGTGATGGGGTTTTGGTGATGGTAGTACGGTTTGATGTGAGCATTATTACGAATAAATTCTTTACCCTGTAAATCGATTTTAACACTACGTCGATAAACTTTTAATACAATAGCTGGTTTAACATGATAATATGGCTCAGCTTTGGATTTACGGGTAAAGTTTTTAACTAAAACTTGGTCTCCTTCCTGGTATAAATCTCGATAATTAGCATGACGCTTCTTGTCGGTGTAATTTTTACTCTTCTCTGCGTATTCTGTCGGTTTCTGTGTTGACATTTTACTGAATGATGGAATGTCATTTCTTACTTTGTGTTTAAATAATATCTCAGCAGCTGACTTTCCTGTAGCTGCATGTGGTGTAGTGCGATACGCTAACAAAAATTTCTGGAGTTCGTCCTTCCAATTTTTATGTTCTACGTCAGCACACTTTGAAACTTTGCCAAGTGTACGATTAAAACGTTCGACCTCTCCGTTTGCTTGAGGCCAATAAGGACTAACTGGTTGATGCTCAATACTATGCGACTGTAAAAATAACTTGAATTCTGACGAAATACATTGCGGACCATTGTCTGTTATAATACGCTTAGGGTATCCAAACGATGAAAACGATTTCTGCAACTTACGAATTATATCATGAGATGTAACATTACGATTCAGTACGAAGGTAACCGGGTACCTTGAAGTATAATCTAATAAAACTAACAAATTCTCTCCGGACGGTAAAGGTCCTTTCAAATCTGCTCCTGATGTGTTCCACGGTTCTGCTGGAATAGCGGTAGGTTTCATTGGTTCGGTTTTATTAGATGGCGTAACAACTTGACACGCATGGCAGTGTTTGACTAATTCCTCGACTTCTGTTGACATACCTGGCCACCAAACTTTCCGCGTAAGATGGCTTTTGTTCGAGTTACTCCTAAATGTTGTTCATGAGCAAGTTCTAAAATGTTTTTACGAAGTACAGTTGGAATAACTAATCTGTGATCTTTTAATAATAAACGTTATGTGTTGACAACTGATGTCGATTCGAGAAGTACTGTGAAGTTTTGTTCCATCTGCCAGTACTAACTGCGGTTATAACTTGTTGTAAAGTATCATCTTTCTGTGTTTCCTGACGAATTTTGTTGAGGTCAGCTGCCATTGGTGTTGCATGTGCTACGATCATGTTTACATAACTAACTGTGTTTGAATCATCAATAATCGAGAATTTGGGTGATCGAGACAACACATCCGCTGCATTGTTGCATCCGGGTTCATATACTACGGAAAACTTGTATCCTTGCATGTTGAGTAACCATCGCTGTATTCTAGGTGGTGGTTGCGATTTTGTTGATAACATTGAAACTAACGTTTTATGGTCGGTAACCACTGTAACATGACTATCAAAAATATAATAATGGAAACGTTCGAGAGACCATTTAACTGCAAGAGCCCCTCTTTCAGTTTGACTATATCGTCTTTCTACATGTGTTAACGATTTTGATGCGTATGAAATAACACGATAATTACCGTCATTTTGCTCCTGAGCTAATATTCCTCCTAAACCGACTGCGCTGGCATCTACGATGATTTTGGTTGGTGCTTCAGGGTTGTAATATTGCATGACTTCTGGTTCTTGTAGGGCTGCTTTTAGCTGATCAAACGCATTTTGTTGTTCGGATCTCCAGATGAAAGGTTAATTTTTTTTGGTGAGACGTCGTAACGGTTCTGAGATGGTTGAGTAGTTCTTGATATATCTACTGCAAAGATGCATTTAGTACGATTTAACTTGAGACCGTAATCGCCTAGCTTACGAAGAGCTCGTTGAAGATTATCGTTGTGGTCGCTTGTTGATGTTCCCCAAATCAATATGTCGTCAGCAATATTCTTTGCTCCTGGGAAATCAGCAATCACTTGCTCGATTAATTTCTGGAAAATTTCGAATGCACTATTAATTCCTTCTATCAAACGAGCGAAGCGATATGTCCCTTCATGAGTGGCGAATGCTGTAATATGCCTACTCTCCTCATCTAATATAAGTTGCTTATAACCTT
>RDPX01000405.1:239496-254813 GCA_003991215.1 Morbakka virulenta
AACATGAGAATGATTGATGAGTCTGCTGTAGTGTTGTTGTGAGACACTTACAAAGAAAAAAGAAAAAAAGCAAGCAGAAAACAAGAATTATGAAAACAAAAATAATAATAATAATAATAATAATAATAATAATAATAATAATAATAATAATAGTAATAATAATAATTTCCATGGAACACTGACTACAAGACCATTTAGGATTTATTGTTAGCTTTTAGAACCATGTTTGATGAGCCAACCATCTTTGTCTTTTCCACATTTATTCGAAGACCCTTAGTTTTCAGAGTCTCCAAACCTGTAATTTGACCTCCTGAGGGCATCCAGTACAGCATTCACTTAAGAGAACTTCCATCACCACAGCAAAAAGTAATTTAAAACAGACGCTTGGTGGAGACAGTTATTTTTAATCTTTCACAGAAATAGCATTTAACCTTATTTTTGAGTTTGACCAATCATACCTAACTTTAACAAGGGTAATAGTCCATTCTTTGATTCTCAAATTTTTATAGTCCACCAAAGTTAAAATGAGGTACTTGGTCAAAGGCCTTTTAAAGGTCACTAAAAGCAAAGCCTCTTTTCTTCTTCCCAATATGTTTTCCTACCATTTGAGAAAGGATGTATTCTTTCTAAAATTTTATAACATTCTTCTTAAATCTGGCCAGAAAACACTGCAGTGCAAATGTTTTCATGCTGTTACTTTTCTTAAGGTGCTTTTTATTTTGTTAAATTCACTTCAACAATTGCCCAATCTGTCTCAGGAATATATACAAAAGTATTGTTCTGCCCATTCGGTTGGAGAACGGTTGTTTAAGGAACCCGAATATTTATGTGTTTCTGAATACCAAAAACATGATATTCATTTCATGAGGAGGAGATATTTAAATATTTAACTGAGTAACGATGGAAATTGACCTCAGATGTGGTAAATTTATTGTATGGTTTACATTTGGTTTTGAATTAAGAAACACTACTGTGACATACTACCTGAAGTACCTAAAAGTACCTTTCTGAGCCTCGTTGAAATAACTAAAAATGAGTGAAAAGTGATGCATCCCCATTATATACCTTTGAAACTAAATTTTTTATTTTGAACTTTTGGTTTTGGAAAAATGCTATGAGTTGTTTTTCGTTTTTGGCGATTTTTGATTGTTTGAAGGTCACATTGATGTAAAGTATGTACCAGAGAAGACATTTTATAAAAATTTGATAAATAGGGTATGCAACTTTACTAGTGCTTGCTAATTATCATTATATGTTTTACTGTTTTGTATTCCAGGCTCTCGGCTTTGGGAGTAAAGCAGGCCCAGCTACCAAACAAAGCTGAAGTAGTTGTAGCTGGTGGAGGTGTGGTTGGTTGTTCCATTGGTTACCATCTGGGTAAACTTGGTGTCAGTGACGTTGTTGTTCTTGAACAAGGAAGGTAAATATTAACTCTTCTTTTTACTTGTTTTATTTTTTTAGGTCTTTCACTCCTACTAAGGCTTTGAAGCGACTTTGGTGCAGAGTTACTTTTCCTATTTGATCTTTTTGCTTCATTAATTTTCTTCCCTCTCAACTATGTTTTGTATCCCCCCAAATATGTAGTAATTAAGTAGTATTAAGCTCAGTAGTATGTCACTTATAATGTAGAAACAAACTGAAAGCAGTACGTCCAGGGATTTGGCTTTTTCAAACTGCAAACCTCTTACATGTTATTTGTTGATTTAACCATTTTGCCACTACTGCACTTTTATTTTTAACTAAGACTACGCTTTTTTAAAAAATGTTCAAAATTTAAGTCATTTTTGTTAATTACTATACCCAAGTAGTACTCTCAGTTCAACAAATGAAAATAATTAACAACAACTCCGTCACTATATTTATACTTATGAGTATATGATCATAATTTCAAGATAACTTCAACTTAGTAACCAAATGTAACAACTGAATTTAATGACTGAATCTAACAAATAATGTATTCTACTTATTAACAAAGTTATAATATCATTAGGAAAGTTCTGTTGTTTGGAATAAAAAATTAGAATGTCTGACACCCTAAAACAAGTTAATAAGCAACTGTAGCTTAAAATATGCATAGTTCATCATATGTTGCTTTACATTTCAATAGCTTGCCCCAATTTTTGAAGTCCAACACTCCTTCTTAAGCGACACATTAAAGTCCAAATGATTGTCATAAAATCTGAAACTGATTTTCTGATAATGGCTTCATAAACGTATCAGCAGCCATTTGTTTGGTAGTGCAATATGTCAATTTGATATTATGTTGGTAAATTTCCCCTCTTATGAAATAGTCCTGTACACCCATATGCTGCCTTTTAGAATTTTTGGAAACAAGGTTCCTTTTTATGGCCAAAGCATCCTGCTTATTCTAAAATATTTAAATTGGTTTAAGCACAATACCTCTTTTCTTGAAGGTTTGTTCTAAGAACGTCCTCATATTGTTGCCCCAAGGGGTAAATATTAAGCATTTACAGTGGAAACACTTACTGTCTTTTTTCCCCCCGAATACCAAAATATGACCACATCACGTAACTTAAAAGCATTTACAGTTTTTGATTTCCTGTCATTTTTGTCATGTGCAAAGTCTGCATCATTAAAACCATGTAATGTTTTACCTTAGGTCTATAAATAAGAGACATATTAGTTGTAACCTTCAAATAGTCAAAATTTACTTTATTGCATTAGGATGATGTTGATTAGGCTTACAGTTGTACATTGCTACTATTCCTACATCATACTGATTATCTGGCTTGGAGCCTAATGAACAATACATCAAACTTTCAATCACTAAGTGGTAAAATTATTGTCTACAAGTTGAGCAGGTTCACAGTCATGATACTACTGAAGAGTAAATGATATATCCAAAGGATTAGAATAGATTTTCATTTTCTCCAACTTAAATTTCTTTAACAAAGTTGTAATATGATTTTACTGTGATAAAAAAAGTAGTATATAATGTAATGGAGCTATGCCACTCATCTTGAATTTACTTTTCAAATTCTCCTTGACAAATTCAATTGCTTCCACACTCTATCTAGCTATTACTACATCATTAACATAAATAGTGTTATAAATCAATGGGTATTTCTTTAGATAAAGGCATGGATCCTTAGTACTTTGTTGAAATCCAATATCCTTCAAGCATTTATTGAAATTCACATTCCATTAGTGTGGTGATTGTTTTAATCCATAAATCAATTTATTCACCCTGGATTCCCAATTTCTTTTCCTTTTATCGTCAGCCCTGGTGGTTGCTGTATATAAAGTGTTTCCTCTAAGTGTCATTGAGAAAGGCGTTCTTCACCCTCAGTACGTGTGTCTTTTTATGTACTGCCAAGGCAAGCATTGCTCCCAAAGTGTTAAGACTTACAGTTGGTGCAAAAGTTTCTTTATAGTCTATTCAATTTTTCTGAGAAAAACCACCTGCCACTAATCTGGCTTTATGTTGAATAATACACCAATTTTCATCATATTTCCTTACAAAGATCCATTTGCAGTCAACGATACTCAACCCATGTATCTAATTCCTCTTTAATTGCTTCTTTCCACTGAGGTGCATCTGGGCTCTTCGTGGCTTCTTCAACATTAATCATCTGAAACAATATTTGCAAATGATAACTTTTTAATGAGCCAAAATCCTCCTTTTGGTCTTTAGTAGCCCATTCTCAGGGTGTGGAGAGAGTTACTCTTGAAGGACAGCAAAGACAACTTTAAATATTTTGCTTAAGCCAAGTGAGATGTCAGAATTGATGAATGTATCATTGGCAAGAATTGGCAATGTTGGGACACCAGACAGATGACTACCTAGTAGACCAAGAAAAACACGGAACTAAAAGGTGGAAAGAGCTACCAAAATTTTATTTACGAAAATATGTGTTAATGGGTCGAATATATGGGGGACTATTTTTGACTGCCTGACCTCCTGAAAAGTTGGACAAAAAGATGTGAAAAGGTAAGTAAAAACTAAATAAGATGCTTGGTGTAGTGAAATTGACGTGTGTGATCAGACAGTCAATCAATTGAAGCTTGGCAGCAGTTCCTTGATCTATAGCTGCAGGAGTGTAAACCAATCCCTATATTCATACTATTTTAAAAGCGTTATGACCACTCATCTCACACACCACTAGCTGATGGTTCAATATCAAATGCTTAATCTTTGGCAATTATTTCATTATTTAAAGATTTGTTGTATTTGTGAACAAGACCAGCACCAACTCTTCTGGCATGGTCAAGATAACTTTGCTTTCCGTGAGGTCATCTTCCAGGAGGGAGTTTCTGGGTGATGTCATGGAGAACACATGGAGCCAAATGGCCTCAGTAGTGAGGCGAGTGGCAAAAGAGATGTTGGGTGTGTCATCGGGATGGAGAAAGACAAATACAGAAACCAGGTGGTGGAATGACAAAGTCCAGCGTGCTATCAGAGGAAAGAAGCAAGCAAAGAAGCAATGGTTTAACAATAGGGATGACCAAACTAAACTGCGATATGACCAGTGCAACAAAGCAGCTAAGAAGGCGGTGGCGTTAGCCAAGGCTTAGTTGTATAAAGATCTGTACAAGAAGTTGTAGGAAAAGGATTCAGAGGATAAGATCTGTCGACTGGCGAAGCAGAGAGATCAGAAAAATAAGGGCATGCAACATCTAAGAGTGATTAGAGGAGAGAATGGAAAGATTTTAAATGATAAAGATGACATCCTATCAAGATGGAGGGACTACTTTGAGTCAAGGGTGAAGAAAGGAAAGCCGGTAGGGCCGGATAACATATCTGTCGAGGGATGGACCAGCATGGGAGACATCGGGGTGAGTTTTCTAACAGGCCTGTTTAATAAGATACTAAAGGGAGAACAAATCCCAGAAGAGTGGAGGAAAAGCACCTTAGTACCTATATAGAAGAACGAAGGGGACGCACAAAGTTGTAGAAACTACCGTGCTTTTAAGCTCATGTGTCACTCAATGAAACTGGGGGAACGAGTGGTAGAGTCAAGACTATGAGGCATAGTAAGTATCATGGAGACCAGTTCGGATTCATACCCAGCAGGAGCACAACTGATGCAAATTTTGGTGTAAAAATGCTACTGGGAAAGTATCGGAGCGGACAGAAGCAGCTGGTCTGGGTATTTATAGACTTAGAAAAGCATATGATCGCGTATTGAGGGAAGAGGT
Source organism: Morbakka virulenta (assembly GCA_003991215.1). Taxonomy (NCBI): domain Eukaryota; kingdom Metazoa; phylum Cnidaria; class Cubozoa; order Carybdeida; family Carukiidae; genus Morbakka; species Morbakka virulenta. Next base: position 244,657 of record RDPX01000405.1, read on the forward strand.
ATGGCACTGTGTGAGAGATGCTGGAATACCGGAGTGTGATGTGGCTTTGGTGAGAGACATTTATAAGAACTGTGAGGCAGCTGTATGATGGCTAGTCCGTACAACCAGTTCGTTCCGGGTAGATGTGGGTTTTTATGAGGGTTAAGCCTTAAGCCCATTCCTCTTTTCTTTAATTATAGACAACCTAACAGCAGGGGCGAGGAGAGAAGCGGTATGGACAATGATGTTTTTTGATGACATTGTACTATGCTGTGACACCAAGGAGGAAGGGGGGCCTAGACGTAGAAAGATGGAGAAGCGCATTGGAGAAGAGAGTGTGCAGGACAAAGACGGAATATCTGTGCCATAATGGCAATGAATGTCAAGATCATGATGGGAGATGAAGAGGTAAACAGAGAGGATGAGTTCAATTACCTAGGCTGAACGATTGAGAAAACTGGAGGCTGTGACAGAGAAATAAACAAATGAGTGCATGCAGGATGGAATGGCTGAAGGGTCAGTGGGGTACTGTGCGACAAAAGGATGCCAGTGCGTGTGAAAAGGAAAATTTTGAACAGTTGTTAGATCAGTTGGAAACAATCCCAATGATCAAACAGGAGGAACAGAAGCTAGACGTGAATGAAATGAAGATGTTGAGGTTTGCGACGGAAAAGACCAGGCGGTACAGGATCCGAAATGGGACAGCAAGAGGTAAGTTTGGAGTGAATGCTAGGCTGGAAGTAAAAGTGAGAGTAGCAAAACTAAGATGGCTTGGGCATGTGATGAGGAGGGATGAGGAGTATGTTGGAAATCACTTGTTGAAAATGTCACCACCAGGAAAAAGGAAACGGGGTAGACCGAAAAGAAGCTTCTCAGATTCCATCAAGGAGGACCTACANTGATCAAACAGGAGGAACAGAAGCTAGACGTGAATGAAATGAAGATGTTGAGGTTTGCGACGGAAAAGACCAGGCGGTACAGGATCCGAAATGGGACAGCAAGAGGTAAGTTTGGAGTGAATGCTAGGCTGGAAGTAAAAGCGAGAGTAGCAAAACTAAGATGGCTTGGGCATGTGATGAGGAGGGATGAGGAGTATGTTGGAAATCGCTTGTTGAAAATGTCACCACCAGGAAAAAGGAAACGGGGTAGACCGAAAAGAAGATTCTCAGATTCCATCAAGGAGGACCTACAAATAGCAGGGCTGTCGGCAGCGGACGCTGGTCACAGAGCTAAACGGGAAAAATTCTGTGGCGACCCTGAATAGGGAGAAGTCGAAAGCCAAAGAAGAAAAAGCTCTGCTGTAACTCTACTGCCCAAGTAATACAGAAAACAGGAGCATTTTGTGTACCCTCCTTGTTGACCTAAAAGGAAGTTAAGCATTTTCAAATCGACACAAATTAACGACCCGTGAACATGATATTTCAATCTCTCTAGAACACGCTTAATGTTGTTATATTCTTTTTAAAGTTTTACAGAATGACCTATTGGCACAGAGCCATATGTATTTCCGTTGTGTGACAGAACACATTTCAAGCCTCTTTTGGAACTGTCAACAAAAAGCCTCCAATCACCTGAATCATACGCTTGAAGTCCTATAAAGAAAAGTAGCCATTCTACGTCAGTACAATAGACAAGCAGGCCATCTTAATTGAAGTACTTACACAGTTTCGCTTCCCTGTTACGATAAAAAGGGACACTTGTGTTGAGCTTCAACATTCAATTCTCTTGCAGTCTTGAAGCCACCAGTTTAGGAGACTGTTTTGGTAGATAAATATCTCTAACCAAATCATTAAAAGCAGAGTGAGTAAACAGAATTGGTATGTCATTGCATGGATATGTAGTGTCTTTTTCGTCAGTTGAAGCAGCTGACCAGAGATCTCTGTCATCAATTTTTGGAAGGTCAGTAAATATTGGTACAGGAGTCTCTTTACCACGGGCAACTGGTCAAATACCTGAAGGGATACTTAGTATTCCAATTATTGCTTGTTTTTCTTATTGAAACCTTTTACACTGACAAGGCACAAATAGCGGCCATCTGAATGATTGCTTGGTTCTCTCCAAACCATAGTCATTCCAGACTTAAGTTTAGCATTCTTTCCTTGAGACCATGATCTCAAGGTCTCAACACAGGTTTTGTACACGTTGTGAGGAGCCTAATGCTTGTCTTGATATCTAAGTGGTACTTTGAAGTACGCAATATACACGCTTTTATGAAAGTTAGTAATGTTACGCCACTTGAGTCTTCAAAGTAAAGCTTCCACAGATGTAGCAAAATATATTTGGATTATTTGAGGGCTGTTGCCTGAAATGTAGAGGTCATTGTTAGATCAGCAAAACATACTGCAGACAAATACAAGAAAAAAGTTATTAGCTATCTGAGTTGTTCCTTGAATTTCTACCCAACCCCGCACACCTTAGGTATTGTTTCATAAAAAAACCCAGCGGGATAATAACAACAACTAGCAAAATTCAATGTAAAATTCAATAATAAAGCACTGCCTGCGAAAGTTGTTGTGTAAGTTAAAATCTGTTTGTTTACTTTCTTGTCATAAAAAATGGGAATGTTATGCATTCAAAGAAAACGAAGATGTTCTCCAGATGTTCTCCAGGAGACTAAATGACAAGTAAATTTACCAAAATAAACCATATAGTTCGCCCCTTTTTCTAAACTAAAGAATAGAAGGATTATATTTTCTTGAAATTCATGAAAATGGGATATATACCTATAGCGCAAAAACGTGATGTGACAGAGAGAATATAAGATCCGATTTAAATTCAGCACCCTCAAGTTAGTCTAAAACTTCTCTTAAATTTCATGCCAGAAAATATTTTTTTTATGCACCAGTGTAATCGGCGTTAGTCTTATTGATCCATAAAAGCGTGTATGAACTTGATAAAAATATGTACTCAATATACTCGATCATTTGGTGTCCATTTAGCTTGCGAAGACTTTGTAAATGAACAAATGGGGCACTTTAAAACTTGACCAGATTCTACGTCATGATTTTAAAAAACAAATAATCTACTACACAAAGGGCCCCGATTGACAAACTATCCATTGAAGCAACTAACGTTTTTGAGTTCAGTGAAATTAAGTGTGGCAAGAAGGCATGTGCACCGAATGATGAAATTCACTACCACCAGCCATTTTTTTGTTTTGTTTTTGGGTTTAACGTCACTTTTCTCCAGTAACTGGGTTTCAGACGGTGCACTTCACAGGTACTTGGATCTGGTAGTGAGCAATTTCTTGGCCGGATACCCTTCCTGACGCCAACCAATGGCTTTTACTTTTGTGAAGTTCCAAAGTCGCCCGCTCGGGGAATCGAACCCGGAACTCTTGGTTACGGTGCTGTTTCACTAACCATTAAACCACGGCTACCACCAGCCATTATGTAATCGAAATAGAATTGGTGATAAAAAGAATGATTGGGTATAAGAGGGGAAATGCTCCGCGATGAATCAAAGTTGTTAACATCGAAAGCAGCTTTCTTTGAAATTTGGGCAGGTATTTATTATTTAAAATATTGAACCATGGGTGGATCAGAATTGCTCCTGTTTACAGACTGTCAGTAAATAAGAATTAAAGCGTCACATTAGTTGTTGTATCAGGTGTTTTAATGGGTTAAGAATTTATAAAGTGATATTTAAAAGCAATATTAAGAAAAGTCCACTTGAAATTTTTTGGTGAGGCGCAGCCTTACCTCCCCATTTGACGCACCACCACTGGACAAGTGTTGAAGTTTCACCTCATGATGTGTTGCTGTTATAGTGAAACACAATAAATGAAAGGGAAATTGATTTAGTCAACAAAAACCTATGCTGAAGTGAAGGTCTAGAAACTGTCCAGAAAAGCAAGAGGGAAACAAAATCAGCATTAAACTGGGTTTATAGAAATGCCCATGACTTAAGTATCTTTGAATTGCTTAAATTTGGAAGTACAACAACACAGTTGAACGAGCAAATAGCTGGTTTATTTATTTGTACAAATATTGGTTAGTAGAGCACATTTTACTTTTTTGTGGAAGCATCTCAATATGGTAAAACTATTGTTTCTTGCAGGCATAAACTAAGTGATCGTCATTAAAAGGCATTCAAATGTTAAGCACTGGTTAAAATATTTTTCCTACGATTGATACAACTTTTGAAGTTATGGTCACTGGGGGATTTGCTTATGAATAGCTTGTAAAAACCCGTATTTTCTTTATTTTATTATTATGAAAATTAACACGAGAGACTATATCATTTTGTGGACAGTGGTAGGAAGTAAACCCCAGATGTACTATTTATTTTCTTTGTTTCGACACTGAAAAGCAACTTTTAAAGGCTTATTTGTTGCCGATACTGTTGCTAAGGCTCTTTTTTCATGATGACATAAGGTTTATGGAAAGTCAATACTAACTTATTTCTGGCATTGTTGCGGTCTTTATTTCAACAGTATTGGTTGTGGAACAACTTGGCACGCAGCAGGGTTGATTGGAACTCTGAAAGAGTCATTGAACAACACATTAATTGCAAGTTATGCTAGAAGACTTTATGCAGAACTGGAAGAGGAGACAGGGTTTGGAACAGGTTGAATTGCTTTTTTTTATGATTTAAAAAAGCTTTAAAATGCCATGTTTTTTATATTCAACGAGTGTTTAGTTTTAAAGTAAAAAGCGATGGAAGTTTGCATAAACATTGGTGTGGTAAAGAATTGTTTTATCACTTGTACGAAAATTGTTGTGGTTGCCAGAAGCTTAACATTTGGCTTGGGCTAGGATTGTTGGGCTCAGTTTTAATTTGATAAACACAAAGTTAAATCATCCTATTTGTAGCAACGAGAATTTGATTTAAAGAGGATTTTTAGGGACCAAGCAAACTAGCTCATTTGGAGCCCCCCGTTGTTGTTAATTTTCATTTTGTTTTTGTTATTATTTGGTTAATGCTCTCGCTGTTCTGCTTCTCAACCTTCTTGCGCTTATTTTTTTTACTTTTTTGTTGCTCTTCTTGTTCTTCTTGATCGTCAAAGAAAGTTGAAATGGTTGTTGATGGTTGCCATCAGACAATCTTCTGACTCTGAAAGGAGATTATTCGAGCATAATCTAGTAATAAAAACTACCTTTTCGCTTACCCAGGTGACATGCGTTTGATTTCTTGGACTGAAAACATATTTACTTTCATATTTCCCCTTCAAAACTCATCCGTGCAGTGGAAAAAGATTATTTTCGTCTTGTCCCCAATACTGCAAATCTAAAGTACCACATTTAACTTATAAGAGCTGAAACTCACAAAAATCTCAATGTCAAAAAGAGTAGATTGCTAATAAATTTTCCCAGAAGACCAGAGACTTGTCAGATTACGTGACAATGATAAATTAGGATAAACAAGATTTCTATTTGTTAGTCATAAAATGTTAAGGTTTGTTATTTTATATGTGGCTTACCATAAGCAAGGCCCAGGCTCACTTTTAACAAGGTACAGGATTTTTTTATATTTGCCGTCTTAAATCTCCATGACCGACAGCGAGGAAACAAATTGCACACAGACAGTTACTTGTCGTATCTGGGTTTAAATCTGCATTCGCTTGTACATAAGGCTGTGGATTTGTTATTTGACTGCAAGGTGTAACTTTTTGGAAGAAGTGACCATGAAATTAGTAATATATATATAGGTAGAAAGAAAGATAGATAGATAGATAGATAGCTAGCTAGCTAGCTAGATAGATAGATAGATAGATAGATAGATAGATAGATTGATTGATTGATCGATCTGTTTGGGGGTCCCCCAATGAAAGGGAAAACTCGAAAGTTAAAGAAGAAGGAGAAGTTTACTTCCCGAAATGAGAACTGAAATTGATCATGAATCCTGGTTAAGAATGGTTCACATTTTTCAAAATTGTGGTGTTTTTGTTAAATGGGCATAGGTTTTGTCGTTTACAAGTTGTAATAAAAGGAAGAGGGAAGTAGTTAACATAACTGAATATTTTTCTATCCAGGTTTCAAAAGGTGTGGCAGCCTTACCGTTGCAGAAACAAAGGATNTAGCTAGATAGATAGATAGATAGATAGATAGATAGATAGATTGATTGATTGATCGATCTGTTTGGGGGTCCCCCAATGAAAGGGAAAACTCGAAAGTTAAAGAAGAAGGAGAAGTTTACTTCCCGAAATGAGAACTGAAATTGATCATGAATCCTGGTTAAGAATGGTTCACATTTTTCAAAATTGTGGTGTTTTTGTTAAATGGGCATAGGTTTTGTCGTTTACAAGTTGTAATAAAAGGAAGAGGGAAGTAGTTAACATAACTGAATATTTTTCTATCCAGGTTTCAAAAGGTGTGGCAGCCTTACCGTTGCAGAAACAAAGGATCGTTCTGTTCACCTCAGAAGACTAGCAGATAAGGCAAAGTAAGCAACTGTCGTGTTTATTGTCACTGTTGTGTGTGAAAAATGGGTCCAACTGAACTTGATTTGAGATTATCAGTTATTCCAATGGAATGTTTGAGTGAAACAAGATTCACATGCATAATAGCCCAACAGTTGAAGCCTGCTGGGTTAGGTCACTGAGTGATAAATTAACCGACTCTTAATCGTGTTATAGCCGTATATATAAATTTCATTGATGATGTTTCCTACGATAATGTTTATCATTTTTTAAGGTAATTGTTTTCATCATAAGGAAAACACGAGAATTTTGCGAATTGGACGAATATTTTCATAAGGTGTAGCACAAACCTCGGGTATCCAAGACCTTTCTGGTGATTTTACTCCTTCCCAACAAACAGAATTTTTTCATAAGGTCACAATAGTTGTCAATCTTCATGAGGTCACAATAGTTGCGGGGTATACCGCTTCACCCTGGTCAGGGATACGACCGAAGCCCAATGGTATTCTTGTTGATAAATTCAAATTCAAAGACAAGAACGGCAAAAGAGCTACAAGCTCGGGAGTCAACGATGGTAACAGCGGATGAATAATCGGGAAGAGAATTGGTGGTTTACTTCAGTCTACCCTGGAGAAGGAACGTGGGCTTCCCACTCCCCAGTATTGTAGCTGAGTTAACTGATAGTCATGGATACAAGTCTGTACAAGAATAGTGTCAGCAAGGAACTTGGAATGGCCCCACGCTGTATCAACCTGAAAAGCTCGACAACGTAATCATTGAAATGAACAGAATGAATATTGAATGCTTAGGCATGTGTGAGGCTAGACGGACAAAAGCAGGGGATTTCAGACAAAATGACAGACGGATCCTATTCTCTTGGGAAGACAGTCATCGACATGTGGTGTAGGTTCGATTCTTGGTTAAAGCTTTGCAAACTCAATTCTATTCTAAGAATGGCCAAGGAATGAATGAATGCTTCTAGTCAAACTGAAATCTAGCGTTATCGAGAGTCATGGTTGCGTATGCATCTACGTCGGAATCAACAGAAGAAGAGGTTGACACATTTTTTGACCAATGAAGAGAACAGAGAACAAAATTGTTATTGACGATTTTAATTGATAAGGGAAGGGATGGCAGAGTAGTGGGTCTGTTCGGCCATGGTGTAAGAAATGCTCGTAGTGATAAATTTTGATCGATGCAAAGAAAAAGATCTTATTGTCATAAGTACGTTCTTCAGTACCCATCGTAGAAGACGATACACATGGATGAGCTCAAAACACGAAATCAAATGGGCTACATTGGACTCAGCTTACGTTTTCGAAATGGGGTCAAGAATTCGAGAGCCTATCCATGTTCAGACATTGATTCTGATCACAATCCAGTCGAAGCTAGTTTCAAAATTTATTTGAAGAAAATAGAACACCCAAGCATAAAACCCAAGTTTGACTTTGAGGTCTTAAAAGACAATGAAGACATAAAGAAGAGCTTCAAGGAAGATGTGCTCAAGAAACGAAATATATCGAAATCTAACAACGTACATTACAGATTAATCCAACGTGAATTCCAGCAAAATGCACAGAAAGCAAAGAAGCTCGGTTGGAAGGGAAATATAAAGAAGTTGAAAACAAGAGCCGCGATGCCCAAGAGATGTTTAAAAAGATAAAAGAAATTTGACTTAAAAGATCAATTTTACCCTTTAAGTCTAACAAGGCTGCTTACGGAGCTGTTCTGCGTGAACCGAAAGCTGTATTAGGAGGTTGGGAAGAGTATGTTCAAGAGCTATTTACTGATGACTATCAGTCCGATGACATCTTCCTGGAATTTTCGGATACTGTTCTTTAATACGCAAGTGTGAAGTAGAGTGTGATGTACCCAAAATGAAAACAGGTAAAGCCGTATGGCCAGATGAAGTTTAAATAGAAATGTTACATGCTCTAGAAGACATTGGTGTAGAGGTTGTCTGGAAACTTGTTTCAAACATCTGCGACACTGGACGATTTCCAAAAGACATGGTAAAATCAGTCATCATTGCACTGCCCCAGATCCCAGGTACTCTATTCTGTGAAAGCCATTATACCATAAGCTTGATGTTTCATCTTCTTAAGGTCTTTTTAAGCATCATCTTACATCGTGTCAGAAGAAATCTACTGCCAGTAACTGCATCAGTTCAATTCGGTCTATGAAAGATCAAGGAACAGCCAATACTATTTCTACCCTAAAGATAATTGGAGAAAGAGCAGTACAACGTCAACAGGACGTATATGTGGTCTTCCTAGACTATCAGAAGGCTTTTGATTAAGTCTATCACTGTGAGCTGTTTAAAATACATTCTGGCATTCAAATCGATGACAAGGACGTTCGAATCTCAGGGCAGTATATTATGACCAGCTTGCAGCAGCCCGCTTACCAGATGGTTTGACAAACTAGTTTAGGATGAAAAGAGGTGTTAGAGAAGCGAGTACAATGTCAACTGATCTTTTCAATCTATATTCAGGATGGATCCTGCGAGACCAAGAAAACCGACCAGAAGGAATCAACATTAACGATGTTAAGATTAATAACCTCGGATATACTGGAGATGCGGTTCTCCTAGCTACGTCAGCTGATGAATTACAGAGACGTTTTAATGCCATTTTTGAAACAAGTGAACATTTTAGTTTAGAGATTAATACAAAGGAGATAATATGTATGATCTCAAAAACAAAAACAAAAACACCGGCTGTTCCTAAGTGTAACCTTTAACATGGAAACACACAAATTGAGCAAGTGAAAAGTTTTAATTATCACACTTCAATGGTAACACGTTGTGAAAAAGAGAGAAAGAGAAAAATGAGTTTTGCCAAGGATGCTTTCAACAGACTGAGAACTCTCTTTACAAACAGAAAACTATCAATAAAGACCAAGATCCGCTCCCTGAAAGCATAGGTCTGGTCAACACTCCTCTATGTTGCAGGCCATGGACATTGACAACTGAAGTCCGAAGTCATATTGAAGCAGCAGAGATGTGGTGTTATCGTAGGATGTTACACATCTCATAGTTGACAGGGTCAAGAATGATGATACGCTAAAAGGAATAGGATGTAAGCGCGAATTGTTAGAAACGATTAAAAACAGACAGATGCGATATGTGGGACAGTCAGTGAGAAAGTAAGGACTGGAACATTTAGTTATCTCCGGTATGATATATGGAAAACATGCAAGAGGAAGACAAAGGATCACATATCTGCAAAAGTTTATGAATAATGCAAACCACCCCCTCTAGGTCACCTATGCCAGAAAAAAATATGATGGCTAAATTCACCAAATACAGCGTCGGTAATGAGACTGAAGAAGAATCGTTCCACCACCTCTTATTCTTTGTCATTTTCTCAAATGTTAAAAGGGCATCCTACAACTTATTATATTGCATTCTCTGATGTCTTTTTTAACAATAATGACGCCAGGTTCATTGTGTTCAAGTTTGGGGTCAGTTTGTACAGAAACATCCCACAATATTCTTGCATTTTTACTTTCTAGAAACCTTTGGTGTGTGACCATACCACTTGGTTACAGTTGTAAAATTTTACCTTTTTTTTCCATCACCTATTGAATAACTGCACCTAATTTTCTGTCGCCAATGTCGCTACTGCTTTCGAACAAGCATTTTACATTCAGCAAACACATGGATGACTTTCGCCCTGTTCTCTACACAATCTTAAAGGGGTAAAACGCTCGCCCTGTCAATTTTGTTTTTTTTTTGCTGTTATTCTCAGTGTAATATTATTAGTACTACTACTTTATATTATTATTATTATTACTCTTACTACTTATATTATTA
>RDPX01000405.1:254855-283923 GCA_003991215.1 Morbakka virulenta
GGTTGTCTTTCTCCCTCTTCTCTACACAATCTTAAAGGGGTAAAACGCTCGCCCTGTCAATTTTGTTTTTTTTTTGCTGTTATTCTCAGTGTAATATTATTAGTACTACTACTTATATTATTATTATTATTACTACTACTACTTATATTATTATTATTATTATTATTATTATTACCATTATTATTATAATTATTATTAATGTATTGCATTTGAAATTCTGTGTTAATTTTATTCTCTACCCGTTTTCCTTGTTTTAGACATAGTGGGATAACATGCCATGTTTTATCGCCCGACGAGGCAAAGGAGTATTGGCCACTGCTGGAAGTTCGAGACTTGGAGGTTGGTGTATATGTATTGTTTTAAATGAGTATTGTTTACTTAAATAGGAATCAATTAATGATAATCATCGTCATCATTTTTTATTAAACTGGTCATCCGATCACGAGTGAATTCTCACACAATAAAACTATCACCATATTAGCATGCCCTGTAAGATGTAGCTCTTTTTTACACGTCTGCAGTAATTTTCTAAAAAGAGTACTCGTCCAATGCGTACACTTGATACAGTGTTGTATACACGGAGCAGTTGGCTATACATGTCATTACAGGGTCTCCAACTTTTAGCGTGGTTTTAATTCCTCAATCACTTCATTTAGTCCCATAGCTTTAGCACTATATTTTCTATTTAACTCCGCATATTTAACTCTCTTCAACTTTTCAACTTTCTTTTTCTTTCAAAGACATCGATGTGATTTTTCATTTCATCACTAGATTTTTTTTTCATCGTGATTCCTTGGAACCTTTTTTCTCTGCATATGAGAATCTTAATCCCATCTTTTTGGCAATAAAGATAAATGCATGACAGAGAAGATTATTGGTTTCTGTGATGGAATTGCTTTTGGTATCGCTGATGATTTCTCTGTCTTTTTTATTCAGGAAAAAAACAGGAAAAAGTTTGCTAACTTTTTCCTGTTAACATTTTTAAGACCAGAGACAAATGACGTCGTGATTGCGAAAGGATCTCATTCAATATTTACTTTCAATTAACTAGAGAAAAAATTAGAGCCCAGATATACAACTTCAGAAGAAATATCAGACAGACTATCAGATGGGATTTAATTTTTTTTTCAGTCACAACATTCAATGCATCATCGTCCACATGTTCATTAAGTTCATTAATGTCTTCCTTTACACAACATATCTCTTCGACATTTCATTCATTATTTCTAATCGCTCTAGCTTGGGCAGACGGATGTTATAGTAAATATTCCCCTACCCTGTGCAGTTTTGTGTAAAGGCTTAGGATGAATTATTATTAATATTAATATTAACGTTATTATTATTATTATTATCCCATGTTTAATTACGAAATATTTAATATTTGCTATCAGTTTTGCTAGTTTTGTTGTAATTATTCGCTTAATGAGTTGTCTGGTACTTAATTTACAATGAAGAAAATTGTTTTTTGTCATCAAGATTTTAAAGTCCTAAAACGACATAGTTAGAGATGTAAAGCGAAACTCAAACATCAAAGTGACGAAGGTATCCATAGCAACGACATGCCTAGTTTAAATTGCAAGGAAATTGTTAACAATGGCTGCTTCATGTGCATTGTGGTAAAACATACGAGCTTTGTGAACTCGAAACTCACCAGAGATCTTTAGACAATGAAAACATTATAGAAAAAAGAAAGAGTTTAGAAAACGGAAACATTGATCACAATTTAATTGAGGACTATTTTGGCACAACAAATAGTAAACGTGAACAATTTCCGGTTTTTAAAGAAGGCGTCAAGTTACCAAAATTACACGAGGATTGGCGATTAGCTAATTTGTATTTTCAATCTTAATTGGCAAAGGCTCGAATAAAAGACAATTCGAACCTCGCTATGGATTTAAATGAACTCCACCGTATTAAATACTTTCGTGACAACTGTGGTTTCAGATCAGGACATCGCTATGAAGGAGAGGTGTAACAACTTTTCCGAAAAGAACTTAAAGAAAGAATTAAAAGCTCTGAACACAAAAAATGGCTGCATTAATACTATCAAATATGTAGCAAAACGATTAAGATCGAAAATTGAAAAACCGATAAACTTCACAGTTACTACAGGCAATTATGAAGAAATTAGCAAAAACGTTTTGTGATACTCTAAGAAAGTTTTTAGGTCAGGAATGTTGGCACTTCCATCATTCAATGTTGTCCAGTACAAACTCTACTTTACCAACAAATTGAAAGGCTCAAATCGTTCAAAATCTTTCTCAATTTCTCCTTGGATGCCCAGGTTAAAAGAGATGAACACACCGTTTAATTTTTCGCCGCCATCTTATCATGAAATTTCACGAATTATCAGAGGCATGAAATCCATTGCTTCACCGTGTCAATTGGATCAAATATCGATAGTTTATTTCAATCGATGTTCGTACTTAATGCCATTTGTGCTAGATACCTATGCTGAAGTGCTTAGAAGTAATGTTATACCAGAACAATGGCCTTAAGCTAGAGTTCAGTTTTTACCGGATAAGAACAATTATTATGTGTTTTGTATGTGTAATAAAGAATGGAAAAATCCAGAACTTATAAGCTGGTGAAAACTGTTACAAAGGTCTTGAGTAATATGCCCGAATCGGCGAGTATTCGTGTGAGAAAAGATGGAATATGTAAATATTTGTTTGGTAATAAAAGCCGTGTGAAGTTAAAAATTTTATTTTATATGTATATGGTGGGCCACAAAAAAATCAACAAAACTTAATTTAAAACCGTCAGTTTCATGTTTTCACAATCGTCAGCTAAACATATATATATATATATATATATATATATATATATATATATATATCCCTGTATATTTTTGTAGCTTTTGTGAAATTTTAATCAATGATTTTTACTACCCAACTGTTGATTATAAAAGGATTGACATAATTTTGGCATTGTTCGATCCAAATAAAGCTAATTAGTTTATACATCTAAGATTGATGACGATTGCTGCTGATACTGTTTTTTATCGAAAAGCTTGCGCTGTGGATACCAGACGATGGGGCGAGTACATCCAGTGATGCCTGCAATGCATTAATGAAAGGAGCAAAACAAAATGGTAAGGAGGTACCCAGAATAAATCATCGTTCTGTTCATTTTCAAGTTCTGTTGCCTCATTTATGTCTCTTGACAGTTTTTTTGTTGTAAGTTATGTGTTTCTGGATTACATAATCGTACCTTTTGTCTGTGGTGTTTTAGTCGATGTAACCTACGTCATTAGAAACTAATTTCTTTACTGAAACTATGTCTGTGGTGGATGACTGATTTACTTTACCAACAATGGATTAGGAACTCTGGGATCTATGGCATTTCTGTGAACGGTCAGGATATTTTTCCTCCTGTCCTAGTTGGTAAAGATATATATATATATATATATATATATATATATATATATATAATACATGGGAGAGGCTGAATTAACGAGAGAAAAATGTGATGAAACCATGAAGATAAAACCCACACAAATGTACATTTGACGTGATGTAATTGTTGGTTTCATTTCAAGACATTGCAGGCCTTGAACTTTATCCTTATTCATTAATACTATATTTCAAATTTGCCATGGCTGTATTATTTATTGAGAGTAACAATCTGATAAACCAATATAACTGAATGGAGTGTTGGTACAAGCCTAGTGCTTTGTTGTGGACTCAGAAAATGAGATCGTAGGAAACCTATTTGATATATTTGTAAAAACCATACATATTTGTGTCTTTTGTACACAATAGTATGTGAGCCCTTTGTAATATATGATTATGGAGTTTTAGCATTTTTATGGCTGAGTAAAACGTTACTATAATATAAACTATATACTATAATATATACTATAAACGTTACTATTATATAGCATTGGCGGAATTTTTTGCCTTCGCAGAAACCGTCGGCTTTGAACATTTTGTGGAAACCTTTGTGACTTCCTTGGCCCCAGGCTAAAGATTTACAGACCAAAGAGTGCGAGAGGCTTGTATCGCATACCACATCTTTGTGAACAGCGATGGGAAACGTTTGAAACATTGTAAAAAGCAAAGCCTTTACAGATGCTTTCGAAGTCGACCTCAGTATATTTTAGAAGTGTTGTATTCTTGATTTGCTTTCCAGGGAATTGACTTTGTATGTCACCCAAATTTGAGTTACTACCTTTCTGTGATTGGAGACCCTGGGGAAGGAGCGCTTCACCTACCGTAAAACATAACTATACCCTTTTACACAGACGCTATCGGTGTATTTCATGTATTGGAAACAAATGATTAAACTGGAGTATCACGTAGGCGTCGATGGAAACTCCCAAAATTGCCCAATTTGATTATGAGATGTATTTATTTATGTTGAAAAGTTTAATGGCTATTATTTGTTACTTATTATGGCACATTTCCATTTTTGTAATTGCTTTCTTATTAAGGTGTTGACTTCTTTGAAAAATGTGGTGTCAAAAGAGTAATTACTTCCAGAGGTAAAGTTGTGGGTGTTGAAACAACTAAGGGTTACATTGAGTGCACTAACTTTGTCAATGCTGCTGGACTGGTATGTATATTTCTCATACCGTAGAGGGGTGAATTTAAGGGCACCTGATGGGTGACTTCGTACCCTTTGTCGAGGACACATGGGTAGATCATTTTCCACCCGTCAGCAAACCACTTGAAGTCCTTTGCTGCAGTTGTTGCGTGGCGAACTTGATAACGATTTTATTGATCACTGTTGCTGCGAAGTAATCATGCGAATGACCTCGTTCTCATTTACCTACTTATATATTGTATATATTTTTTGTCATGGTCTCAACAAAATCCTGGAGAGAACGCCTTCTTTTGAATTTTACTCTGGCCCATTTTACATCTGTTAAGATGCAAATGGACTCAAGTCATTTACAGTCTTACCCTTCGCAGTTTTTTTCTAATAACAAAAGTAAGTTTTTAGTGTTTACAGGTATGCTCTTCTATCAGAGTGAATTAATTGTAAAGTAAATATTGTCACATCATTGCAGTTTATGTTCACGTTTACCGTTTTCAAGTAGGTCAAATTAGAAGACGAGACCATACGACACCGTTCTGTAGCTAACAACCGATTTAGTAATAAGAAACGCTATTTCGGTTTCTGATGATTTCGTCCAATTTCCTTAGTGTTGGCTGTAGACAGTATCCAATCAAAGTTGTTTTTTTCCTTTGTAACTAAAATAGGTGCATGTAATCACAACTTTTGTGACTGCATTTTTCTGACTGCACAGTAGACCGAATTGTTTCATAATCTGAAACCACAGGCGAAACCAGTGGTCATTGTTCATTAGGTAACAAGTATATCAATAAGTACAGAAGATGGAGCTCTTGATGTTTATTTATAGTGATTCCTCGCCCCGCCCATAGCTTGTACTAACTAAACCTTGGGTCTCGTGAAGACGAAAAGCTGACTTTTTCTGAGACAGAAATGGCAGTTGCATTGCTGGTCGCTCCTAGATAGTTGAGCCGTATTATCAGGTGTTATATTGACGTTAATTGTTTTTGAATGCAATTGTTTGTAATTTTGAAATCTTTTAAATGATTTGCTACATATCTGTACCCTTAATCGTTGGTTTACATGCTTCGAGGTTTTCGCCGGAGAGTTTATTTTGGTAGCTTTCAAAAGTAAAGGTTGTGAAAGGTAAAATTATCGCTGGTACAGGCGTAGAGTGTTTACCAATGCCATTGTAATTCACCTCTAGTTGGCTTTAAGGCTTACTTCCATTTAGTTCGATTTAATTTTGTGACTGTAGATGACGACATACTGTAAAAGTTATACTTTTTATTGCTCCATATATACCGCAATATTCTTTTAGCTCTCCTATTATTATGAAATTATAGATGGCATTGCGACTTTTACTACTTGGTGTCTTTCTCGGTAGAGCATTTTCTGCCATCGCGTTTTCATTTTCTTATTGCCACCAGGCCAGTTTCTTAAAGAAAAAGGGACTTTATAAATAGGGAATGGCTACATTTTGGAACTCTACAACTTGTAGTTAGTGCTGAAATCAATTGCTAAGCATGGTTGTTTCAGAGTAGGAAGATAAGGGTTTATAGAATAAAATACATCCACAAATAAAACGTGTCAGGAACTGTGGTGCCGTCCTGGCAGTGAAGGAGCGCCTTGACTGGGAAGTGTGCATGGTGACGTAGATAGACTTTTAAGTCAGTTTTCTTTGTTACAGAAACGATTTTTAGCTGGCGTGATAAAACAGTGTTGGTAGTAACAGCAGCAAAGGGGGAGCGAAGAAACGGACGTCTTTACCATCTTCTCATCTTCTCTTTTCCATCATATTCTGTATCAGAGCATTTCATTTGTGTTGCGTACGGATTTATACTCCCTGTTTGTTATGGTGAATACTTTTTCTCCATTATTCTCTANTAAAATAATGTTAAGAATAAAACACATCCACAAATAAAACGTGTCAGGAACTGTGGTGCCGTCCTGGCAGTGAAGGAGCGCCTTGACTGGGAAGTGTGCATGGTGACGTAGATAGACTTTTAACTCAGTTTTCTTTGTTACAGAAACGATTTTTAGCTGGCGTGATAAAACAGTGTTGGTAGTAACAGCAGCAAAGGGGGAGCGAAGAAACGGACGTCTTTACCATCTTCTCATCTTCTCTTTTCCATCATATTCTGTATCAGAGCATTTCATTTGTGTTGCGTACGGATTTATACTCCCTGTTTGTTATGGTGAATACTTTTTCTCCATTATTCTCTATTCTTCCCAATTTTTTTTCACAGGTATACTTTCGAAGAATATTTTTTTCTAAGCGTGTTTTTCTTAAACATTAAAAACTTTTACGTTTAAACATTTACCACAATGTTCGACTTTTGTTATTTCAAGAACGTGTTTGCCATGATTTATTAAGTAAATTAGTTTGTTTTGTTTTTCTTTACAATATTCAGTGGTCAAGGGAACTCGGTTTGGTAAGATTTTTTGTGATTTGGAGTTTAAATAAATAGATTAACCATTAGTTTTCCTGTCAGCAAGAAGTGAAATAGCCACTGTAATAGCTTACTCATTTGACGAATTGTGCTTATCTTGTATTCATAAATAAGTAGTGTTCTTATCTTATGAAGACTGAATGCAGTTCGAATGTAATTTGATTACCGTTTGAGTGAGAAACGCCTATGTAAATCTAAGACCCCTTAAATTTTATGGTACCTATAATTGTAGACCCATAAGAAATATCGAGTTTAATAATATTTCCTATGTAATAATAGACCCCAACTGTACTAAGTATACCTTCTTTATAGCAATAATCATTTCCGATTGCCAGAGTCTTATGATGTCTTATGTGTATATATATATATATATATATATATATATATATATATATATAGAGAGAGAGAGAGAGAGAGAGAGAGAGACAGACAGACAGACTGACAGAGACAGAGACAGAGAGAAAGAGAAAAGAGAGTGTGCAACCCCCTCCAACAAGTTTGNTCTTATCTTATGAAGACTGAATGCAGTTCGAATGTAATTTGATTACCGTTTGAGTGAGAAACGCCTATGTAAATCTAAGACCCCTTAAATTTTATGGTACCTATAATTGTAGACCCATAAGAAATATCGAGTTTAATAATATTTCCTATGTAATAATAGACCCCAACTGTACTAAGTATACCTTCTTTATAGCAATAATCATTTCCGATTGCCAGAGTCTTATGATGTCTTATGTGTGTGTATATATATATATATATATATATATATATATATATATATATAGAGAGAGAGAGAGAGAGAGAGAGAGAGAGACAGAGAGACAGACAGACAGACAGACAGACTGACAGAGACAGAGAGAAAGAGAAAAGAGAGTGTGCAACCCCCTCCAACAAGTTTGTCTTTTCTGAGCCTTTCGACCTCTGGTACAAAATAAAGTTTTTTATCATCACTGAAGTTCTTTGAAATTCATTTTAAGTAACAGAAGATGAAGTTTATAATTGCTCGTTTAATCGTATTGTAGATTCAAGGGGCATCAGTTCAGAGATTGAAACTCGCTAGTACACAGGAAAGACACAGGAAACATGCTTAGATAATGTGTCTGTGTGAAACGCATAACTATTGAGGCTATTGAGGGAAAGAAATTTAGTGAGTGTGGGTGAGTGAGTAAGTAAGCAAGAATGAATCTGGGTGTGAGATGTAGGCTATATTTTTTATCATGTAAAGAAAATTTGATCCGTCAAAATTTCTTAATTTTTTTCCGTTACGAAACCTCAATTATAGAAACAAGACAGGCGCTTTCAAATTGTAGGCCGCCTCTTTAGATTAGCACTTTGACAGCTTTTGAGGAATTTTGAGTTTTTTCCTATGTAGAGGAAATATAGTTGTGGAAAAAATATTTTTTTTTAGTGGCTGGACCACTGTACGTTTGACCTCAGTGGTTTCTGTTCTGGCACCTGAATTAACGGAGCTTCGTTAAAGACGGGATCATTTCTACAGCTAGGTCTTGGGTTTGGGTTTGGGTTTTTTCAATACGCGCAAAGCAGACCTCTTCTGGCCATGCCACACAGTGGTTTTTCAATTAGAATTCGCAGCAAATTGTATTTTCAACACCGCATTCTTTAATTATTTTCCAACTGTTTTCTTGTAATAGAATTCTCTCTTTTTATTGTTGGAGGTGTAATATGTGGTATGCTATTACTTCATAGCCGCCATATTGTAAGTCACCGATCAACATTTATATCTTTTTATGAGGTATCAAGCTAAAGGAGTTTTTTGGGAAATAAAGGAGTTATTTACCTGAAGAATATTAGTTTTAAACTCTGAGAAAAGAGCAAGTGCTGTGTTAATTTTAACATTCATTTGGTAATTTTAGCCTTCATTTGTTATTGTTGGTAAACATTGAGAAGTTGCCTAAAGTGTTTGATACCGTATCATTTTTTTGAATTCTCCTTTACAATGGTAATCCTATAAAAATTTACCACTGTGATACTATTTTATTTGGAGGCCAGGCGGTTATAAATGTTATTTATTCCCCTACCACTTTTCACCTTTCCTGCCCTATGTCCACACGACCTCCCTCCTAACTGTGCCCGTGCTTTTTTACTTCCATCTTTTTTTTTTCTCACATCCTTTTTTGTCCCTCTTTCTTCAATTTCCAGTTTCATGTTTCTGCTTTTTTGTGTAACTATCCTTTCTCTTTTTTTCCCACCCCAAGCTATTTCTTCTTTAACCCATGTTGTATTTCCACCTCTATTTTTTCCATCTTCTGTCACCTTGGTGCTCCATTGTTCTTTGTTTTAGCTCCTCTTTCGACTTCACTTTGCAGGACCTTCCTCTCCGCTCTTCTTCCGTCTTCTTTCCGTTCTTTTGTTACCTTCCATCTTTTGGGCTTTAAATGTTTAAGCTATTCCACTTCAAAACATCTTGCCATTATATTTTCCTGCTTTCTATTCATTGGGCCGTGTCTAATTTTTTTCTCTTTTCAGCGATGTGATCCGAAAGTGAGCGTGCCCCTCCACGCCTGTGAGCATTTCTACATTGTAACAAAGCCTCTGGAAGGAGTACATGACATGTTACCAGTACTACGAGTTCATGACGCACGAGTCTACATCAGAGAATGGAGTGGTGGTTTGCTCTGCGGTGGTTTTGAGGCAAAAGCAAAACCTTGTTTTTATGATAAAATTCCTTCGGAGTTTGAATTTCAGCTTCTGCCAGAAGACTGGCCACATTTTAGTACGTTTATGCTTTTAAATCCAATTTTTTTAAAGCCCAGCAACTACTACAAGAACTGAAGGTTACATATATATATATATATATATATATATATATATATATATATATATTTGTGTGTGTGTGTGTCTGTGTGTGTGTTTCCTGTGGTGGTAGAAGGGGACATTGGGTCTTTCAGTAGGCATTTTTTGAAGTACAAATTTATCATGATGTGCAAAAATGTAAAATGATAACAACAGCTTTTTGAGCGACAAATATTGTTTCACGCTATAATATCGGTGTGATAGATTACAGTGGTCAACACAATTTTTCGGGTCGGCAAGGTAGTCTGTTTTTAGGTAATTCTTGGGTGCTAATTACAAAAATCGTATTTATTTTCTTTGGTTAGCTCTAGTTTTTCTGATATGCTATATACCTCAAATGTGAAAGTTTCTGTAACTTGCCTTGTCATGTGCAGAACGTTTGATACAATGGAGAAGTGGAACCGGACGATCAATGGGATTTGGGATACCAATGGTTGGGAGGCAGCCAACAAATCATGTTGACGACTGTTAAGTCTGTCCAATAAATGTGACAGGGGTAAATAAAAAGAAGCGAAAATCTTTGAGTTGCAAAAAGTTTTCCGTCAGCAATTCGACCAGTAGCTCATAGTGCTGATATTCCTATTTCTGAGCTTAATAAGTTGTCTGATATCTCTATTGATCAACATTCAGACAAGGAGCAATATGATTACCAAGAACGTATTGATGTTGATGATGACGAGGACTTTGCATGCTCTTCCAAACCAGTACTCTTTGATCAGCAAAATCTGAGTGACTTGATAAGGGACCTTTGTTTATCCAAGGAATCTTCTGAAGTATTGGCACCACGGCTAAAAGATCGAAATCTTTTACAGTATGGTACTTACATCACTTTTTACAGAACAAATGATAAAGAGTTTGTGCCGTTTTTCGACGATTAACTTAACTTTGTTTTCTGTAAAGATATTCATGCTGTACTGATGAAATTAGGTGTTGCGGAATACACTCTTGCTGATTGGAGGTTATTTACTGACAATTCGAAAAGAAGCCTGAAATATGTTCTTCTGAACATCACTAATGTTTATGGATCAATACCGATTGGTCACTCTGTAACCCTTAAAGAAAAATATGATGCAATAAATATTGTATTGCTGCATATCAAATATAACGACCACCAATGGGTGATATGTGTAGATATAAGGATTGTGAACGTCTTGCTTGGGCAACAAAGTGGTTACACGAAGTACCCATGCTTCCTTTGTTACTGGGACAGTAGAGATAAAGCAAATCACTGGACTAAAAAGTACTGGCCAGTAAGAGATCAACTTAATGTTGGGAAAAAGAATGTTATTGTTGAGCAATTGGTACCACGTGATAAAATAGTGTTTCTTCCTCAGCATATAAAACTAGGGCTTGTGAAACTATTTGTTAAAGCACTGGATAAATATGGCGATTGTTTTCAGTATATTTGTAGGAGTTTTCCAAGCCTAAGTAATGAAAAGTTAAAAGCTGGTCTATTTGATGGACCCCAGATTCGATAGTTGACGAGAGATAAAAAATTTTGTGACTCTGTGATTGAAGTGGAGTTGGCTGCATGGTTATCATTTGTAGAGGTTGTTAAGAACTTCTTTGGAAACTATAGGGTTGACAACTGCAAAGAAATTGTAAACAACATGCTTGAAAAGTTCAGGATTCTTGGTATCAACATGAGCATCAAAGTACATTTTCTTCACAGCCACCCGGATCGATTTCCGGAAAACCTCGGTGATGTTAGCGATGAACAAGGCAAGCGATTCCACCAAGATAAAAGACAAAGGAGGATAGATAACAAGGAAAATGGGACATAAAAATATGGAAGATTATTGCTGGAATTTAAAACGTGACGTGCCTGATTCAGAACATTTAAGAAAATCTGGAAAACGCAAATTTTTACCACCTTGAAAATAATATTTTGAACATTCGGGATCAACAGTGACCTCTTATCTCTTATGTAAAATTTGTACCGATTTGTTGTAACAAGAAACAATACTTTAACAACTTTTTTAGATTTTGTTGTCCGTATGATATTCAATTTCTTCTGATCTACAAACAAGTTTTTTTCCAAATAGGGGTAGCCTGTGGAAGAAAAACTAGAGCTAATGGTAAAAAATGGATATGATATTCAGATTCAATACCCTCAAATTACTTAAAAACAGTTGAGACATTTCCGACTCTTCGCCAAAAACTTTTTTTGTTGACTTGTCTTATCATGATGTTTGTCGACAGAAACTACCGTGATGGACATATACTTAACTGGTAATATCTTTGATATCACTGTGGCTTATAAAAACCCAGCTGGTAAGGGTCATAATAACGATGATAATTTAAATGATGTTAGAAGTATTAATGTCATAGGATGGATTGTGTTATGTGTAATGTGATGTGTTTCAAATATGCTGCAGTACTTTGGAATAAACCGACATCGTGAACTCAGCAACATTTTATGTGTTGTTGTGATATGTGACCTTGATCTCAAGGCTGGTCTTCAATTGTTAAAAGGCATGTTTTTCATATAGTTACATAACAGTACAGCTCAAATACATTTTCTGCTAACGTTTTATGTAGTAAGTAAGTCAATAAATACTGAGCGTTTCTTGTACAAAAGCAGCAAAACCCAAACTTTCTGTTAGCGTTTTTGTATTTTGTCCGCAAGGGTAGATGTGAATTTAGGTCATTTTTTGTATGCGTTGGTACTTTACCGTTATTTGCTTAATTTAGTGTAATTTGCTTACTTTAGTGTTGTTTGTTTGCTTTAGTGTTATTTGCTTACTTTAGTGTTGGTTGCTTACTTTTGTGTTATTTGCTTACTTTAGTGTTGTTTGTTTGCTTTAGTGTTATTTGCTTACTTTAGTGTTGGTTGCTTGTATTGTTTATTCTTTTATTGGTGCACATGTATTTATTTAATTGGTGGATATTATGCTTACTTCTTTATCGTCATTGTTTGTTCCTCAATTTATGTCGCTTTTTATTATTTGCCTTTTTTAGCTGAGAATTTTTTGGAAGGTCTCATCAAAAGGATTCCATCCATACAAAATGCTGAAATTCGACAGTTTTTTAATGGACCAGAGTCATTTACAAGCGACGGAGGTTTTCTTTGTGGGGAAAGCTCCGAAGTGAGTAAAACCACAGATGTTGTATTGAAGGAAGGCATAGTAGTAACGTCCAGTAAATCAATTATTATGAGAAAAAGCCGAGACTATGTGTTATTTTTATTGCGCAGTGTAAGAGTGAGAGGAACAGGAGTTGAACTCTGAAAAGGGAATTGTAGCTAGTTTCTGTAATAGCATAAACGATGCTGGTATCTTTACTTAGCTAGTTTGTAGGCAGGTTTCAGTTTTGTGTATA
Source organism: Morbakka virulenta (assembly GCA_003991215.1). Classification (NCBI taxonomy): domain Eukaryota; kingdom Metazoa; phylum Cnidaria; class Cubozoa; order Carybdeida; family Carukiidae; genus Morbakka; species Morbakka virulenta. The sequence continues at coordinate 267,962 of RDPX01000405.1, forward strand.
TAGAGTGTGATTATGTGTAGTTTGTTGTTTTGTTGATATTGGCTTGTGAAGGTCATTGCAGATACCGATCGATGTGAAGTTATTGCTCCTTTGAGCCACCGATGCCACAAGCCACCGAGGTTTTAGTCTCCAAGCCTTACGTGAGCAACCCAAAAGTCGGCGAGCTATCAATTCAAGGGGTCTACAGGCCACATGCTGTTGAATTTGGGGTGGGATGAGAGTGGCAGTATTTTGTTATATTTTTTTTTAGATTAATTTTGAGTATTAATTATTAGATTAAAAATACAACGCAAGGGTGTGCACAATGCATTGGTTTGTTATGGTTTGATTTGATTACAAAATTATTTTGAGATATCTTGATTGGTTTCAAATTTATGCATGGGATAGTTTATACCTTTTGAAGATTTAAAAATTTATTAACTTCCCCCCATCCCCCCCCGTCTTAATTGCAGACTTTACTTTGGATAGCCTCAACCACTCGACATTCGAAGATTTAAGGTTTTTAATTACTTTGTTATTGGCTCTTTGTAAAATACTATTCTGTTCCCATCATTCTTCCAAGGTAAAAAACTACTTTGTCGCAGCGGGAATGAATTCCAATGGAATTGTTTGTGGTCCAGGCATTGGAAAAGCCATTTCCGATATGATAATCCGCAAGAAGCCATCATTTAATGTTTCAGCACACAACATTAGAAGATTCACGCGTGATGTCAACAATAAATTTTTTTTAAAAGACAGAGTTAAAGAAGTTCTAGGCAACCACTATTCTTTGAGTTACCCGAAGCTCAGTTTGAGAGCCGCAAGACCGATAAAGACATCACCATTGTATGACAGCTTAGATGCAGCCGGTGCACAGTGGTCAGTAGTTGCAGGATGGGAACGTGCTGATTGGTTTGATTCAAACCATGAAGGTATTAAAAATTCTTTTTTGTTGTTGTTTGTGATAGTACGCAGCACGCTGTTTGAATGCTTTGCACTATCTTAAGTTACGGTTTTACGGGAGTAGCGGAATACAACCGAATCAAACTTGGAACTATGAGATCAACAGTGGAGATCGGTCGTAAATCAGTGGTTAATAGGATAAAACGCGAGGAAAAAACTAGACTTCCAAGAAAATGAAGATCCCTCAAGCCATTGTACACGTGAAAGCAGTTCTTTCCACAAGAGAACTAAGTGGCATCCAGGATCACACTACATTTTGACTCCAATACGCATGAGATGAAAGAGAAGGAGCGAAGAAGTTTATTGGCCGACATCCAAAGGTAAGCAATGGTTAGAAGTATGTGATAACACGGAGACGAAAGTGTTTAAGAAAGTGAATTGGTTGGCTTAAGGAGAGTCAACTACATTTTAATGCAGTCTTACCATAAAAGGTGAAGCAGCCATCGAGTGATGAAAGCATAGCATTGGAGCATAAATTTAAATCAACATCACATGGAGCAGTTAGAAGGTCGAAACTAATCATCGAAGTATATAAGGAGAAATGTCAACTTAGAAAGCTTAGGTTATTGGGAGCTGTCAATGAGAAGGACAGTTTTAAAGCCACCATTATGAGACAGAAACCATTAATAAAATCTTACGAGAGCAGGAAAAGGGCGGTAAAGAAATCAAGAGAGAAAGAATCATGAAAACCGTTTTCTAGACTACACTTACAGGTTTGTTAAGTAGCTGTCAAGAACGAAAATGGCAAGGTGGAGCCCTCCAGAGAAGAAGTTATGGTACATCTTTAACACATATATAGTGATGTCAGCAGAGGTAGAGGTTTTACATTTATAATTGGCGTGCCTTTATAAACACCCTGGGTTATTCATATGTTTATGAATAAAATGAAATTGCAGTCTAATTGTCTTACTTTATGAATATATTCATCATGGAAGACAATTAGACTGCACAGGGCGAAGGTGTTGTGCTTCACAATGTTAACAAACGGTGCCCAAGGGACAATTAAAAAAAGTTTTCTTTATACTATAAATAGATACTTACACACAATGTAGAATTATTGTTACCCTTGTACGATTAATTTGTAAAAGTGTATTTAAACTATGGAGCAGTAAAGACAGAAAAATAATAACAGAACAGAACAGAACTACGAAATAAGAAGGGTTGCACCCATCTAATCCAGCAAAGTCTGGAATTTTATAGGAGGAACTCAGTGCCTGATACCAGCTGATACAAACTTCTTTTCAGGATGTTAGATAATACTCTTAGTAGTGCAGCAAATCTGCTATGATGGAAGATTGAGTAATGTGATGAATGCCGATGAGGCCCGAAAGTTAAGTTTGATCCTGGTTTCTGTGGAGACAAACTCACTTTTTGATGGAAAGGCGTTACTGAGAATGTGGAGAAAGTCAACAGTAAAAAAGGTTGGCAAATACCCAAATCTGACCACAGGTTTCTCCGGACAAGGAAGTACAACACTAAATCAACTAAAACAACAAAGTTTGATGCAAGTTAAAGAAAGGAGTCTGGGGAATAAGGGAAAATATGATAAATGGCATTAGTTTTACCCATAAAAAAAACACTCGGGCAGTGTCAGCTTGCTGTATTCCTGACTGCAGGAATGTATTGTTGTGTATCCGCCAGGGATCTTTGTCATTGGACAGGTTAGGACCAGGTGTTCTGTGTCCTGAGGGGCAATTTGACATTTGGGATTAAATGGCTCAAAAGAACTGGAGTGGAAATATAAACAACAAAGCCATACGAAACTACTACTTAGCTTGCTGTAAAAGAATGATTGGAAAAGTAATCGAACTTAACTGAGAAAGGGGTACGGGTGNTTTTACCCATAAAAAATAACTGGAGCTTTACCCATAAAAAAAACACCCGGGCAGTGTCAGCTTGCTGTATTCCTGACTGCAGGAATGTATTGTTGTGTATCCGCCAGGGATCTTTGTCATTGGACAGGTTAGGATCAGGTGTTCTGTGTCCTGAGGGGCAATTTGACATTTGGGATTAAATGGCTCAAAAGAACTGGAGTGGAAATATAAACAACAAAGCCATACGAAACTACTACTTAGCTTGCTGTAAAAGAATGATTGGAAAAGTAATCGAACTTAACTGAGAAAGGGGTACGGGTGATGCCCACAATAGAAAGGGACACTAACTAACCTTCAATTCAAATTCCATCTTCACTATTTCATCTGCATCCATCGGAAAGGTTTTTTCGATTTGTTAGAACATCAAAGACGGTAAACAAGCTATTTAACTTGCCCAGGTAAATGGGAACCCAGGTGGTACACAGTAGAAATTCAATGGTACGCCTGATAACCCGCTAATCCCCGATAACGTAATCGAGAATTTTATCACTGGGTTTCAATGACCCCTAGAAATCATTGGAGTTACGTGCATAGCGACTTGATGTATTCCAGTTAAAAGGAATTGACTTTATTCTAATGGAAAACGATAACAAATCTCGCTTTACTCAGTGTCTTTTATTTTTGCAAAGAAGAATTTTAGAAAACAGACCTGGCACTTCCACGACATTTCTGACCTATTTTACCATATCCCAATGCTCCAAACATCCAAGGAAAATTGCACATTTGAAAATGATAGGTTATTAGCAACGGAAGTACAAGCTTTTTGAAAATAATGTTACTGTTGTGTTATTAATGTGTATTTTTTTATTTGTTTCAATATCAAATTGCCTGGGAAATGTCATTGTCTCTTTTCTCTTCTTTAGCGACTGGACTTCTTTTACAACAGTCATGTGAATCTAAAATAATGATCTGTATGATCTGTATGATCTGCTGAAATTATGATGTTTACCTTTATTTGCTTTAGGTATTAAGGCGTTTACTAACACATCTGGGTGAGTCACGGGGTCTGATAGTCTCTGTGTCAGATGACCGGTTTATAGTAAGTTATGCGGTTGGCACGTGGCATGTATATTTATGCATCTGTGGCGTATGCACCAATAGAACAGCGGTCTTGTGTGTGTATGTATGTGTATGTGCGTGTGTATGTATGTGTGTATGTATGTATATCTCTGTGTGTATGTGTATGTGTGTGTGTTTTGCGGGTATATTAGAGCATAAGAGCTTAATCTGATTATGAAGGTTAATGCAAAAATCCAAAGTAGTATTTGTAACTGTTTTATTTTAGAAAGTCGAAAAACGTTTGGAAAACCAAAATGGTTGAAACATGTGAAGAATGAGTACAAAGCTTGTACGAATGGCATTGGTTTTGTGGATATGAGCTGGCAAAGTATAGTCCAAATATCTGTAAGTTAATTTTTACGTTCCGTTACTTAAACGACATATGAAATTTTTGTGCTAGTGTCGCCCTGTTTTCTTTACAGTACTTAGTAGGTTTAAAACCACATTGCCTAGCCTGTAATGCTGTTGATCAGACTGAGAGACAAATTCTCATTATGTGAATCCAGTATAATGAAATGTATTTCAATTGCAGAAAATTGAGAAGGTAAAAAGGTTGGTTTTTTTGTGACGTATTGATATGCAGGTTTTCGTAGTATGGTAGTATTACGTAGTATTTATCTATACAAACCAATAAACTGGAGTTTATTTACCGCGCAATAATTAGGGATGAAAGAAGATTTGTATATGGGCCGAAAATACCGCCGTTTATTCAGACTGCTAAAATACTTCAGATAATGGCAGAAAAAAAAATATCTTTCGTTCTCTCACTCTTTAGGAATTGTTACAATGCGATTTCGAAGATTGGTTTGAAATCACTCTGCAAAAACTCTTTCTATTCTAGTAGTTTTACCATATACTTCAAAATGTTGGAACTCTCTTTGGCATTTTTGCTTGTCGAATGACTAAAGTCCATTGTATTTTTGATTTTCTCTTAATGGTCTTTTTATGGCGTTTTGAACATTTGAATTTATCTTCTCCTTATCTTAACTCCCGGTGAAGATAGCTGGTCGCTGGCGGCCCTAACAGGATGAAATGATGACGTACACGAGAAGATACTCTTGTTGTAGGTTGACTATTTGATGTATTTTAAGGTGAAAGCATAATATTCTTTTTCTCTGACAAGGCGAGTTTAATATTTAACATGGAATGGGACAGCTAAATGTACTTCAGTATTACTTAATCAGAAATTGTTAACACACAGAAAACCATTCAATAACTAGCACCCATCAGCATATATTGCTTCAAAACTGGTGACATCTTAGCTAAGAACTGAAGCCAAAACTTTCGTGCTTAACGTCTTGCTGTGTGAAACAACATAAATACTCCCAACTGTGTAAGAATTTTTGAGTAATATAAGAACTACCTTTTGCAGCTATATCTCATTGTTACCTTTAAGGTTATTGATCTGCAAGGTTATTTGGGGATCTAGCCATTATTGCTTGAAAAGAAGTTAAATACGACAACGAGTTATTTTTGTTGGCACATTTAGGTTTTAATTGAGCTTTTTTAATTGATTATTAACTATTAATTAGTATTTTTTCATCGACTACCTCGTGTTTTTATGTATGTATTTATTTGTTTCCATTTAGGGTACCAATGCTGCTTTGTTGGTTAAAGATATGCAATATATATTCGCCAATGATATTGACATAAAAGTTAATAGTTCAGTTTTTTCTGCCATTTTGGACCACGAAGGGTACTACTACGGTGTAGTAAAGTTAATCCGCACAAGTGCCAGCAGGTACTAGTTTTTCTTGTGGAATTGTGTACATTAAAGGTTTCCCTATTTGTTGTCATTTTTACTGCTTTTTTGTTTTTTAAGACAGTATTTCGAGCATTGCAGGGTACTAAAATCTTTGTATTGAAACACACTGTGAAATCATGTTTATATCTGTACAGAGGGCACCGTTTAAAGTGAAATACCACCAGAGATACCATCAAGACTCAAAAATATATAACATGGAAAAATTCAAGTTGGAAAACTTCATCCCGGAAGGTGGCAATTGTAAAACTGACATGAGTTGGCTGCAAGAACCTCAGCTAAAGGGTAATGATCGATTAAGGTATTCGAGAATTCCGGAATGACATAAAAGCTTTTAGCTTTCTTGCGCAGAACATAACCTATTTGCGAGTCTGAGTAAATCTTGAAGCCGTCACTTCACTCAAACACCTTTCTTGAAGCAGAAAGCTCATGCAGGTATACTAACAGTTTTACCTCTCAGACCCATCACGATCTCATGGCTTTTGAATTTGTGGATGCCAAGATCATCTCACATTATTAACGTAGTAACAGTTGGGACGTATGGAGTGCAGGAAGTCAGATGGCTCAAAGTTGCACAAGTGAGCTTTGAACAGCAGAAACCCGAACCCTAAACTTACATATATATATATATATATATATATATATATATATGTATATATATATATATATATATGTATATATATATATATATATATATATATATATATTTATATATTTATATTAAGCAGTTCGCCTAGTGTAGCCCAGTAACCTAGTGCTTGCATAATCTAAAATTTCCATTTTAGATTATGCAATCAACAGGCACCAACTACCCATAAGGGTTTGTATGTTAAATGGAAACAACCGCCATTAAATAAACAATTATATTGTTACATTGGACAATTACTTNGCTTTCTTGCGCAGAACATAACCTATTTGCGAGTCTGAGTAAATCTTGAAGCCGTCACTTCACTCAAACACCTTTCTTGAAGCAGAAAGCTCATGCAGGTATACTAACAGTTTTACCTCTCAGACCCATCACGATCTCATGGCTTTTGAATTTGTGGATGCCAAGATCATCTCACATTATTAACGTAGTAACAGTTGGGACGTATGGAGTGCAGGAAGTCAGATGGCTCAAAGTTGCACAAGTGAGCTTTGAACAGCAGAAACCCGAACCCTAAACTTACATATATATATATATATATATATATATATTTATATATTTATATTAAGCAGTTCGCCTAGTGTAGCCCAGTAACCTAGTGCTTGCATAATCTAAAATTTCCATTTTAGATTATGCAATCAACAGGCACCAACTACCCATAAGGGTTTGTATGTTAAATGGAAACAACCGCCATTAAATAAACAATTATATTGTTACATTGGACAATTACTTATTTAATGTCTTTATTCTATGTTATCTTTTGTGTATTGTTACATACGTTTTGGAACATTTAATTATGACGTTTTGATTAGTTTTCTGGATATATAAAGCCTTGATAATTCTTGTACATTTTTATATACATTCTGAAGAAGGTATGTGAATACCGAAAAAAGTGATGATAAGGTTAAAAACTATCGTGTTTTTTATTAAATTTGCATCTATATTTGTGCTGAATCGCAATTTTGAAAATTTATTTTGTCATATTCATTACCATCATTCACTACAAATACGAGAATTTATGTATCTGATTGCGTCACCATTCTAATATTGTTCACAGTGATAAAACAACATTATTTATTTTTGATACTTATCACATAACCTTTATTTTTGTCAATAGTATGTGTTCCGGACGAATTTTACATGCGTCATTCAAATTATACTGACTATCTTCCATAACACATGTTGAGCAATGGAAGACTGATCGAGGGTTCACAAAGGGTGGTGATTGTTAATTAATGAGGCTGACTTTCTTGCTATATTTGCATACATTTGCATAACAGTCTGACCAGCTTTAATCAACAACCATTTTGTTAGACTGGCTGATTTTTTACACGGGTCATATAAATACACCCTTAATTAATTTTTGCTTGTCCAAACCGCATGAGCCCGGGTTAATTGAATGGCCTGGCTGTCACAAGTAATACATTTTAGCTTGGCAGTGACCGTAATCTTGGTTTGTTGAATTCTACTGTATTAACCATATGTTATGGTTTCTTTCATTACCACTTTTACAAGGTATAATTTGAAATGAATATTATCTTTATTTCAATGTTGGTATAGCTTTCTTGCACTTCTATCACCAACCGAAGAAGTTAAATTCAAAACCTGGCTGCAGACCAATTTACCTAATCCATCAAATGCAAATCTTAAATCTTTAAGCGGATCAATATCAAGTATTGCACTTATAGGAAAGTCATCTACTTCGTTGCTGAACACCATTTGTCACCCCAACGAACTTATAGCAGACATCGATCAAAACTGTGGAAAGGTATGTGCAATGAAAACTGTATTGAAAGGCCCAAAAGCTGAAGACAGACATGACTCCATCAGTAGATTTAAGCCTTTTTATTTCGAAATTTTTACTGCATTTGCGGTACAGGACCAGATAATGCGCCGTGCACTAATCATAATTAACAATAAGATTGGTGTCGTTACATTGCCACTTTTGTTGAACCTGATGAGAATTTTGTTAATACCTGTAAATACTAGATACATTTTTTCAGTGAATCAGTCTTAAGAAAATGAATTGCTAGGAACAAATAGATGATTAATTTATGGTGTTCAAGACAGCTTTTTATTAGAACATTAGAGAGTCTATATATTTACAACTTTCATCGCCGCCCCTTTTTAAAAAAGAAATTTGTATACGACGCTCAGTTGTTTGAGGGATGTAGTCACAAAAAGTGGCTGACAATCTGCAATCCATTCTATGTTTTCCTCATTGGTAAACTGCCGCAACGTTTAAATTGGCCTGTTGCGAGGACCTGTTTGAGACGAATGGCAGTTAAAAACTTTTCACTGAAGTTAACGTGGTTTTAGTTTGAATATGTAACTGCTATTATTGATTACGACTGTAATGTCATTGTAGAAATGTTTTTTGAAGTCAAGAACCGTGATAACTACCTTGGTGACTGTAAACAAATTCAGAGGATGGTTATTATACATTTTATTTGACAAATTTCTTTTCCAGTGTGTTTGTATTGGTTTTACTCATTAGTGTATTTTAGTAACTTGATTAACTTGTACTATTACAAGTGGTATTGCCAAAAAATTGTCAAAAAATGACTTATTCATTAGCTGTCTTTAGGTTTAAATGCTGGTTTAAAGTATCATTCTGTAACTCCTCCTTTTGGGAAGCGTCATGATTGGGCACAGAATGATGATCGATAGTGCTGCGAGTTTAATGGGGGCATTTATGCTGCCCGTAATTTGATTGTCATTGATGCACTGGTGAAATGGATATAGGTATTGAAAGCGGTGCTGTATTCCAAATGGTCGTGTTTGTCAGACTCCACTGTTAACCACGAGGCACTTTAAGCACTAGTTTGAATTATAGAACTATAGATACCGCATTGAGCAATCGTTCAGTGTTGGTCCATCCCATTTATGTCTGCTTTCTGGGGCTTTCTGAATTCGGCAGTTTTAAACCTCGACCATTTTTAGTGTTTTACTTACGTGAACTTTACTAATTTTAACTGTTTTTTTCGTAACCGTGTACTATTTTCCCATAGTTCCTTGATGTTGGATATGCTAGTGACGTGCTTCTTCTAAGAGGTCTCTTCAATAATAAGAACAATTGGGAATTACTCGTACCATCACAGGTATTTTTTATTTTATAGGTAATTCATAGTAGGTATTTAAGTATTCTTTAACCGAGCGTTAACATGTGTACTATATTTTACTTATGAGCTATTGACTTTATAATGGCACCAGTATATTCCTGCAGCCGACGATAAAGAATGTTATGTCTGAAATTTGGTCAGATAACCCCCCAGGCATTTTAATCATGTACAGGAATAAAGGAACGTGCAACGCTCTGTTTTCTCAACATTTATGTATCTTTGGAGCAGAACAAAACCATATTCTTACACCCAGGATCAGATAAAGAACACATTCATGGTGTTGGAAACCTACTAGGACCAAACATAGCAGAATGTCTACTTGGCTACTTGGCTGTTTCCGATGGAATAATTGTGATTAAGTTGAAAGGAAGCCTATTTAACACCACCACCATTCAAGAACCACTGTGCTCACTCAGGGTGTGAAGAACCTCCAAGAGAAGGCTGTTATGGCTGGAGCCTACGTCAGAATTCTGGCACGGCACCCAGATTGATTGATTGATTGGAGCATAGCCAAGGTATGGAATATTTACTCTGTCACCATCTTCATGGTAAGGCGGAAGTGGACGTGAAATGCATATATTTTTTTAGTCAATGAACTCTCTAAAAATGCTGGTGCCTTGCTATAAAGCCAACAAAATCGAGAAAAGGATAATATTTTGGCGGTTGCAAAGAAAAGCTTCTTAAAGCACTGCACTAGATTTGAAGAATAACTTAATTTCGCATCAGCTGAAAATATTTTCTTTTTGAAATTAATTGTAAAATCTTCACTTCGTTTTTAGAGGATTTTTTTGGGCATGCACTTATTCGTGTATTTTTTTATGTTGAACAGACGTTTTTATTGATAAGAAATATTCTAGCTATAATCTACGAAATTCTCTAATACAGTCCTAAAAACGCAGCGAAGATTTTACATTAATGAGGACAAAAAGAACAAGATTCAACACCATTACAAAAAATTGAGGTTGATCTTGAATCAAGTATCGATTTTGATTTATGGTTTGATCTGCAGACACGCGTTTCGCTGTCTCGCAGCTTATAAGTGCGGATGTTGTGAATGTTCTGGATTGTAAAACAGTGCTAAATACGGATCTCAGAGCGTTATTTTAGAATCGACAGACAAGAAATTTACATATTTCAGGTACTCAAAGTTAACAATGTCAACACACCGATCACCAGCCTTTGTATGATATTACAGAAATCGTCCAAACATTGTAACATAAAATACACAATTCAAAACGTCCCAGGATAATAAATAGTACCGACACTCTAAAGAGGGCGTCCTCTCCATGAGAGACAGAATTTATCTCGCCAGATCTCAGCTTTGTACTTGAAGATCTTTGGGTTAACTTACTGTAGCTAAAGAATTTTCCGTAGCTAAAGAAACTTTTTTCTAGTTAATGTTAAATTAGTAATCGTGAGTTGGATGGAGTGATAGTCAGGTGTGAAATGCATATCAGAAATGGAATGGAAATCGGTAGTATAACCCCAAGCAAACATGTTAGATGTTGCAGGGGAATAAAAGGCTACGTTCTGTGTTTGTTTGTTATCATTAAACAATATACCTTTTGTCAATATAGCATTTAGTTAACGAAAAGATTTTGCTATTTGTTTTGCTTCTGGCATTTTGCTTACTTGAACAGCTTTGCAAATAAGTGTTATGTCCACATTTGTCAACATGTATTTGTGTAATTTCATTGAATGGGTTTTGTATCAGAATCTGTCTTACTCCACTTTAATCCTTTTTGTAAACATGTTATTTTTACTTAAAATTTTTGTCCTTTTTGTATTAATTTAAATGTTTTTTAAATCGAGTATGTTCATCTGCTTTACCTTTGCAGGATACATAAAATAGTTTGATATCGATTTTTTTCCCAAATTGTTTTCTTTTATTACTGCTTTTGTGTGCTGGCTTGCATCTTTGTGAGTTTGCCTTGGCTGGTTTTATTACAATAATTTTTACAGATTAAAGTACATTTGTTGATGCAGGGCCGTATGTAACACCTTTCTGACCGTATCTCACAGTAGCCGTTTCAGCCCTTGTGAGTAACGGTTGTCTGCTTGGTACTCAAATCAATCAGTAGTTGCCATCTTATCCTGTCCCCTGTGTCGCTTGTCTCCATGCATTGTATCTTTCCGTCGTTGTACCGGCCTTCTTCGCCTTCTCTTCCCCTCTATTCTGATATATGTGGCTCTCTTGATATCCTCTTCTTTCACTCTCCGACGTAGTGGCCATGCCATTTGAGTCGCTTTCGTTGCATCATTGTGCTAATTGCTTCCACCCCTGCCAGCTCTCCGGTCTCTTCATTTCTTCTTGTTATGGGTATATTTCAGCATTCTTATTTGGGTGGTGCTCAGGCGGTCCTCTAGGCCTTGTGTGAGCGGCCATATCTCATTCCCGCACAGCACTGCTAGTCATATGCATACTTACGCAGGATCTTTAATCTAGTTGGCACCTTTTTGTCACACAAAAGGCCTGTCAAACTTCGCCATCTGTCCCATGCCTTTCCTATCCTCTTTTCTACATCTGCTCCATATCCTCCATCTTGGTGTATGGCCTTTCCAAGGTACTTGAATGACGTGGTCTGTGGAATATCAATGTGGGTATCCATATCGTTCTCATTTGGTCTTATATTCACTTGATCGCCAATCGATATTAGGTGTTCCGTTTTTCCCCTGCTCAGCTTCAGCCCTCCATCTTCTAGGCATCCCCTCCATCTCTCAGGTTTAGCTTCCATAGCCTCAGCATTTCCATCACAAAGCACTAGGTTGTCCGCTAAAAGCGTTGTCCAGGGTGATTCTTCCTTGATCTCTTCTGTGATGAGGTCCAGGATGACGATGAAATAGAAAGGACTTAGCGCAGAGTCTCGGCGTAGTTCAACTTCTAAATCTATACCCTCTGTTTCCCCTACCATTGTTGTAACTCTTGTCTTGCACTTTGCATATATATATATATATCTTTTTTTTTTTATTATTATTTTTTTTTCTATATATCTTGGATAATGCGCAAATATGCCTCATGAACTGACCTCTTCCTCAAGCGATACCATATTAGTTCTCTTGACGCTGTGTCATTGGCTTTTTCTACATCAACAAACACTAGATGTAGACTCTTTTTGAACTCTCTCTGAGCTTTTCTTGTACAACTCTCGAGCAGAAAATAGGCTGAATTGTGGATTTGCCTTTCTGGAAACCATATTGCCTCTCGCTTATGTTGACAATCTCCCAGAGCTTGAGTGAATACCTGGAGACTCCTGCTTATGCAGACCAAGGCGACATTGGCCGTATATAACAACTGCCCCAATAATATTTTTGCTCGAACGATTTTCATTGATTTGTTTTCGATTTGATCCCTTTTGCAGTACATGGTGGGGCTGCGTAGACTGATTTTCAACAAATGCCAAGATATTCAGATTAAAGATGTTGGTCATTACACATTTGAAAATATACGCGGCCTAAACAGAATTCCAACTTATGGTTCTGAACTCAGTAGTTCACTGAGACCACATGATTTAGGAGATAAATATTACGTTGATTTTGACAAGGTAAGTAAAAAGAAATGACGGGTTTTGCTTGGACTTACGCCATCCTGTTTTTGATACGACATAGACGACTACTTGTAAGGTACTTTTTTGCTAGAACGTAAAGCGATATTTTTCGTTACGCCTTTTTCTCTTAAAAACCTCAACCCTCAATATCTTCCTTACTATGCAAATGTGCTAAAGAGACACCCACACCAAGGAAATGGCTTAGCGATTATTATTGGTTCTTTAGTACGAGGCTGACTCTGGACACCTTGATGACGAGATTATAATCGAATAAATACAATAAATGCAATGGTCAGAGGAACATAGAACAAAACCGTGTACCACTGACTGCCATCTGAGGTTTGGACCAGTAAGGTACAGAACGTGACGCTACGAGTGGAGGAGCGTTTATTTCAAATGGTCGTTGTGTTAGTAAAGTAGCTGAATAATTCATCAAGGTATCTCTAAACTCCACACGTCTATGAATAAACGTTTATACTTATAAGAATGCTCTTCACGAAAATTTTTAATCTTCGCATAGTGACTAATATATTACAGTATAAATGATAACTGTTGCAGCTAACCGAAGACAATTACATTATCCACAAATACCTATATTCAGAATTTCTAACCCTTATACGAAGTAAAGGAGGACTGTACATAACAGTGTATTTGACATGTTCTGAAATTATCAACAAAAATAACAAGAAAAGTAGTGCAATTAGATAAAAATCAAGATATCTTTTATGAAGCGGTTCTTGTGCGACTTTTTGTGGAAAAATTGGAAGCCATCTCAGTTCAAAGGGTTTTATTTGTTGTTTTTAGGGGTTGTTTTTTGAAAACTTTTTTTTCATTAACCCGTTCTAGCTCGAAGTCTGTCACCTGAAATGTGTACAAACTCGCCTGGAAATAACTAGTATTTTGTAGAAATAACTGAAAAATGTGATATATTTAGATTGGTGCTCCTTAACGCAAAGCCAATTATCATGTTTAAATTTGTGTAGTGTTTAGATTGTTAGTTAAAGTCGTTAAATTTTGAAATTAATGTTGTTAAGACTTGCCTTACGTTTTTCGAAAATGTTAAGATTTTTGTTAACAATTTGTTTCAATAAATCTCTTAACTATATCTTAAAGATTTTTGACTTTATGGACTCAGTGGAAGCCATTGATGTAGGATATATTTTTTGGTGATGAGTAGTAAGCTTTTTGTGAGCTACGTTTTGAGAGATATTTCTTCCATCGTCAGGTTAATGTTCAAGTTCATTAAAGATTTAATGATTTTTTTTTGTGAATTACGTTTATTAAAATTTTTTTGAAAAATTTGGTGAAAAATTTATTTTAAAAATAGGTTTATTAAAATGCTAAAACTTTCGTTAAAAATTAAATTTATCAAAATGGTTTAAAAATCATAATAAGATTTAGGTATATTTGCTTTGTTCTGAAGAAGCCTTTTGCTACTGGTGTATCGGTGATGCGCTACTTCTATATTTCTAGACCGATGTTAGTGCTTATTAACAAACAATGCAATAATAAAAACGTTATATAAGCGTTTGCAATATTGTGTCGAAGGTAAATATTGTGTATTTTGTGAATAGACATAAGAAATCTTATTTGTCCTGAATAAAAGCCAAACGAAAAGGAGTCAATTCGAAGAATTCAGTAGCAAGCGCGTTCTTTCGTTGGGAATTAAATAAAAAAATATACCGCTTCTCATAGCAAAATACATTTAAATTCAAAGACGATAATGTGCAAATTTTTAGAACATTTTAAAGAGTTTTTCTAATTTCAAAAAAGGGATACGGTTACCAGTTGGTTTCATACTTTGTGATACTAAGAAAGCAATGGTTGCCATTGTGCATGTTACCAATCACAATAAAGCAGAAAAGCTTTAGCATTTTACTCGGGTTGCCTTTGTCTTTTACGAAGGCCGCAAAGCTTGTTTACTGCAAACATTGCTAAAGTGAAGAGCCTTTCTTCAATATGGGTTTTGATTTGAGACCAGGTTTTAAGAAAGTACCGAGAGATTTAAAAAAAAAACTATAAGTGAAAATTTTTAACTGTTTCTTTCAACAGCTAGATTTAACAATTGTAATTGGGAACTTCACACGAGACATATTGTTTATGTTAGAATGATAATGAAGAAGACAAGAAAAAGCCGTCGAATGGTTTGACTTTGTAAATAGGGACGGAAGAGGAACTTCTTGCAACAACGTAAGAACCCTGTGGATTACCTTATTAAAAGTTCCCGGTTTGAGCCGCTTCGCTCCCAAGAAGTACTGCGACTTTTCTTCAGTTCTTTTAGATAGCCAGTTAGAAAAAGTAACCGAATACCTTCAATTCTTTTGTTGTTTTCACATCAGTATAGTATTATTTGATTGTTACTTTCTAATTCTGGATTCGTGCTGGACGGTTTTTTATTTTGTCGTGAAGGTGATTGTCAGTCAGACATTCTCAAACATATTTAATTATTTTTTTCTAGCCAGCAGACTTCATTGGCAAACAAAATCCTAATGCAAATAACGGTGAAGACAAGATATTGGTTTCAATACAGTTACCAAATGTAGATGAAAACAGCTGGGTATGGGGTGGAGAACCTATTTTAAAAAATGGACAGCAAGTTGGAAATATTATATCAGCAATATGGGATTTTGATGGTAATAGGCTAACAGGGCTTGCATTTTTGTGTACCTCAGTTAAGAGTTGTCCATTGGAGGTTTTAGTTGCAGGAGTTAAATATTCTGTATCGGTGTAGCATTGAATCACAATACAAGATGTGCGTGTGAAATACCCTTTAGTTGAGGTATGCATGTGTTTGTGTGTTTGTAAATTTGAATATATGTGTATGGTATTTACAAATATATGTATTCATACATTGAAATTCCCCTTTTCGTATTTTGGAATAAATTGATAATCGATCACGTGTATTTAGCAAGGAATCAGACCATCCATCCTTGCATTCCATCCCATCTATGCATCGCATCCCATCCACGCATCCCATCCCATCCACGCATCCCATCCCATCCACGCATCCCA
>RDPX01000405.1:289835-382303 GCA_003991215.1 Morbakka virulenta
CCATCCACGCATCCCATCCCATCCACGCATTCCATCCCATCCACGCAGTCCACCCCATCCATGCATCAATGAGAGAGGGGTGGTTTTATTGACCACTTAATATGTGCGCTGATTCAAACAAAGATAACTCCGAAAAACGACGACTCTTTTCGTTAGAGGACTGTATAAACTTTAGGATAGTATTCGTATCAACAGCAAATTAACTATCAATCTGAACAACTGTATTCTCAATAATAAATACATATACAACAACTCCAATAATTATGTTCTACAACACTTGACAATCGACTTCCACACCTACAACCACGACCTTACCTAAAACGACGATCTTTGCACACCTACAACGATGATGTTCACTTGCAACGACGATCTCAACCTACAACGACGATCTTAAACTACAAAATCACAAGTGTATACACAAAACGTCTAAATACATGTATCACATCTAAAATATGATCGACTTCGTTAATCTGTAATTTTCACATGATTTCATACAGATTACCGATGTCATTCATACAGCACTACCCGTGCCATCGAACCTAGCCCAAGTGATTCACCTAGTTCCTACCGAGAATAATCGTTGACTTGCGCCAATACCACACAGACAAAGAACGGCGATCACGAATCTATGGATACAATATTTACAAAACAAAACTACTAGCAACAGGGGAATTAAATGACACCAATCCATTCATGCATCCCATCCTATCCCACCCATCCCTCGATCCTTCCATCCGTCATATAACAATATGTTTCAGTGGTATTCGGTAGGGATTCTATAATCAAGGTTCCTTGCAAATTCTTCTCATTGGACGTATTTGTAAATGTAAAAAGAATCTCTAGAAGAACAACGAATCTTTTGATTAGATGAAAGTGACCAATTCAGGTATTAAAGATATGTATTTTTCGACCTTATCTGAAAAAAATATTTTATTTAAATGATATGGAAGCCAAGGGCAACAACTTTAATTCGATCCTTCGAAGAAAGGCAATTTGGAGACTGTTTTGAATGGGAGTATAAAAATTATAACATCTGACACAATAAGGTGCTGCAGAAAGCATCCCACGATGAACCAGAAAAATATACAGGCTGTATTTGACTGAAGAATTTAAGCATTTTGAAGATTAACTGAATGATTCCAAAACAAAGATTGAGAAAGACCCAACAACTAAAAACAAATTCAAAGAAAGAATAGTAGCTTGCAAGAGAATCTTCATCCAAGCAGGAAGAAACAGGTGGAAGAGAAAAACAGAAAGCCTTAACATTTGACAAGCATGATAGAAAGTTATGGAATTTTGTTATATTCTTACACAAATGAAAACCACGAGCAACAGTATAATACTCTGTCATCGTAGAAAAACAATTAGAAGAAGGACTTCAAAAGCTAGAAAAAGCAGACGGTTAGTGGTCTGTCAGTTTAACTACCTGCGTTTGAAAGCTAATGGAAAGGTTATTCAACACCGGACCTGGTATCTATAGAGAGAAGAGTTGAGTTCTGACAGTAATTGTACTCTACTGAAAACTGAAATATTACATTGGTTTGTTTGATTCAGTGAAGAACATCAGATAAGTCGACAGAAAAAATCCCAAAAGCTTTCGATGACAAAGAATCCGCTATTCGTTTTTCTTATTCAAAGACAGCTCGTCCGCGATGAAGGAGGTTATACAGTATGACCAATATTAAAAAATTTTGATTAGATTCCACTTCCTTTGTAGTATATTGCTCTATAATATACAGCTATGAGGAATTAGACAAAGTATACTGTGTTTATTGAGTTTCTTGGCTTAACAGGCATCAATACGGAATGTACCTTACAGTTCTTTTTCTGTTAGGGTTTAACGGGTATTGCCATTGCTTTTCGAGGGTTATGCGTTGTTTTTCTTTTCAAGTCGAATGCTTAGTATGACCAGAATGTTATGAAGGAATGTATTTACAATGAATATAGCAAACATTTCACGACCCCTCCGATTCATGAGATAGCCGGAAAGATATCATTTTCCGACGTACATATGGCTCAATTAATAGAACAAGTTAAAGCACTTATTGAAATTCTGAACTTAATAAGTCAGTCTCCCATGACTACACAAGCTCAGTGCAACTTCTTGCCTTCTTAATAAGTTATTGAATTGAATCCGAAATCTATTTATTTGGAAATGATTTAAATGGCTATTTTTAGTTGTAAAATGAAAGGAAAATTTCAGGGTCAGATAAAGCGTATTGATTGGGAAATTGGTAGTATTAGCTAGGAAGGGTATAAAAATTGCAAAGAAACACAAAAAGCGGAATTTGCAGGATCGTTAATAACTAATTAAGTAAAGATTGTACATTTTGGGAACTCTTGAGTTTCCTGCTGCAGATCAGATAACAGAATTCGTTTTGGGTACTAATGCTGACTTCCAGTCGACAGCTATTTGTGACAGTGATATTGCTGTCAAAGAAGAATTTTTAGAAATTATGAAAATAATGATCAGGCATGAACTGATATTTTGGATACGAATTCTTAAAAAGATAAATAAAGTGTCATATGTAAACTTGAAGTTTGAATTTCAGACCGTTTAAATATCAAGTTTTCAAACAAATTTCTAATGGTTAGATTCCCGCACAGTTACAAACTATCACTCACATTAAAAGGTTTTTGAAAGCGATAAGCCTACCATAATAGAGTTATTTTCATAGTTTAGAACGTAATTTTAAAACGAAAGCTTAGAACTTTTTAGGTGATAATTGAAACTACTTACTATATTCTCTTGGATTAATTTTGTGCATCACGTGCCCCTAAATTTGCAATCCTAATGCACTCTAGTAAAGGTAAAATCAGTCATTAAGTTTTCAACGTCAGATGTTAGCTGGGGAATTTCGGTCCTTACTCTGTTTTTCGTACTGAGGCTGGAAGAAACCACTTTCTTCAAATACATATCATTCTCCTCAAATGACCAGCTGTGGTTTCCTCACTTTTGGACACTTATCATCTTGATGCATGTTGAGAAGTGTTTTGAAGGTAACTTGCAATGTCGTTCCTTAAAAAAGCTCTTCCAGTTTTAACTAGTGTTGCAGGAAATTTGTCAAAAAGAGGGGGCTTTTTTCTCTTCTCACTAATTGCGATCGAAATAGTTTTATGCAATGAGCTACGTTCCAAATCTGTTTCCCTAGCTGGCAATACAGTCTTCCAGTTTCAGTGCTGTTGGTTTTAGAGTAATCAGGTTCTTGTTTCTCTTAACTATCTTCTTGTACTTCAGTGTCCATGAATGTGGCACCATATCGTATACTTTCTTGTCGTCTATTAAGGTTATTGACAAGTAGATCAACTATTGTTTCAAGTTGCAGTACTGGGCTTTCTAATGTTCCTTTCTATGTCATAGTAAAGCGTCAGACGCTGACTCGACCACTTCAAAAGAAAGCATAATACATTAAAGACAAAAGACCAACCCTGAATACAAAGGACGAGCTCAAAGGCCACACATAAATGGTTAATATTCAAATCGACTACTTTAATGACACTTGTTTTCGCAGCTTTCTTTAGTTCCAAAATTCTTATATATAAGCAAAAGATTTATGAATTTTTATCTTGTTTACGGAGTGTTAGGAGAGAACAGATGTATATATTTTAGTTGCAACATTTTATACTGTTTTTAAGCTGTTTTCATATTCTTTTAGATCTGATGATGAGAAAACCCTTCTTGAAATATATTATCAATGAAATGATGAACGCGTTTTTGGTTTCATATTATTTATCTTACCTATTTTGAAAATTCTATTGCCGTCTTTGCAGCTCAAGCTTTAAGTGATAACTCGTTCAATGCTCTGACTCCAGAGTAGCTCAAGCTTTTCTTGTAACATTCAAGCTTAATCGAAGAAGCTTATTTCGATTTCTGGTAATACTCGTCATGACATCAAAGTAGTTATGAAAGTTTTGATATTTGGTGGTAAGGTATATTTAATTTCCATTCAGAAGAAAATGGTCTGCTGTGGAGCTTGGGACAGCAATGTCAGCCATTATCTGTTCAACATCTCAACATTGAGAGATCCAACATTGTCAAAATTTTGTTTTGTGGTTTAAATTCCATACGACAAAACTGGGTTTTAATATATGGTAATATTTGACGAATATTTAAGTTAATTATGCAAAAACGGAAAAGAAAATTCCTGTTGAGGACGTTTCCTTAAATAATTTTAGTCAAACTTGTGCATACATTAATTATCCAAGTGGAATACTGAACCATCAGCTGTGTCCAGTTAACAAATATCAGTGAGAGTCAACGATGAGTGAATAAGATAGAATCGCTGTTTACTTTTTCTCACCGGATTCTGCAGACATGGAACAAGATCGATCTCCAAAGATGGAATTGTCCAAAAATCTTCGATTAATGAAGGTAGGAACAAACAATGATCTTCCTCCTTGTCATTTTGATTTTCTTGATTTGAAAGTAATTCAAACAACTTACAAAAGCTTCTGAAGTTATGTTGATCCACGTGGACCAAAGGCTGCTCGGATATTTGTTTATAACATATGGCATAACCTGAGAACATTTTGTATCGCGATAAAAAGCTACTATCTGTCATTTCATAGAGTACTTTTCACTGTCATTTTGCCCGCCAGGGAAATCGAACCTGAAATTCATTTGGTTACAATGCAGTTGCACAAGCTATTAAGCCATAACTATCCTCGTCAATGAGGCAACTTAAGTTGTTTTAATGGTAAAATATGGCTACAGTTGGTCTTTTCAGCTCTATAAGAAAGAGTAGTACCTATAAACTAAAGGTACAAAGTGTTATCATGGAAAGTGTTGTGATAAGCATTCCCGACTGGCACCAGCAGAATTTGTTGCATCTCGTGTGACTCATTTCTTTAAATGTGTCATTGCACATGACGCTGTTCTTGACCCTCGTTGTAATATTCATTGTATGATTTAAGTTAAAGATTTTAAGTCTATATCTAACAAAATAGTAAGGCCATGTAATACGAATTGACCATAGACATAAATCGACGCGTATATCATGGCTTAACTAATGTTTTTCAGCCTTTGCTTCAACGTTCCACACACCTGGTGCTTTCATGTCATATGTAGTTCTTAAATACCACAAATGTATTAATTTTATATATGTATCTAACTGACTGACCTTTAGCTGAATTAGCACAAGAAAGGTTGGCGGCATTTATATTGCACTGCCTCTTTTGATGATGATAATATACTGTGCACTGCATCTGTAGTAGTATAAACTTCCTACCGTTGCAATCATTTCTTCATTTGGATCCACTGCATGTTATCTTTAGCGAACATTCTTGGCTTCTGGAATCTTTTTGTAGTTCTTACAGTACCTAGTCCTGCATCTTTGAGGACTGCTCTTGGTACACTAAGTAAATTTGTGCAGTGTCTTTGCTTGCAGTTCTTTTATTTGTTGGATCCCACTACAGAAAATTCTAAGTTTTTTTGTGGTGTCTTGTGGCATCCAAAGTATGTGTTTGAACATTGACCATCTATATTGAGCCACTTTTGTAGAGAGTGGGCTGGTGTTACACATCTTATATAGGGCCTCATTTGAGATTAGGCCATTTGGCTATTTGTGTCCTGTGATCCCATGCAAATGTTTTTGGTAAGAGGTATCAAGCTTGTCCATGGCTGCCTCTGGACCTGCCTAGCTACTACATGTTGTATTAACTGCCTCCTAGCTAGTGTGATTCTAATTTGTGACTAAACCATGTGAAATTCCTGTATTGTTGTTGTCACTGCTTGGCTAATCCAGCTGGATGCAATTTTATTGACTTTGATGGAATTCAGAATTAAGTCTTGCAAGCATTTAGACCTGAGTTGACCTGCTTCCTGTAACTACTATTGCACCTGTTGCAAGCTGGACTCTTTTCTATAGTCTTTTAATACCTATAGTATTAATATTTGCAGCAAGTTCTGTAGGTTTGGCTGAGCTGTTTCTTCCTCCTCCAATGAGGGAGAATTTTGAGGAATTCCCAATCAAGAAAATTGTGTTTTTCAATTTGTGTTGTTTAGTTCAAAAGGGATGCTGTAAAGTGATTTTATTATTGTTAGCCCTTATAATGGGTAAGTAAGATTTTTTCTGTAGGCAGTTGTAAAACAAAGCAGACAGCTTAAGAAGACTTGCATATTGCCTAAAGATCTTTGTAATCTGTATCAGTCTGGTATATTCAAATAAAGAGAAAAAATTGATTTTGAAGAACCTAAATCGAGGTTAAAGATAAGTACACATTGATATATAGTGATATTTTGCCATTGAACACAACACTGATGCACACTGAAGTGTATCAGTATTGGGTTCAGTAACTGAGTCTTGTCCCTGTGCAGAGCTGGGACTGTGTACCATAACATATGTGACATAACATAACCCCCTCCAAATGCACCCAAAATTGCATCTGTATGCTATAAACAAAAGAAAACCACTAAAAATGTATCTCAAATGTATAAGCTTGCAATTGTTATAATCAATGTGATGTCTTCTGTCACAATTTCTTATGTCAAGTTACTTTTAAAACCAATTGGTTTTTCCTTTTCATTATTCATCCACTTTTTATTTAATATGGAGCAACATTGTCATCCAAGCTATCATTGCTGAAGACATCTTGTTCACCATTTGGAATTGTGCTCTCATAAGAAGATTGACCATATGCAATCTCTGTATGTTCTCTACTATGTGTTAGTTCATAGATCACTCCCACAGCCATCCATGGTAGGGAGAGACAGTGTGTGCTTATCATATGAACTGTGGAGGTCCCTGAAATTTGAATAGGTGTTATTATTTGTTAACTTGATGCACTATGATCTTGGCACTACTTTTGCAATGACTGCCTTGCTTACTGTCCACTCTCAATTGATTAGTCTTGTAGTGCTATTTGATGATGTGGCAAAAAAGTAGTTAGGTTCCATTATGTTGTTGGTAGTTTCCATATTATAACTGTATGAACCCAAGCCTACCATCAAGGCAACTGTAGTTCTGGAAGCATAAAAAGCCATTTTTTGTTTTTCTATTGCTAACCTACATGGAATTTTATACTTAATGTGTAAGCCACAATTTTTAGTGAAATTGTGTTTTTTTTTGAAAAAGGACTTCTTTTAAAAAGTTTAATTCCTCTCATGCAACTTTTATGATTTTTTTAGGGGATTATTTTCAGTTTTCTAAGTTTTAAGTTTGCACATTTTCAATTTGCCTCATCTCTTTAAACCACAAGCTAGTTTGTAAAGACTCGTAAAAGCATGGCAGATACAGCCATACATTACCTGTGTTACATGTTTCTTGAACTGATGGAGCAAGAGACTGGTCACTTCTGTAAATAACTAAGGTTGTCAGAAACTCAATGTGATAGGTACCTTGGCTTACATCACGATTTTATATACCATTCCTAGGCAATGCTGTTTATGCTTTCAAAGTCTTGGCCAAAGTACTGAAGGTCAATTTCAATTTTTTGATCTGCTGCACCAGAAATGCATTCAAGGCTAGTGATAAAAACCCACTTGTGGCAGCAGCCTTTGGGCTGGTCTTCTTTTACTTTTGCCCAGTTTATAGTAACCCAGTTCTTTCTAAAGAGTGCTGATTCTTATGCAGGCTTTAATTGATGCTTTGAAAAGCTTTATCATGCTGTCATTGATTACTTTCATGCCATCTCTTAAGCCACTGCACTGCTGTTGGAGTTAGCTGCAGCCCCTATGATTGCAAAACTTTTCAGGAACTTGACTTTTTTGCTGTCCATCATAACAGGTGAATTTATTTAATACAGAGTTTTGACTTTGTATTAGCCCTGTTGAGCAAATGTTTCAGCAGTGGAAGAGTTTGGGAACCAGTCATTTGGTTATAAACCATTTAGCTATGTGCATAATAGCCTTTTTGTACAGAAAACCCCCCACATGGTAAAGGTTTTTTACTACTGGTGCCTATGCATCAATGTTGATATTTGTGACCCTGTAAGCACCCACAATTTTTCTATATTGTTCTTTGCTTGTATTAACCAAAATTAAAAGATTTCTTAAAATGGCAAGTCTGAACTGCTAACAATAGACTTAGCCTTATAGATATGTCAAAGTGGGGGCCTATTTTGGCTGGCAGCTTTTTTCTAGGCGTTTCACCCTTAGGAAGGAAAGGATTCACTTCTTTGCAAGAAATTAGTTGCCATTAGTTTACTTTTTATAAAATGTGACAGAAACCCACTTTAGCAAATAAACAGGTTAGTTGGATTACTTCCAAGGTCATGATAAGGCTTGAACCCTTGTAACTACTCACCTTACAGTTAGGTACTGTAATTAGGTGATTTGCTATGTAACAACTACTTGTTACACAGGAGCAATAAGAGTTGATGAAGGTCACATACTTTTATCTTAAAACTAACAGTCAATAGTCTGCCTCTCTTTATCAAATAAAACCAAATTAATTCAGAATTCTCTTTACTTCTTTATGATTGTATGTGAATGTAAAACAATAAAAACTCCTGGTATCATGTTTATTTCAAAAACAGTTCATGCAGAGAGGAAAGCCAGTGACAGAACCAGAACTGGAATTGAAAAAAAAGGATAGTCATTGGTTTGCAGATGACCAAGCCATTGCTAAGGAACAAAGGTATGTAAATAGATAAATTGCTTTGTTTTGTAAAATATTTTTACCATGATTCCATTGTTTGAAAGGTCCAGACCTTTGGCACATACAACAGTTAAACATTTGTATTCATTGTGATACTTTAATTTGTAATCAATAATGCCTTGAACTTGATACAAGCATCTCTAAATGCAACTAAAATTTGTAAAAATTTACAGTTTCAAAGGTAAATAGCAACATTTTCCCTGTTACTCTTATGTTCTCCATTTCATAAACTGTATGGTTCAGAAAAGTTGCTTTACATAGTATTAGAGATGAAAAGCTATGAACTCGAACCAGTAGGAGTGAATGAGATGGTCTGGACCCATCAAGAATGATATTCAAGTAGTGGAGCCATGGATTTGTACACAGGAACAACTTAAGATCATATGAGAGGAGCTACATTACTCCTCCTCCTCCTCCTCCTTCTCCTCCTCCTTCCTCCTCCTCCTCCTCCTCCTCCTCCTCCTCCTCGTCATCATCATCATCATCATCATCATCATCATCATCATCATCATCATCATCATTATATTTGATTTTATGATTGTTTTACATGCTGGCATGTGTTGGATGGTTCATTAAAATAGACATTCCAGACCAGTCTGTCCTTTACTAGATCTTTGGTGACACCTTTTTGTTTCAAATCTGATTTGATTACTTCCTCCCATGTTTTCTTTGGTCTCCTTTTCATAACAGCACCTTCCACTTTCATTGATATGCACTTCTTCACCCAATCATCATCATCTTTTCTGTCCACATGACCAAACCAACAAAGCCATCTTTTCTGCATGCACTCACTGATACTATCCAACTTTAATATTTTCCTTAGATCCATGGAGATTAGCCTGACTTTCAGAGTTACTTTACACATCCACCAAATCATTCTCATGTCANTCCTCCTCCTCGTCATCATCATCATCATCATCATCATCATCATCATCATCATCATCATCATCATTATATTTGATTTTATGATTGTTTTACATGCTGGCATGTGTTGGATGGTTCATTAAAATAGACATTCCAGACCAGTCTGTCCTTTACTAGATCTTTGGTGACACCTTTTTGTTTCAAATCTGATTTGATTACTTCCTCCCATGTTTTCTTTGGTCTCCCTTTCATAACAGCACCTTCCACTTTCATTGATATGCACTTCTTCACCCAATCATCATCATCTTTTCTGTCCACATGACCAAACCAACAAAGCCATCTTTTCTGCATGCACTCACTGATACTATCCAACTTTAATATTTTCCTTAGATCCATGGAGATTAGCCTGACTTTCAGAGTTACTTTACACATCCACCAAATCATTCTCATGTCATTTCTTTTCATGCTGCTCAGATCTTCAGCTTTCACTGGCCACGTTTCCCTGCCATACATCATAACACTCTGTCAACATGCCTGGTAGACTCTGCCTTTGGTTTGAAAAGATAGAACTCTACTAGTTAGCAGTGCCAATAGTTCACAGAACTTACTCCATCCACTCCTGACCCTCACAGTCACATTTTCATCCACCAATTCAATTTCTTCACCATCAAGATACACATTTGGAATCTCAAGATTGGTGCTTAGATCTCCACTCACACACTTTTTCCATTTGAACGAGGAATTTTCTGACCTTCATTTTAATCCACTGCACTTTTTATGCACTCAGTGCTTGCATAAAGCACAAAAATTGAGTTGCTTCCCACAAACTGAGCATGGAAATTTCCCCTTTGTTTTAGGCAAAATCAAAATCAGAGCAGCTGACCATCACTTAAGATTTTCCCAACTTAACTGTTAAGCCTTTGCTTTCGATACCCCTTTTCCATTACTGCTGCTAGAAAGCAAGTCATGGCAGGATTGATTGGTTAGGAACCACTGTTGGGGAGATTGGTTATAGCAATACTAGGTACTCACCATTTTGAAACAGCAATAGTACAGATCTACACAGCTACAGTAGATCTCTACTCTGCACAAAAAGACTTCTACCCACAGCTACAGAACACAATGACCAAGCTAAGCAGGCATTAATTGAAGATTATATTTGGTTACTGGAATGTTAAGATTTGGTTAGATTGGGTTGAGTTTCCGAGAGTGGTGGGTCCTTTGGGTTCTGCAGCAAACACAAATCTGAAATTAGACCACAAGATCACTGAATATACTTCCCAGAATAAGATAGATTTCAGTGGTATCAGCCAAGTATAGGTATCAATGCTTGCAGATGTAAAATTTCTGATTGACTATATTTTGTATAGTGTTGCACCATTATTTTTCATTATTACTTACATAGTACAGTAAAGACATTCCTAATCTGTTTTGCGTGGGTAGGTAAAAGTAAAGTTTAGACTCTTTTTCTTACAAGGACCTTAAGCCAAGGTACAGTTCCTTATACTTGCATGAGATATGATATGGGTAACCAAATCACTTTTCTGCAACCTTTGCATCCCAGCTTAAGCTCAGTACCTATTTACTGCTGGATTGGCAGAAGGATAACATTTGGTTACAGAACAAAAACCAAAGAATAATAAAGCCAAATTTGACTGGCTACCTGGAGCTCCATCACTGACCACCTGGAGCTCCATCACTGACCACCTGGAGCTCCATCACTGACCACCAGTAAATTACTCACTCTGCCATCTACTTCCTTTTGCATTTTTTACTTTGGTGAAATAATGTGTTAATGAATGAGACCTTAATAAATCTTCCAGTTGTGGTGGAGTGTCAGTTTGTTTTGCAATGCTCTTAGTAAGTTGTAAATCATGATATTATTGAATTTTGTAATTGATTTCTCTTCCTCTTTTCCTTAAGCCTTCCACCTTTTTGTAGAGGTGAGTCATTTATAAAGAATGTTGTTTTACATTTTTAAGGATTTTCAAGGAAAGAAGTTATGTTCGATGTGAAAAGCTATTACCCATTGGAAGAATGTCCTTTAAGAATTTTAACCCAGCAGTAGAAGTAAGCAGTAGAGTATGTTTTCAGTTTCTCTTACCCAGACTTTAGAATTTGTTTTTTTATTGTGATGAAAATTATAATTGTTATTATGAAGTGGAGGAAGAGGAGGAGAAGGAGGAGAGTACTGATGGCTGTTGTTGAAACTCATTTCCTTTTCTCACATCTTTTCACAAAAATGGTTTAGGTATTTTCACACATGTAATATTGTATCATTTACAAATTTTCGAAGTTAGATTCTTTTTACACAGAAACGACTCCTTGGCAATAAGTAGCACTTTTTGCCTTGTGTGAAGAGAATAGATTAACAGTTAAAGTTACTCATTTGTTTTCCTTTTTTTAATTGCATGAAAAAATGCACTTTATTCACAACTCCACAAAAATAATCTACTTCAAACTTTTATTTTGAGTAATATTATATGTTAAAATGAAGCCTGTATTTGAAATATGATGTAATATGCTATTATCATTTAATAATTTTATTTTTTGATAGTGTTTTTTTTCTTTTATGTTTATATTTTGTATTATATTTGTATTTTATCCTAAAATGTTGTTTGTCGTATAATTGATAAAATTAGAGCTGTAAAAATAGAGTTAAATTTTGATAAATTAATAAAGTACGGAAGTAAAACAAAGAGATCAACGTAAATGCTCCATAATTCATTCACCAAAAAAAGTTATTATATCAACACCATACCACCTTACAGAAAGATAATGCATCAGCTAAATGAGAAAGGAGACTGCTATACTGTTGCAAGTGAAAACAAAATAAATACCAACAAAAACCCTAAACTTAACCAGTTATCTCACAGAACCCTCCTTCCTTACCCTAAATGAAAAAAATTACAAAACTAACCATACCTCACAGCATATACCCCTTTTATTCATTAATTAAAAATAACAAACGTACATTAGGCCTTACTCAACATTTGTCGAATAAATATACGTGCTTCCTACTATTTTTGTTATTACCTACTGTTCATTGTCACTGGCCTCTCCACTATTTGCTGTGCCACAGACTGTGCTTATTGTCAAGATACTTTATAACAAGGATTTGGTTGCCTGGATAGGGTTACCCAATCATAATACTACAACTATGTATAAAGTTTTGTCTTCAATGGGCATGACCAAGTAACGCCCCCACTTAAGATGTGTGTGGCCTTACTTATTTTGTTAAATAGCTGTAAACCAGTGGAACTCTCGTTTTAGGTGCTGTGAGAAAGCTTTTATATTTGACCAGATTAGTAGTTTTTTTGGCCTGTTGCTGGATGCATATATACTTGTATGGTATAAAGTATACAGATTGCCAGAGATTGACTGAACATTAGTTACGAATATGTAGATGCCATAATGAGCATGACAGTATATCAGCCACCTTGCCCCTCGTTACCACGCCTCTGCTTTTTTTAAATCCTGGAAGTAGATTACCTGTTACTAATTTTTAGAAGATGATTGTTTAATGTAAATATTTGCAGAAATTATACCACCAGTTACTTGATGAAAATAACATCGACAGGAAAGAAAAAGAAGAAGGAGAACAAGATGTTTCAGATGAAGAAATGGCGAATAGGTACAAGTGCTTCATTGCAGATTTAGTTTTACACTTATACGTATAGAAATTTTCAAGTGGAGCTTAAAGTTTGGCATATAAAAGTAAAGTTTTGGTGGAAGAACTGCAGAGGTTGATGACTTCATTGTTCCTCAACAAGTATGTTTTTCTTCACTCTATTTCTGCTTCAAAGGTCTTGATTCAACGTAGTTGTAGAGAAACCACACTGGGTGAACATTTTGTCATCCATAGAATGACCACATCTTGCCCCTACTAGTTGTCTAAAAGACATTCTAGACAACCGAAAAAAGACTGTTTTGAGAAGTTTTATAGTTCAGGGAAGTATTAATTTCCCAAGTACTTTTCCTGTGAAATTTAATACT
Source organism: Morbakka virulenta (assembly GCA_003991215.1). NCBI lineage: Eukaryota > Metazoa > Cnidaria > Cubozoa > Carybdeida > Carukiidae > Morbakka > Morbakka virulenta. Next base: position 303,293 of record RDPX01000405.1, read on the forward strand.
TACTTTTTCCGCCTTTACTGTTTAAAAAGCTTTCGGTCCAGCAAAGGAATACAGGAATGATTGCAGAGTATAGGACAATATAAACATCACTACTACACTCGTTAGGCACCATTATTATTCATTATTTATCGCAGGAATATGTAGTTAACCTTAGACACTGGTTAAAAACCAGGTTTTTGCACATTTATTTTTCAATTCTCTAGAATTGTAAATACTGGAGAGCTATATTAGATTATTTTCACAAGCGCCTTACCCGTCATGTAAGTATGATATCAGATGATCTGATCTTAGAAAGGAAGCTCTCATTCCGTTTGAGTCTCAGCCCTAAATGCGTGATTGGAATTAGATGCCCAACGACAAGAGCCTTGGAAAAGAACGGCCACTCAGGTGAAAGGAATGAGTGCTGTTGTCTCAGTTGATAGAGCATGTGGCCACAAAAGCCATAGGCACAGGTTTAATTCCAAACCAGTCTACGCGTATATTTCATGTTAATACAGTCATCACACACACACACACACACACACACACACACACACACAAACACAAACACACAAACACANACACACACACACACACACACACACACACACACACACACACACACACACACACACACACACACACACACACACATATATATATATACTTATATATATATATTATAAATATAAAAATTTATATATATATAAATTTGTATAATTTTGTGTATTCGTATTCAAAAAGTACTCATTGCATATAGCAGAGCAGAGCAATATACATAAGGTAAAACACGAAAAATAAGAACTATGATTGCAACTGATAGTTCTTATTTTGGTGTTTTACCATATGTATGTATGTATGTATGTATGTATGTATGTATGTATGTATGTATGTATGTATGTATGTATGTATATGAACTAGAAGGTGTTTTACTGTGCGTTATTTAACAGCCTACCAAACATATTTGTAATCATTAGAAGATGACGTATAACTTAACCTTGTAAAGGACCTTTCTCTACGAAATGATTTAATATACATACGGATGTTCAAAAACACTCTCTTCAAAGTGTTATTACACTTCATCAACATAACAGGTGCTTGGCCTTGCAGGTGAATAAAAAAGGAATCACATGAAGGACTTTGCAGAAGACGGAACCAGTTACACTGGCAGCTTTTTTGGAAACTTTATTTTACCGATCTAGACTGTATTCCGATCTTTGTGTCAAACAGAATAAAAATGTTGTGCACAGGCATTGTGAAAACCCCTCAGCAAATCTTGGCCAATCATGTGCTGGTGTTTTTTGTGTTATTATGTGTAAATTAAGTCAGTTTTTTTGTGTTTGTTTTACCAGATACGACACTTTGGTAGGCACAATTGGTAAAAAGTTTTCTAAGAAAAAGAAAAGAAAAAGGGAGGAAACAGATACACCAAAGAAAGCTGACAATGCTGTTAAGAAAATTAAATTTATGAAGCCAAAGTTGGATTAAAGGTAAATATATTAGTTCTTTGATGTGGCGCAACAACCATGGTCAAGTGAAAAACTTTCACCATGGCACAAACCTAGAGAAAAGGAAAATTCGGTATCTCTGACCAAAACGTTATATTTGTTTTTTGTTCATAATTTTGCCACTCAATAATTGACAAGACTAGTTTAATATTGTTAAATTTGAGGTTTTCTTTTACACACACACACACACACACACACACACACACACACACATATATATATATATATATATATATATATATATGTGTGTGTGTGTGTGTGTGTGTGTGTGTGTGTATCTGACCCTAAAGGATGTGTTTTTTGAAAATATAATTGGTGGTTGTGGAATTTTGTTATCCGAAAGAAAATTAAATTTTAAACGTCAAGAAGTTACAAAACAATAATATGTTGATATGATCTGAATAATGATCCTTTCCCTAAGTTTTGAATATGGAAAGGTGTGAATACACATGTATCTTAAAATCCAAAGCATTTATATCTTCTGGTTTAAAGGTTAGTTATATCAATACATCTACAAATTTAATTAAGTGAGTTGCTTCCATGCAAATGGCTGATGGTATCGTGTAATGCGTTTGATGTTTTCTTCTTAAATCACTAATTAACGAAAATGCTTGGAAGGAAAAGGTCCATTTATGGCCCCTAATATAAAAAATTCCAATTCTTCCATTTTTCACAAGCCTGAATGACTTCATAAATGAAGAGCCAGCCCGAAAGCACATCGAATAAACGTAATAGTAATAATAATAATATAAAAATACTAATCAAAGTAATTCAATCTCATATAGCACTTGCATATAATTGTTAAGTCAAAATTGATGAATATTTATCGCAGTGACTTCAGAAAGCCTCCCAAAAAGGTTGACTAGTACAATCAGAATATGCCATGATTTTTGTTGGTTTAACGGGTAAATTCAATTTTTAGGTAGGTCAAATGCTGAATCTTAATTACACCGTTTAAAAGTTGATCTGGTGCTTTAAAAAGAAACACGAAAATGAAATGAATATTTGGGAAAAATTTCAAACCAGTGACCCAACTTCCTGGTAAACGGCAGGTGGATTTCACATCTTACGAACCAGTAATTTAAACGTGTTTTTCAGCAAAGAACGTTTTTATTAAGCTTTTGCATACACTTTAAAAATTTCGCACTGTAACGGGCATTTCTCAGGACAGGCTTCCTCGTACAGTGTTTCTACCTAATTCGAGGAGGTACAGTTATGTAACTGATAAATATGTGTAGATCAAGTTGGTTTTTTTTGAATTTAGTTTTTTAGTAAAAATACTGGTAAGTTGTGTCAAAGTTGAAAACAAGAATTTTGGAATGCTAGGCCAAGGGGAAGTTGAAAAGCATCAGTCAGACCCTGGCTCATCATAATGGTGCTTTATTATCTTAAGAGCAGGGAAGCATGGCCTATGTGCTTTGTGTTACAACACGCTTTACCGTTACTTTGGCTATCCAGCTGTCTTGACAGCTCATTGAAGTAAGCAATTAAACTGTATTTTTTAGACCTCTTGTTATGGTAAACAACTTTGGAGGGAAGTAAATGAACAGTTGTTTTACCGTAACCCAAACCAGTAGGTGGGGGTAAAATATTGATTCTTGAATTACAGAAAGAGATAGCACCAAATTGTAAAATACCCACATTGATAAAATGATTTTCACTTATGACAAATATCGGTAAGCACTACCTACACAGGGGATTGGACCTCTCAACGGAGTTGGTGAGAGCTTACAATATACTGGCACTTAGGGAAAGATAGTGATTCAAGTCTATTTTGCTAACGCGGCCAAGCACCAAACATCAGAGGCCTTTTTGAGAGAATGTACGAAGAAATGGAAAGTAAAATTGAGTTCTCTTGGAGAAGTGCTAGGTAGTGTAGGTATCAACCGGGGAGTTTTTTAAGGGAATTCGTTATTACCCCTATTTCACGATAAATATTTGTTTTAGCTCTCTTGCCCTTAATGATACCAATCGTGATTGGTGGGCTTGGATTGATCTCGTAGAGCGCAGAAATTTGGCATGGGAAATAAATACTTATACCTGACATACTTGGAAGTGCACAGTTTTCGGGTATCCTTGAAAGAGCTTATGTATTGCTATAAGGACTGTGTTTGTAACCTTGAAGATACTTACACCGATTAATTCAACTCATGTTTAAAGTCCAAGAGAGTTGTAAACAGAAAACTCCTCATGTGTAGTTCCACAAGAACTCACAAGAAGAAAAAGATCCATTGACCTGGGTTTGATTGTAGGGAGAAAATTCAAAGTGAGAAACTAAAGAAATGGTGATGACTGTTGAGGATCAGGCAGCGAGGATCAGATGCACCAGGAATGAGCTAGAAATAAAAGACTATGTAATGAATGTAACGAAAAAATGACACATTATTTCTGAATGCAAAGTACTTGCTCAAAAACATTACAAGAACCGGAGTCATGACAAAGTTGCTTAAGTGCTTCACTGGAGATTGTGTCAAATATGTGACTTTTAGTATTATGGTAAATAGGAAAGAAGGAAAGGAAATAAAATAGAGGATTTTGAAATACAAACTATAAGATATTTGATTATTTACGTTCTAATTTTAATTTACCCAATAAAATAGGACAAAAAAATTGTCATTAATGTTACATGCCTCGTTAATACCAAGTAAAGGAAAAGGAAAAGGAAACAAGATTGAAAAACCTTCAGTCTATAAGCGCGAGCCTAGTATTTTATTTATTTTACTTTATTTTATTTCTGAACAAAGAAGTGTCAATAAAAAAATCTCTGAACTTCAGTTAATACATGGATGGGTGTCCATTAGGTCTACATTCAACTCAGTTTCAGAATTGACCAATTTACACGCTTTTCTATTTTATAAGAATGGCTTCTTTTAGAATATCAGGGTGAAAATTGCCTAATTTGTAAGAATATCTTAAGACTATTTCCAGGTAGAGTTTCATAAGAATAAAATTTTAGTAAAACAGAAATATTATGGCAATTAAAATAAGACAAGTCTGAAATCTTTCTGAACATACTTCATGATATATATCGGGTGTCCAAAAAAAATTACACATTTTTTAAAAACTTTAAGAATTAAAAAAAAATTATATTCCTTTATGTTTGATTGACTTTGTGAAGTCAAAATGTCCGATAGTTTTTTGTTTCTTCACTGGGGTAGCCATCACAGTGATACTTTAACACTTCTCTTACACAACGCTACGAGAAAAGAATTTTCTCATAACAAACCATACACTTCCAACAACGTCATCGAGTAGAATGTCACTTCAGAATGTTGCCGTTCGAATTGTGACGTTCTGATTATTCAATGAATTTTCAAGCTGTTTGGAAAAAATAAAAACTAAAATAAAAGAATATATTAAGAATATTTCACTCTTGTATTTAGTCAAATCATAAGAATACTTCACCCTCAACGAAATTTTACTATTCTTATAAAAAGAAAAGCATGTATTGTTCTATTACATAATGGAGCACGCGTACAGGACATGAATTAAAGACTAGTCTGTTATTATGTAAATTGTCAATAACGAAAAGCTAAATGGTCCAAGAACAAGAACAAGGAAAATACAAAGGTGTAGAAGCGCGGCAATACTCGCTCGCGCATAAAAATTTTTAAATGCCAAGATCAAAAATATGATGAAAAGGGCGTGACAATTTAGCAGAGTTGAAATAATTCCGGTGTTTAGTAGTTATATGGACACTTAAAACAGTAACAGAAAGGTAATTAAGATGGTTGGAAGTCAGTTGAGCAACTAGGGTCTTTATTATCATGTAAAAGATCTGTTTGTTTGGAATCACGAGTAATCTTTAAAATGTGCTAAATGCTTGAGATTACGGGGTTGGTTGGTGGGTGGGGTAACTTGATATCTTAAAGTATAACCAGCATTTTAAAAATCTATATCTGCTGCAACAAACACAATAATGAAAATGTTAGTACTAATATTAATAATACTAATGACAATGAAATAATAATCATATTAGTAATAATAATAGTAATTCAAAAGTAATAATTGTTATTAGAAAGTTATAAAGTTGCTATAGTTGTTGCTTTTCATAAATTATAGCTTTATTGTACGCGTTCTTTACCTTAATTTTTTAGGTATGAAACCTGTCGTCATAAAGAGACACCACAGTTTTCGTAGAAGAAAATCGGAGATGGAAGCAACGAATTAATTTTTTCTATGCCTACAGAAAAAGGTGGCTTACGGTCTATTCATGTCTTGAAAAAGGAACTGCCATAGCGATATAATGCTTTAGCATAATGTGAAATATTTTAGCAGTGAAGAAGATGCTGCTTTCCAGGGTAAAAAGTAAAAGAATGAAAAATGAAAAGAAAAGAAATTGGAAAAAGAAGAAATAAATGAAAAGAAACAAAAGAATGAAGAACAAAAAAGATAAAAGGAAGGAAAGAGAAAATGAAAAGAAAAGAGAAGGGGTAAAAAAATTAGCAAAAACAAAGAGTGAGTGCGAAAAGAAAGGAGAAGGAGATTTTCAGGTTTGCTTTTTTTCCTTTCCTCTTCCTTTTAATCTTCCTATGAAAGAAATTGAAAGAAAGAGGAAATGCAAAAAAAGTGAACCATGAAACAAGAAAAAAGGAACTAGGAAAGGGAAAGTAGGAAAAAGGAACTAGAAAGAGAAAAGCGAGGAAAAAAAACAAGGGAAAGGAAGAAAAAGAAAAGACAACAGAAAAAGAAAACAAATAAAGAATAAAAAGGAAGAGAAAGTAATAAGAACATACGGCACTCGGATTTTGCAAAACTTGAATTTTGCAATGATTATTAAGGCTGGAGATAACGGCCGCTGCTTCTCCAAGTTTAGATGTCATATAATGATAAGTACTGCTAGTTCTCCCAGATCTACTGCAACCTGTTGAAAATAAATGACATGTGTTTGCTTAGGTTGATGACAATAAAAAGAACAGAGTATTTCATGAGTATTGAGTATTTCTTTTGATAAAGAATTTGAAAGTACACATAGTAGGTTTTCTCACGTACGACGGTATTTGTGTTCTAGATAATATTTTGTTAACTTAGTACTATACTTATTCAGCGATTAGATTTAATTGTTCCGTCTTAGGTAAGAGTACTAGAAGTTGATATGAATCCTGCTTGAAATGGATTTCCTCTTTTAAACGCCTTGCCTAAAAAACACCCTTTATAAAAAGTTTAGGAAATGTATTCAAGACCTCCTACTTTAACATCTCCTTTTTGAATTACAAATTTTTAAAGAAAAATTTGTGTATATGTGAAAAAAATACGTTTTGAGGACTATACAACAGCTTAATACACTTCTTCGTCTTATTAAGTCCCCACCATTAAACGGCCTTCACAAAATTTCAAAAAAATTTTAAGAGTCAGATGCCTTTTTTTAGAGGCAATACAGTATTACATAGTGATAGGACCTGAGTGATCATTGACATTTCATGTCGTGTTGGTGCTGATAAGCCTTAATGACAGAGCTGTTAAAGTAGCTGTGACAATGACCATCAAGTTTTGTAACACAGTATTTGAAACCTTTAGTATGACAGAAAATAAGTGAAGATCAGAAATTAAAGGATGTTCTTTTTTAACACGCAGCCTTTAAATGCGCATCAGTTAGTACGTTCTGGTTTATGTCCGATTTTTTATTTAATGAGAGTAAAATTTTAAGAGTTAGTTTAACGTATACCATATGACTTTTGTACCCATTATAAGAGTGAGATCTCTTATTTGATATGGAGTTATATGAAATGTGCACTTAAATGTCACGCAGGTTTTTTTGCCTCCAATTGAAGAACCAGTCAGACGATCAAGATGGAGATTGAGCGGACTTGTATTCACCCGTAGTAGCGGTTTCACTTTGGAAACAATGGACTGGAGTAGGACTAAGAGAAGGTCCAAAAGATGACTGTGCGAGGCCTGGCTACGCATGATGTTGGAAGGATCAAATGAGATGGACTTTGGTGTCCTTCAAAAAGTGCTTCAGGACAAGAGATGGTGGACGCTGCTCATTGATGCCGTCAGCATCCCCTGGAGCAATAGGATATAATGATAATGAATGAAAATAAAAAAAATAAAAATAGCATCTCTTATACAGACATTTTCTACTGCACGTTACATTTTGCCGATCCAATGTACTCATGAAGAAATAAGCCTAACTATTCATTAGAATCCTTTATTTGCCATTTACTTGGCCAGAACAGAATTCTGAGCACAGGTTGACAAAGTATCGAATGAAGGAAAAGGGTTTGTGTTACCATAAATTGTCGTTCAACCCCCCAGTTAACATGATGCCTGATGCTTCGATAAGCCAACATAGATAGTTTTTTCAAAATGATACTATTAGTTTAACGCTATCAAACCGCAGGTAACTAAAGACATATTGGCAATAAAGTAGTCTTTCGAATGTTTCCTACTTGAAGAATCTGAGTTAGAAAAGGAAGTGTTCCTCAGGATTGTGTTGATTACAATGCATTCAATGCATAACCCAGAGGTTGCCGGATAAATACATGGATATTGTGAGTGTGCATTTGTTATGAAAGCTAATAACATTCCTGGAAGTTTACCACATGATTTAAGTAAATTCTGTTTCACAATTTCTCTGGCAGGATCCACGGGTGTATTGTCGGTGCGGGAGGTTTGTTTTGATTTCAAGACCAGGTGTGCAATTATTGGACATAGCTTCAATGTTGGGAGTGTACACAGCTGCCAGATGAAGCATATTGGAATCGTTGTCTAAAGATTGGTTGGTTTTACCACTCGAGATTAAACATAATATTAGACCGCTAATTGTAAAAACTTTTACCCGGCATTGCTTTTATTGTTCTTGTTTTCAGATGTCCAGTCTTCATGTGTACACCGCATAACAGTTGCAATGAGTGGGTATTTGGTTGCTTCCTTTTTTTTTAACGCAGCATCAGTTGGCTGAGGCACTTCTGTTGGGTTAACTAGGCTAACTATATCAAAATCTTCGCCACTTCCTTTCCTATCAATTTTTTTTCCGCTGAAGCTACCAATTACAGAGTCTAGGTTTATACAGATCAGCATTACAAGTTTTAGCAGGAGCTCTCAAATCTCTTGAAGGATATAATATTCATGCCGATATCTGAGGATTCTTATTGCCATGCAGTATAACCGGAGATAGGGACATGCTTTGCACTTAGTTTCTCCTCAAAAACAATTATTCATGCTTGAATTGACTGCGATATGGAACAAACGTCAATCGAAACGTTATTCAAATATGAAAAATATCATCCTTTGACGTTATATTTCAGCTTTTCAACAGTTAGCTTTTTAAATCTTTGCATCAGTTCTTTAGCAATAAGTGGCCAATCTTGTATTACTTTTAGTGAAACATGCATCGCCTTAAATATCGAGAACAAACATGAACGCTTACTTTCCACTAAATACTGGATGCTATATACCCTGAAGTAGAAACCAACCATAGGCAAACCGACCTAATATCGTTTTAATAACTCTATAAAACTATAAAATAACTAATAGCAGATATAATTTTTTTAAAAAGACAATACATGCTACTTTGACCAGTGGGGTTTATAACTGTATGCGTTTAGATATAAAATAAGTTACAGAAAATTTTTACAGGATAGAACCACTAAATATTAAAAACTGATATCAATACTGTATTTGCGTTTAATGCATGACTTGATGTTGGTGCATTATTATATTTTTCAACTAGAAAAAATTTAAGAATCTGATTGAAAAAAAGGATACACATAGTCCGTTAAAGGACTGAAATAAAAACATTTTTTTCAATTCCTATGCTGGCCAATGTGGTTTAACTTCCCCTTTCTTAGCAAAACGTTAATAATATATGTAAGTGAAGACAAGTAGATACTCTAAGGGTAAGTATCCTAAATAACTGTCGAATGAAATCCTCCTGTCTTTAACATTTTAAATCTTATTTCAAATGATGTCATTTGCGTTTGGCAAGAATAGTGGAACACAGTTACTTGACCATTTTTTGAAAAGTATTTCAACAGCATTGGGTAGAAAAAGTCTTATTTTAGAAATTTTGGCAAAAACGCCTGGGCCATTACCATCGAAAGGTCAAATAAATTGATCAACATCTAATATCGGTTTAATATTAATTTGTATATAATATTGGTATACAAAATATATATAATGCGGAGCTCACTGCGCATGCGTAGTTTGAGCACTCTGACAGGATCCCACAATAACGTCTTAAGCTGTGCTTGCTCCGGCAATATGGCCTGAAAGTTATGTCTCGGAAACTCTGTGCTGCACTGATGAACCCACAAAGGGCGAAACAGTACTGTCTGTAGCTTGAGTATATATATATATATATATATATATATATATATATATATATATATATATACATATATATATATATATATATATATATAATATATTATGTAATATATAATATAATTGGTATATAACATTGGTTTAATATTGGTTTTCAGTCACTTCTTTGAGCAAATAAATCTTTAAAATCAGGCTTTTCTAATGAGATTATAATATTTGCATCACCACCTGAAGATAGATCTAGGAATGCATCAAGCCTCACTGCCCTCTCTCTTTGCTTGGGATATTAATTGTTTTAGGTGCAACTGGCTTGTTTTTTTCTCAGAACAGCATGCAATGATTGATATTGATTTAATTTTTGTCTCGAGTTTCCACCATTTTCAATGTTTTGATCTATACCCATCAGAGTATTTGCAATGTTTGCCATTTTCAATGTTTGCCCCACTCGCTCTCCTTCCTTTCTTTCCCATCTCTTTTACCCCTCTCTCTCCCTCTCCATCGTACCGGTCGCTGTTAAAATAGATGGACGATGAAATAGAAATGTTTGCCGAAAAGCGGATGTTAAAGTCAAAGCCTAATTATGAAACAATGTATCTTTTAAAACAAGCACAATGCAAAACTCGATTCAAATTGGGCCCATTTTTGATAAAATATAGTCCCAGAGGGCTGATTTTTGATGGAAGGCTATTTAAAACTCCATAGGAAAAAAGGGGCGCAAATCAAGCTTTTACGACACACACACACACATATATATATACATATATATATATATATACATATATATATATAGTTAGAGGGATAGCAAGCTAGCCGTAATTCTTTTAAAGTATAGTTTTGTTTATTTTAGGATCTTGTTTTATAATGATCTTCAAAATGCTAGCAATAAAAATAACGTCTTCTTTTACTGTTATTTTACTGCATGTTTGCAGTGATACGTCAAAATACTAGGATAGCTACCACCCTTTAATTAAAACTCAAAGAAATTATCGCTTTTCAAAATTTATTTCCTAAAAGCTGGTATTCACTGGAAAGAGTAAACCCAACATCGTAACCGTCAAGATAAACAGACAAGACAATGTTGTGCTAAAGCCATTGTGTAATTATGTGGTATCATTTATTAAAAGAAGAGAATGATGTTTGATGTTAAAAATTGCGAAATTCATAATTTATCTGTAAAGATTTAAGCTAATCTTTATGACATGCCCGTGTATATTTATAGAAAGCCGGCTTTTTAAGGCTTATTATACTTTCTTTATAAACCAATTTAATTGTATGAGCTATTAAATTTTACTATTTTTTAACAATTTACCTTTAAGGCAATGTTTTGGAATAGGGCACTCCCTTCAAATATTAATAAGTCCGTTGGTCTTCTGTGGTTTCACATTGTTTAAATAAAATGGGGCAGGTGCATACCTATGTAAAATGTGGTACTCATCCTAATTCAGAGTATTTGACACAAGTACCCTTTAACTATTATTTTCCTTTTAAATTCACCCCTTTTTAGTGACCTTGCACGTTAGCAGTAAAACTTTTCCTTAACACCAATAACATAATTTTAATAGTTGGATTAATTTTTCAATCATTTTAATAAATTTCAGTCTTGTAAATTGTATGCCAAGTCATGTACAACAGATAAATAGCAGATAAATTGGGTAGGTCTCTTAGATAGGAACTAGGAGCTTAGATATTTTTAGATGACTTTTGTTTATATAAAACTTTCTTTAACTTTTAATTATTATTTTTTAAAGTGCAAATTATGTGAGTTTAGCTAAACAATTTTCTTCTGATGTTTTAAAGCACCCTTTTCAAAATAAATCTGACTATGGAAAAAACCCCATCCCTTTTAGAAAATCCTAGGTCCTCGGATTGACACAAATTCACACTCCTTTCTCAGTGAACTCAGGAATATGGATGAGTACCAATTTTTTTATTTAGGAGTGCACTCGTAGGCAATTAAACCTTTATCTTTGGGCTGCCATAACATGCTTAGTTAATGTTTATGTGGACAAAAAGTAACTAGAAATTAATGCACTTGAGAATTATTACTCCCAATTATATACTAGAAGTTACCTATTGTTTAACAACTTCGTCTATTTTTTATCCCTATCGGATATAGCTGTTGTATGACCGATTCTAAAAGGCAAGGCAAATGAAGGTCGATCGATTTAAATGTTGTCTGTCATATTTACTGCCAGATATCACATTTGTGTTGTTAGCTTAATCTCTTAAAAGCAGTTAAAGGAAACAGTATTACATTTGATTAGAGGTCCAATTATGTCGAACATTACTTGACATTCTTATGAAAAATATGGCATTGCTGACATGCTAGCATTTCCTTCCATTAGCCAAAAACGCAAACACTTAAACGAAGGTCAACTGGGATAAAATAGGAAACAAATTAGTGACAAACTCCCCAATTTTAATTAAATTACAACACTATCTAACGAGCTTTATATGTGTTTTGCCTATTTCGGCCATGCCTTATCTGATTTCAAAGGAATGATTGGGACCTAAATTTCCACTGGCACTCTTTAGCAAGTCAGTTTACTGCAAAAGATTAGAATATAGCATTTACCGTTGGTTCCGTCCCTCTTCCATTTCACTATCCGAATGTAAGTATAGATACAATCACCTGCCCCTTTTATCAGCAGAAATAAATTTGGTATAAAAGAGTTCTCATACGTATATTTTTACAGCATAGCTCTGTGGCATATACTGCACCTTTCCTTTCACAGGGTTGTTTTCAATACAAGACTCCCGTCTGTATAATTCATTTAATATACAATGGTCATTAAACAGTCGTAACTGAAGTGAAAGCTGCTTAACCGCGATTTAAGTGGTTCGCAGTGATCAAGGTCAAAGCTCCATAACAGCGTGCTAAATGGTCCACGGTTTAGATCTTTTATTAATAATTCTTTCCCACCTGTTGACCCACGAAGCGCCATTTAAAGTAGTGCGATATTGAGTACTTTGTATTGAATTGTGATCAATAACCTTCGAATTAATATCATATTATTATTTGCGAATAACAAGATATAAAAAATACATTTAAAACATTTTATTTCACATCTTGTATTTAAATAATTAAAATAAAAAAATAATTATCAGTTACACGGCATGGCACAATACAGTACTAAAAGAAAAATTCTTTAAAATGTAAACGAAACCACAAGTGAACATTTCCATTACAACCATGTAAAATTATTAATAGAATAAAATGTTCACAGCATTTTGTACAACTTTAATTCTATTTGTTATCTTTAATACAAGCTACAACCAGTCATTAATTTTTAGTTAAATACAAGGTGATATCAACTTGCTTCCTGTTCTTTGAAGGTCTTATTTTAACATCTCTTATCATAAACATAAACTGTTGTATCTACTTTTTCCCAAATATGCTCGTAGTACTTTAAGACAACCTTAATTTCTTTTTAGCGTCATAAGTGGTTCCAGCTGGAGGCACTGGGACAGTATCTTCTGTGTCATCTTCACAGTGGTTTTCTTGAGCTGAGATGCAGAGTGATATTGGGACGTTGGGCTATGCGTCAAGGATTACTTGTACTAAAATACATTTGCCACTCGTATTTCTTCTGGGCTGAAACCCAGACTGTGATGCGACCTCGCAGACCTTTAGTCCAACAGTTCTGGATTGTTCAAGGGTTGATTTCTCCCCAGGCTGTTTCGAAAAAATACAATGCTCCTTTAATTCTAACAGTCTTTAGAAATACAGGGGTGCTCTTGTCTTCCACTGAGTACTTGATCAAGTCTCGTCAATAGTTAACCGTGAACACAAAAATGGTGCCTTCGTATAGGGGATGAAACTTGTATGTCCTTTCCTTCAGAAGATAATAAGCACAAAGCTTGCCGTATCGGGACTTAACGCCTCTGCAAATAGATGGGCTTGACAGTTGTCCAGAGGTAGGTATGCTTGTGGTTCTATTCTCTTCCTTCTAAGGTGCCTACTGACATTATGGATAAATGGCTGATGAAACTACTCGTAAAACATTGCTACTGTCCTCCAGGCCTTTTTTGATGTTGATTTAGCCTATTGGTAATCTTGACATTATGATGTTATGTGAAAGTCTTAGGGATGTATGCTTGTCAATGCAAGCAAGTGACTTTGTGTTGACCTGTCCAGTTACAACAAAATAAAATTGCAACCCTGTCGTTGGCCTGATTGTAACATTCTTTTCTGGTCTTGTCTTTCTTTACGGCTAAGGCCCTATTTGACAATATTCTGTTGTAAAGTCCTGCTCCATCAGATTTTAATTAAAAAAATATTTTACCGAATTATAGCGGAACAACTTTAAAGCATAGTGTAGTGTAGGAAAGTTGAGCCTGGGGCTAGCAACCTCATCTGTAAAGAGACGACAACAACACACTAAGAGACTAATATAAAGAAGATATTGCTCCACAAAGAGAAGGTGTAACACGTACGTTGTCAATACCTACACAGCGAAATTTGATGGATGGAAATCACAGGGACCAAGAATCATCGCAAGATACTAGGGCAAGAAGAAGGAGATCAAAATGAACATTTTTCAGTGCTGTGCTCCGACCATCGTCATTGATGAAGAAGCTAAAGACCGGTTCTACGACAAATTGCAAAACGTAATGTCTAAGCACCCAAAGAAAGACGTCAACATCCTTATGGGTATCCTTAATGCCAAAATTGGACAAGACAACACCTATTACGAAGACTTAACGGGTAGACACGGAGTTGAAGATATGAACGAAGACTGTGAGAGATTTCCAGACTTCTGTGCGATGAAAAATGTAGTCATGGGTGGCAGCACTTTACCCTACAGAATAAACACAAAACCACCTGGATATCACAAATCCTATTAATAGTAAACTAGACCGACCGCTTTTATATGGATAGGGCATTCAGGACTTCCCTACAGGATGTGAGCATGGAAAGAGGCGTCGATGTTGATCACCTTCTGCTTATAGCTAAACTGAAACTGAAGCTGGAAGAAAACTGGATGAAAATAACAAAAAAGAGGGAAAAATACAATATAAGCCTACTAGAAGTATAAAAGAATTCAGATTGTCTGTCATCAACAAGTACCAAGTGCTACAAGAACTACTTGAGTAGGAGGTCACCATTAACACCCAGCAACATAAAGTCAAAAAGACACTCCTGGCAACCTTCCAGGACAGAAAATAGTGGGATCTAAGGGATATGAACAGTAAAAATGAATATCAGCCGACAAACTGCTTAAGGTCCAGAAGAGAAAGCAGAAGACCACATTCAACAACAGCCAGACAAGAGCAGCAAAGGACAGAGCACAAAAAGACAACAGAAGCCAACAGAGAAGCCAAGAGAGGTGAAGGGGTAGATAAGCTCCGGCACTTCAATAGTCTAGTAGACAAAGCCAAGAAATCAGCAGCCAGTAACAAAATGAAGCAGCTGTACAATTCTACCAAAAATCTTCGGGAAAGTAGAAGTGATTCAAGCTACAATTTAAGAACAAGGAAGGAAACACCATCCTGGGGACAAGTGAACAGATGGGAAGAGCATTTCGAAGGGCTCCTGAACAGACCCATACCTTTAAATTGCTAGGCCATCGACAATGATCCGGACATCAATGTTAAACAACCAATCAGAGAAGAAATTGGAAAAGCCATCAAGCTACTGAGGAATGGGAAAGCGGAAGAACCAGATGACCTTCTAGTAGAAGTCAGATCTGCACACTGCTGAAAATGCTGTACCCCCTCTTTGTTAAGGTTTGTGAAGAAAAAGAAGTACCAGCAGACTGGAATGTAGAATACCTCATCAAGGTATCTAAGAAAGGAGATCTCTGCGAAAACTACAGAGAAATTACGTTTCTCTCAGTACCTAAAAAGGTCTTAACAGGGTTCTTCTCGAGCCAGCGAAAGGTGCAATCGAACTCCTACTATGAGACTGTGAGGCAGGCATCTGCAAGGACAAACCATCTATATATAAGATGGCCACCTTACGTATTATCATCAAGAGGTCTTTGGAGTGGAACGTCTCGTTGTAAATCAATTTTGTCGATTATGGGAAGGAGTTTGAGAGTAAGAGCCGTGAGACACACTGGAGACTTCTTCACCACTACGGAGTAGCTTCCAGACTGTTCACTGTGATCAAGAAGTCATACGAAGGAATGACCTGCCGTATGTTTAATGGATGAAAAACTACAAGCAGCTGTGGGGTAAATACGGGAGGTAAACAAAGCTACCATTTGCCACCTTACCTCCTCCTTTTCCCAATTAACTGGACTATGAAGTAATCAAGGGCGCACAAAAGATACATAGAATGGCAAGACTAAGATCCTCAGGATCAACACAGCAAGCAAAGACCCAGTTACAATATGTGGAAGTCAGCTAGAAGAAGTGGAAGCCTTCCCGTATCTGGATAGTATTATCGACAACCATGGTGGAACAGAAGCAGATCTTAGAATAAGAATTGGCAAGGCAAGAGGAACATATTCGCAACTGAAAAACATCTGAAGCTGCAAGCTGGTGTCGACTCAAACGAATATCAGGCTGTTCAACTCTAGGATCAAGTCGGTCCTACTGTATAAAGGACAGCAAATTTCATCGCCTGGATTTGGGCTTTTAATTGACAGAAGTAGAATGCATCTTTCATATTAAGAGGTATGAAACCCACACATTAATTATATATGTAGATACATATTTATTAATTTACACTATAGAACCATGCACCTAACTAGTCACGTAAGCCATATTTTTGTAAAAATGATCTAATTCGATGGCAAAGATCCAATATTTCAGCAAACAAAGGCGTTGGCCATGGGAGCCAGCATCTTTGTTTGTTTATACTAATTTGTTTGATGAATAGCTTTACTTCCAAAGATTTTGTCGTAGGGAACGTAATAGACTGTGATTAATATAAGTAACATTCTCAATGATTTTTACACCTGTCGGTGATAGAATTTCTTTGAACTTAATCACAATATTTACAATCGTTTCTTCGCTTTATTTAAAAAGATACTTTTAGACTTTTCTTTTGAAATTTTTGTCTAGCTGTCTTGTTATTCTATGGTCTTAGAAACATAAAATTAATTGGTAATGAATACAAAATCTCTTTACTTGTTAGCAAATAAACCCACAGCTGAATATTTGTAAAAATTGAGTACTTCAACCATCACCCAATAGCCTTAACAAAACAGATTAAATAGCCTTTGTTTTTTCTCTGGCGAATAATCCATATGTCTTTGCAATATATTAACCCTTAGATGAAGTACTTATATAGGTTCGGACAAAAAACCCAGCACCATCTCTTGGTTAACGTGTTTTACGAAAAATTTGTCCATTTTCTATGAAATATCAAATACTTATTTGTAGGGATTTATATTGGCAATATATATGGATTTGACAGAATATATGAAAGAACTGAGGTAAGATTTGTTTTACATCAATGTTTTCTGAACTGGTATTTGAGAATTTTTTTATATCTGGACATTCAAAGGCTGTGTGTCGAAACATCTGTGTAATGTATTTCAATTACGGCAGAGTTTTGACTATCGATTATAGGGAAAGCTGTTTAGTCAAGCGATACATCTGAGAAACCTTAAAATTACGCACACTATTTTAACTGATGTAATTTTACTATTCTAAGTATTGTTGCTTAACCAGAACTGTACTATTGATAATCAAGATCTGCAGGGAAAAATCGCTCTTAATTATTGCGTTTAACGCAAATAGTCTTAAACATTATCGTTATGATTAAATAGAATCAAATATTAACGAACTTTGGCAAATTGATTTATCAGTTTGTTTTGAAAAGAGATCGTCTTGGTTTCTGAAATAGTGCCGACGAACAAAAGTAGCTCTCTATGGCTTTCTCAACATCATCATTAAAACAATTTCCTTGAAATAAAATTTCTCTTATTAGTGGCATTTTATTTCCCTTATTGCTTACAAAATAATATATTACCAAGTACTGATATTTTAGTTCTAGCTTTTAACTTCAAAGATTGCGAGAAAAACAGAATGTGTTCAAAAAGCTAGTAATCCATAATCGTATTTCAAGTTCCATGGAGAACTTAATTAATTCACTGCAACAGTTCTTTCGAATATAATGGTTTTTACTTGCTTGACAATTACTTCAAAAAATCTTGTCTTTTTTTGTTTTAAAAGAAAATGAAGCAATTACACGATTTATTATTTGTGATTAAGTAAGTTATGGTAGTTTATAAGTTTTGAATAAAAACAAGTGCAAACTCTTTGTTTATTTTTGTTGGTTTGTTCGAAGCGTATTCAATTTTTTGTTTGATATAATTTAAAGATGAAATTGTTAGTAGTTTTTGTACTTACGTATTTTTTCATTTATTTTATTCTTCACATATTGACAGGGGATACGCTAAAAATAAAATATACTACTAATTTGTTTCCCATTTCTGATGAAGATTTAATAGATTATATAACAGCGCTAAATAGCGTATTTGTATCGCGTATCACCTTCATTGTCATTTGTACGAAATTCTGACTCACAAACATGTTTTTCCACACTGTTTACTGTAAACAATACAAAAAGTATCATATACAAATGACTTTTTGTTAAATGACTAAAAATATAGAAATCTCATAAACAGAAAACATGATTTTTTTAAATCAGTAAGTATCGTTTTTTATTTCGCCTGAAGTTGCCTATCAAATTTCAGCCTAAATTTAGAAGATTATTGTCTCTGATTACTGAGAATCTTTGAATGATAATCACTCCTTACCTTGTGTACTGGTACAACATAGTGTATAGAATTTTAAGAAATCCTAGGATGAATAAAATTGCCAAGCAAAAATTATTTAATTTTTTATCTTGAGTATAATTTTGGATAACTGATTACTTGGGATAAGGGGTGGGGTTGGGGGGTTGGGGGATTGGCATAAGTAAAACTACGAGACAGATCTGGTATACTACATAATAGGGTTCCAACGAAAATTGGTTGTGGATAAATTAATTTTCTACAAACTAATTTTGGTAGTTAAAACAATGCTATTTTCACCATGTGCAATACCCAGGTTTAACCAAAAAGAAGTATTCGTTTCTCTCAACGTCTTTGCCTTCCTGCAATTTTTGCCCCTCGTTGGAAATAAACATTCTTTTATTTTAGTTTCGTTTTTTGTTTAATAATTCAACATTATAGGACTATAGTAATAGCAGTGCTTTCTACACTGCTAGATTATCTTGTATAAAAATTAGATTTCTTCTTCTTCTTCTTATTATTATTATTATTATGTCTATGTTTTGTTATCAGGTGTGATTCTACTGATATACCGGAATCAACCCATGGTTCTGGGGTAGTATTAGGATTTAATTTATGGTGAGTGTTCCTCCAAAGATGTGTACGCTTCCGAAAGAACAGTTCTTGGAGTTCCTGTATTTTTTCCAGGATTTCTTTTATTCTTTTTCCCAATCCCTTGTTGATGAAGCCAAGTGTACCTGCTACGACCGGTATTGGTCCAGTTTTCATCCCTCACATCCTCGTAGTTTCAATGTCAANCTTCTTCTTCTTATTATTATTATTATTATTATTATTATTATTATTATGTCTATGTTTTGTTATCAGGTTTGATTCTACTGATATACCGGAATCAACCCATGGTTCTGGGGTAGTATTAGGATTTAATTTATGGTGAGTGTTCCTCCAAAGATGTGTACGCTTCCGAAAGAACAGTTCTTGGAGTTCCTGTATTTTTTCCAGGATTTCTTTTATTCGTTTTCCCAATCCCTTGTTGATGAAGCCAAGTGCACCTGCTACGACCGGTATTGGTCCAGTTTTCATCCCTCACATCCTCGTAGTTTCAATGTCAAGGGCTTTGTACTTAAATAGCTTCTCAACTTCTTTGATGGTTGCATTGCGATTGGATGGGACTGTCGTATCAATCACGATGCATGAATTTTCTTGTTTGTCTTTGATGATAATATTTGGCCTATTTCTAGGTATCTCTCTCTTTGTGTTCACAGGCATATCCTAGACAACTATAATATTGTCATTTTCTGTAACTATCTTGATGATCGTACCACTTTTCACCTACTAGGAGTTGGTGATGTTTGCATATTTTCCAGTGTATGTAACCGGCCTGCTTTTTGTGTCTGTAAAGGTATTTTGTTTAGGAGAGAGCCTGGCAGCATGATGCAATATGATCAATTGCCTCCTCAAGATGGTCACCTATTCAACACTTGGGATTTGTTCCCTTTTTGATTATGCGATGATGGTAAAAGCGTGTAGCTAAGCTTTAATCTTGTGAAACAATCATCCATCCTTCTGTTACGACCTTCAGTCCTGTACTTTGTAGCCAATGGTGCGTTTGTTCTTGTTCGACATCTAGCTTCTTGATTCTGCTAAGGTACAGCGTATGCATTGGTTTTACTTCCCATTTCTTTGTAATATTTTTCAGATCATATTTCTTTGCTGTTTGTTTGATTTTCTTTGCAAACTTTATGATTTGTTTCTGCTCTTCTTCATTTGACGAATTTTTCTTTTTCTTTTTCTTTAGGTAGATAGTGAAATATTCTCCATTTCTGTGAGTAGAGCTAAATCTCTTTGTTTTCTCAGTATCTTTTTTGTCTTTCCCACATTTCCGTTTCTTTCGTTTTCTTTTTTTCCTCTTTCGCTTATTACCTACAGTTTCTGTGATAACTGATGGTGCTGCATATTACACATGATTGATGATAGTTAAAATTATTCTATTTTGATGGTTTTCTTGTTGTCTTCTAAACATGTGTTTGCCTGATTGATAATATGTTTCGTCTCTATGTCATTGTTGATCTAAGTGAGTTTGTCTCCGTCTTTGACGTTTTGATGTTTGAACTCTTCCCACTTCCTTATCCCAGTCTTTTTAGCTATGTTTACACATCAAGCACCACGTTTTGGTTCTAGGTGTATTCTCGTAATTTTATTCGCTATTTTAGGTCACACATATGTTTGATGTATCCTGGTGACTCAAAAACAATTTAATTTTTTAGATAAAAGAATTAGAGGTTTTTACTCTCAATAAAAATTGTGTTAGAGGACTTTCATACACCTCTGTTGTTAACAGTCATTTCTTTATTCTTTTACACAAAGGCACAGTAAGAGAAATATAAATGAGCTTCTTGTAGGTTAGAAATACCTTTCGTATTGGCAAGTAGATTGAATGAAATTGATAAAAGGGCTTGTGATATTGAAGTTTGAGCATAAAGAAAGCAACATTCAGGAAATTCAAGATGGTGTTAAAACACAGCAGCACGCAGTTGAAGGTTGAATGCAGCTATCTTTGGGCAACGAAATTAAAATTCAATTATAAAAATCTAAAGAATAAGTCTTAGGATTCGGTTTAGAATATAGGCCAATGAAATATTCACGAGCGTGCTTCTTAAATGTATCGTTAAAATTGCAGCTATATCAGAGAACACTCGGATAAATGGATAAATATAGAATTTATTTACAATTTTCATTAAGATCAACCACAACCAAGGGAATGTTCTGACTGTGTCCATCCAATTTTATTGATTTTCAAAATTCTCCTGCTTGGTGATTTAAATGACTCTTAACCTTTTCCGAACTTTTTGTAGTTCCTTTAAAATTCATTTAACCTCAATTACACCCAATGGTAAAGTAAACATTCCTTATTATGAATAAAATTTAGAATTAAATGAAAAATAGGATAATGTATACCTCATGTATTTAACATTCTAGACTCTTATGCCTGATACATCAACATGCATCTGGAAATAGACAGGTCGAAGAGATTTTGTCTATAGTACCTGAATATAGTTTCTTACATAAAAATATATGCTGGTAAACGAAAGTATTCCATATAACAATTAAAATTTCAGTCTAGTTTTTCTAACTGATACATCGACAATGCACAAGCTCGAAATCTTGCTAGAGTGAAAACATATACCTAAGATTTGTAAAAGTAGATTCTTGTTTAGTTTTTCATGAAAATGTAGTTTCTCGTGATAACTCTTTAAAACAATCTTTCAAAAAACAATAACATCCTGTTTCAGAAGTATATTAACAGAAGTTAAGTAAAGTTGAAAAAATAAAACAAACTTTTAAATATTTTATAGAAGGTAAAAAAAATTTCTAGATCTGAAAATTACTCCTGGAACTGCGAGGAGTTCCAAGTCCTCTCCAACTATATTATGCTATTTTCACAACTTTCGTACCCACCATGTACATTGGGATGTGTTGATCGGACATTGGAAGGAAAGACCTCACTCTGGGAGCCCTAAATGCATGATTGAGATGAGATGTTTAACAATAGGGGTCTGGGGGAAAGAATGGTGCACCCAATGAAAGATATGGTTGCAAAAGCACTTTGTTGGGGAACGATCGCAGGTAGTAAAGATGGTAGAGCATGTGGCTATGAAAGCCATAGGCACTGGTTCAAATCTAGTTCTATACACAAATATTTTTCACTTTTCTAAAGCTCCTAGAATTATGAAATACGTTTGATTTTTCTGCCCAAAAATGTAGGTTGTACAACATATGATTTTCTACACTTCCATTTAAGTTTCCTACTTTGACATTGGTTTGGATAAAGATCCACATGTAATCTGAAAAAAATTCTTGTAGTCATTGACAGAATAGTGCTGGGTGTTTTTGATCCTAATTTTTGTTCCAACTATTTGAAAAATATTGCCCAATTTTTATCTTCGTATTCTGGCTTCTTACTACGGCAGAGTGTATTGTGAGTTTTAAGTTGTGTAATAAGCCTGTACCTGGCTAAAGTTGGAAAGTAAAGGTGGCATTGAAGCGGTTAAGCCTCCCATCCCAATAATTCTCTTATAGTTTGTTTTGGTCATTAAAGTTTAAAATCCTTTTCTTCGTTTTCATGTGGACTTTAAATCACCAATACTGGGAGAAGTAATTCCCCATATTCCTGCCTTTTATCAATTGCTAAATGATTTGTTCCCAACATTTACCCTCAAGTCTTTTACGTTCTGGGCTTTTTCGGTTATTCAACCTTTGGGTTTGGTTGAAACTGTTTTTGATTTCAAGATGTTACCAATCCATCCTGTGTTTTTGATTAAATCAATCACCGACATTGTCAGTCCACAAATTTTGTAAATATACCTTCTTAAGAGATACCTTCAGTCATAAAGAAGGAATTATTTCCTACAATCTTTCTAAAACCCAAAACCTGCCCTTTCTTCGAGGTTTAGTTTAAAACTTAATTTGAAAACTTTAGTTTTAAGATTACGACTCTCTAGGGTTCGGAATGAGAAAGTTTCCGTTTGACCACAGTATGTATACATAATAGAGTGTTTAGTTGACTTTTTCTAATTGACTAGTTTTCCGTTACTCTTGTCTAAATTATTAATGGCATTTTTCCTATGGTGAATCACCTTTTCATTTATACATTAAGTTGATTATTCAAGTTTTTAGGGGTATATTCTTTATAATTTATTGCTAAAAACAACTGACAATGAATCACGGACTTGCAATTTCTTGCTACTTTACCATTTATTTAAGTATTTAATTTTCTTTTATTAGAAAAGCTATCGACTTGTTATTTTCTATACCTAAACAACCCAGAAAATTTGTTTGTTTAGGGAGCATGCTTACCCTAAACGTGATACGCAATCAAAGCAATCACGTACCAAAGTAGCTACGTGTATACATGGAAAGTATAGTTTGGTCTAAGATTGGGCTTCTTTGATGTTCACAATTATTACAGGCAAGTCACTGAATCATGACTTACGTTTATTGATGAAATGTCTCCCAGTGAAGAAAGGGATCACGATCACGATCACGATCACGATCACGATCACGATCACGATCACGATCACGATCACGATCACGATCACGATTAAGGAAANAAGTATTTAATTTTCTTTTATTAGAAAAGCTATCGACTTGTTATTTTCTATACCTAAACAACCCAGAAAATTTGTTTGTTTAGGGAGCATGCTTACCCTAAACGTGATACGCAATAAAAGCAATCACGTACCAAAGTAGCTACGTGTATACATGGAAAGTATAGTTTGGTCTAAGATTGGGCTTCTTTGATGTTTACAATTATTACAGGCAAGTCACTGAATCATGACTTACGTTTATTGATGAAATGTCTCCCAGTGAAGAAAGGGATCACGATCACGATCACGATCACGATCACGATTAAGGAAATGATGAATGATTTGACGATTTGGTGACAGATATAGAGCTCATGAATAAAAATTGAAACTTTTGACCCTTGTAATCTTGGAATTCTCAGAGATCAAATAGGAAACGGAAAACTTGACTTGAAATAATACATTTGAAATGTGTCATTTTAATCAGAAAGAATTTAAAAGAATGGAATCTTAAAAAAAGGCATCAGACTCTTCTTCTGTCAATAGAGCTAACGTAAGCTAGGTTATTAGTACATATATTAATCAAGGGCAAAGTCCTTTGTTTTCTGCTATTCCTTGTAATACTAGTAGTGCAGTGTTAATTCGGTAACAATAAATATGGTTCAGGTAAAAATCAATGTTCGATATCTGGAGTGGGGACAACTATATAGTATAAGTGGTGCACTGGACCTTTTTTTTGAAGGTCAAATTTGTAAACAGTGAATTTTCTCACAAGAAAGTGATCAGCAGCAAAAGAGATAGAATGTAAGAAATATTTATGAGGACAGAAAGATGTGTAATAAAGATTTATTCTTGAATTAAATGAAGTGTCATGAAAGTGCATAGTAAAGATAAGCACAGTGTTATTTGAGTATTGTATTCATCTTAAGCTGAAAATAATCTATTCCAAATAATAATATTTAACTACTTCAGGGCCTTAAGCGTTAAGGTAGACACCGGTCCAGATGTTACTGTCATTGGTCATCAGCATTTTCTAAGTATGGATTCTACCCACACTCAGCTGCAAAGTTTTACGATAAAACAACTTTTATGTTTGTCTTATATTGTACGTACAGTTTTTACTGGAGAGCAGTGTTATGTGTGAATTAGAATTATGAATGCATAATGGAATTGAAATGCCATTGTTAGGAAACGCAACAATTCGTCACCTGAAATTTCTCACTTTACATTCTATGCTAACAGTGTCTTGATATAATATATTGATCACGACTCACGGCATGATAAATACTCTACATCAATGCCTCTTCTGAGTCAATAAAGTCAAGAATTTTTAAGAACAATGTCTTCATGTTCTGAGAGCTGTGTTGGTAAAACAGTCCTTACTAACGCGTCCTTTGATGTTTTCATCGAGTTAGGCAAAATGACCGGAAAACCTTTTTACATAGTTTTTAAAGATGAGACAGTTGTCTGCCATGTTTCAGCTCCTCGGAGTGTGGAACTTCCTTGACATGAAGTACATTGTAGAGAACTTGATTGTATTGCATACCTTGATGTTATCAGTTGAGTCGATAAACCTACAGATTGGTGGCACACAGTTGTAGTAGAACCAAAAAAGACAATCAACTACCTCTTTGTATCGATTTGACCAAACTGAATAATGGCGTCAAACATGAATGCTACCAACAACATTGATGACCGTTTTGGCTAACTTGGCCCGGATTGTGTAATGGACGTCAACTATGGTATTCATAACCTGCATTGGACACAGATTCTCAACTTAAATGGACAGGGTGTTTCAGAACATTGATATCATTTGAGGTGAAAATTTCAAAAAGACAATTGAAATTATACAGGCCTATTGTTAAACAATATTAGATTTGTTTCTATAAATTTGAATGAGAAAGTCAGAGGTATGTGGATTTTATGGACAATTTTACAATTGCTTAATAAGCGCACCACTTGAGACACGACAAATGTCGAGTCGATAATCCAACTCCTCTCGAATACACTGGAACATGTCTTGGGTAACAGCACGGTAGTGATTCTTTGCTTTTATTTCCTCCAGGCTTGCAGGAAGGGTGATGCAGACCAGTCTCTATACAAAGCCCCACAGAAAGAAATTTAAGATACGAAATCAAGTGAAGGTGAAACCTATTATAACAGGACGCCATCTCCATCACCAGCACGCTTCATTCATCTGATTCGAAGATTGTCGGTAAGAAAAGCCTCTGATCTTTCAGTGTGGTGGAGCCTCGTCCTGTTGGAAAATGAAGTCTTTAAGTTTATTTGCAATGAGCTCATTAATTAGCCAGTTCTGATGTTCTTGCAGATAAACATTGCGAGTTACACTTCTATTAAAGAAAAGTGGGATAATGTTTCTTTACGATGGCTCAGAACACGTCCTTGTTTGATGAGTCCCTTCTTCATCCCAAAAGCGAACATTACGATTATTGACTTGGTCATTTGTATGAAATTAGGACTTTTCACTGAAAACAAGGATTTTTTTTAATCGTCTTCTTCAACTTTCTCTTGTAAATCAACAAAGCATTTTTTGTGCTTTTCCTTGTCATCTGCCTTAATAGTCCTAAACAAGCTGCAGCTGGTAGGGTTTCATTACCAAGCATTTTCTTAGGAGGCTTTAACTCTTACCAGAGGAATCAAGGTTTACAAACTTGTTTTTCTTATGGACTTCTTTCGTCTTAGCAAGAGTCTTTGCAAAACCAACTCGAACGTCTCTTTCGATGTTTTTGGTCGTTCAAAATATTTGTCCTGCACAGACACCCTGCCTCTATGATTTTTTTGTATCATGATCAATATCCAACAGACAAAAAGCCTTTTCTTTTTAAGGGAGTGACATTTTATACTTGTAAAGATGCAAACGCTGTCAAAATCTGAAGTCATTTGACAGGCGACTCTTATAATTTATTAATTGCGAAATAATATCGAATTTTTTTATAAAACCTGTACACTTAAACTACATTCGGGCACAACTGCACAGCCAGGGTCATTTGGCTTAACTTCGATTCCTAAAATTATTAAGAAAAGTGTAAAAATATCGCCTGCTGTCCAAATGTACTTATAATCATGAACTATTATCTGGTTTAAAGGAAGGATGATAATGACCAAGCTAACAACGTGAGACAGATTTTAAGCATGCTTTATGAAAACAATATTACTTTTAATCTAAAAGGGTGTTTAGTTGGTCGGTCACGCATTTCTTTGTTGTATATCAAATACCAGGAAAGGAGATCCAACCTTAACCTCGGCCGATGGAATTTCATTAGCGACCCACCCACTTATATTACAGAAATTCATAGTTTTCTTGGCATGGCTAAACAAACATCTAAATTATGTCCAGAACTGGCAAAGGACTCCGTCCCTCTCTGTGATCTTTTAATCGAGAAAAATGCCTGGATTTGGACTTTTAAAAAACGACCAAATATTTGGTGCAGTTAAATCCAAGCTTTTTCTCCATCTATCTTTGAAAGACCTGACCCTTTAAACTTACTATGCTCCCAAGTGATACCAGTAAGGTCAAAAGAAATTTATTGTGCTATATCAACAGGACGTATCAGTTTGGGCATCAGTCGATTGCTCAACCAAATATCTAAAACTTTCAGAAAAGAATTACTGGACTTTTAAGCTGAACATGTTGGTAGTAGTGTAGGAAGTAAAACCTATGCCGTTATATCGGCATGAACTCCCTGACTTTAAACTAGGGACTGGTCATGAACCTTTGACTCCAAGTTCAAATTATAAAACACTGAGAGACTTGTTCCCTAAAACCTCGCATCTGCAAACATGATAACTCTACCAGTTTTCAACTGAATATGTTGGGGATAAAGATCTACTTGAGCCTGAAGCCTTCTCTAGAGTACCTGGCACTATGAAGGTTTTCTGCATTTAATTCTCGACAGGACAGTGTTCTTGTGGATACGTTGAAAAAAAAACCTTATGCAAAAGCTCATCCAGCAGTTGAGAGCAAGGTGGCTTAGGGTTGGGGTTAACAATATCCTCAAGAGATATAACCAAAGTGTGACTTTAAAGGCGATATATTCTACGTCAATCTTACTCCGTGGTGACCGCAATATTGCCCCATTCATGTTTCTGTATTCTATTCTCATAAATATCTATCAGGGTCGTCTTGGTATGAGCAAATGCAAGCTTAGAGGTAGGAATTTTAATTTATTTACTTGAAGTAAAAAAGCAGATGTGAAACATCTGTGCAACTTTTCCTAACAAAGCTCATAGAACCCACGATTCCTCATAAAGTCCCAGCTTAACCACAGGATAAAGTAGGTTTAGAACTTTTCCAGTATGTTTCACATTTTACATTTGTGACTATTGTTCTTTCTTGCCGGTAGTGTACGAGTTGCTAGGTGAAATTAATAACAAGTTTTCATCATCATCATCATCATCATCATCATCATCATCATCATCATCATCATCATCTTCACCATCATCAGTTGACAAAGGGTCGTTTGGCCGACCCATCGTGGCACATCTTCGTCTCCTGCATTTATAATTCTTTGCTTCTCTCACTGTTTGACTCAAAGACAAATCGGCGAGGGATGTTATCTGTCCAACAGGATATAGAGGGCATAAAGGACTCATTTACCGAGAATGACTAGTGTCAGAGCTAGTGTAAGACAATGTTTCTCAGTATTCTTCTCATAGGTTTAAAGGGTTTGCTAAAGACTGGAAGTTTGGGGGTTCAACACGCAGCCCTCATTATCCTTGTTCAAATGAACGTGTAGAATCTGCAGTAAAAATGGTATAGTTAATGATAAAGAAATGTCACAGGTCACAGTATGACATTAAAATGGGTTTTTGCCCAATCAGAAATACACCATTATCTTGTAATATATGACCAACTGTACTATTAATAAGACGTCGTTTGAGAGATCGTTTGCCTTCGTAGGCCAAACATAACCTCAGCTTCAAATGAAAATTATTCAGGTATGCCAGTCTGTTAAGAAATACTAAAATGAAAATAAACGAAGTTTATAGAAAGACAAATTTTATCCTAATACCACTAATAAATTATGTAATCTAGGCTACAATATTGGCTAAAAGTAACCACCTGATTCCATTTAATTCGTTATGTATTATTTGGGATGACTCCAAAGATATGTGGTGCGTTTTTCACATTTGCTTCGTGGGTGCACCCTGACGAAACACACACACACATATATAGCAAATATAATTCAACCTAACGTTATTGTATCATGTTCAATTTTATACCAGATTTCACCTAAAAAATGATGATGTAATTTAATATCTACATCTGCAATAACTCTTTTATTTGCATTCCATTTAGTAATTTATTATTAAGATTTATTACCTTTTTTCACAAGATTTATCAACATTAACACTGAAACTTGAGTTGCGGTGTTCATGGTAATCTGAAATGACAATGAATGATATCAGACCTCACCATGTTGGTGATGTTTATCCAAATAAGCAGTCAATTAACTTACAGATCCACTTATACAAATTTTTGCTAAAAGTAACACCTTCGTGTTATCCATGAACTCGTCAACTATACATGATCGACCTTATCAAGACCAGTTCTTTGAGCTTAGCTTTTATTCCGTGGCAGAAAAAGGAATACAAAGGCCACAGTGTGTGTTATGCTGTACACTGGGGCATAATCAAGCGAGTCCCTGTCATTGCACATAATTGAAAGACATTTCATTTGCATTGCATCGGAAAATATTACCAGACGTACTGATGGGTGTGCTTTCTGAGTTGATCAAAATAGTCAATTATATATTATATCATGGCAAGTGCCTTGTATACACCCCACCCCCTGTTTATGAACTAGGGAAGGAGCTCAAGACTTATTAGTGGGTCGTAGGATTGAAATCGAGTGGCTGGATTGCTCAGTGACGTTACGTAGTGATATATTCGAACGTATTAACTTGTTAACTGTTCGTTGCAAGAAAATGAGGCAAGCCTATGATTTTTTATAATAAGATTAAGGTTTTTTTTCTTTATACAGGACCCCAAAAGCTATATAACATTTTAATCCAGCATTACCATGTGGCTTCTTATCTCCAAATGTCATAATATTCGATCCTGTTGATGTTTTTGCAGCAAAATTACATAATTTCTTTTTATTACACCAAACACTCAATTTATTTAGTCCAGCTGGTACATTCCAGTGGACAGATAAAAGGTAACATTTATGAAGTTCATCAGGATTTGGTTTGGTTATGTAAAATCTACTTGGTGTTTTGCCATTGTAATTACTTGGTCCAATGACAATATAAGCATCTGTTGTAGTACCTATAATTAAATGACCATCAGATGAAAAAGTAGCTAATTTATTAACCCATCTGACCAAATAACCTATTTCTGGTAAAATATGTAGCATCAAATGAGTTCAATTAATAAACAATAAAAACATTGGCAATGTCTTTAACTGAATAGAAATTGTATGAATTGGTGGAAACTTTTATTGCTATCTCTTATCAATCGTTGATTAAGGTTAAAATCAAGAAAATAGGGATCATTAACTTTATTTCCTTTAGTACATATTGTTGGTTGTTTAGCTATAGTTGTTTGCTCAGCATGATTTTCAGACAGAATCTGATCATATAGTTTCGATACTTGTCTTGTTGAACTATTACAGGTAGCTTCTGAAGAAATACCCCGGCCTAGTTGGTACAATGCTGACCTGTATCTTGTATAATCTTACAATTGTAGGGTTTTACAGAGATTGTTATGTAAGTGTGCTCTTAAATTTTAAGACGTCACAGCAATCAATTAATATACGTCTTATAACAGTGCATTGTTATAAGAAGTATATTAATTGATAACATCCATAAAAGCATAATTATACTTTTATAAAATATTTTCTTCCTAAAAAGCACAATTAATTTATTTCATATTTTGTTGATGTAGTATTGGTGTAAATGATGCTATTAAAAATAGTTACCTTACGATTTTATTCATCTTATGGTTCCTTGTGATTCTAGAATATAGAGAACTCTATTTTAGTAAGACAAGCATATTTTACAATTTTATAGTTTAACGATATAATTGTTATTAATATTTAATTATTTTCAAGATACAACTTTTATGTTTTTTCTTATTTTTTTGTAGGTTTGAAAATAATTGATGTGCTACATACCTTTATAATAAGGATTGTATTAATGAAATATAGTAACACAAGCATATTCTATGGTTTTATGACAATTCATAGAATGGTTGTTATTTATTATTTTTATTTATTTGACTTCATTATGCCTATATGCATAGCTTGTTATTCCATTTTCATGTATATATCTTTTATCATCTAAACAGAATAAACTAACTTTATTTAGTTCATAGCTTCCACGTTGATGGCTTTCACTTCTGATGGTTTTCATTTTATGAATCATCTGTTTATCCTCTCATAACACATTTTCATAATCTTCATGCTTAATATTATTCTTAATGATGATTTGTCTAATGGCTTTGGCTGCTTTATTTCCTCTTTCATCATCTTTAATATAACCATACATTTTACTTCTCAATTCAACAAATTCAACACTTAAAATTTCCCAAGCTTTATCTTTGCATTTCCAAATTACTTTTTTGTTACTATTACTATAGTATTTTGAGTCTTCTGGATAGTCACCTTAATCAAATTTCTGTTTATCATTCCAAAAATGATAAACAGAACATCATCATTCTCTACTTCATATGTAAGGGAGTCAGTATCAGTGAAAAGCAATTTACTCTTATTTCCACATTTGTAGTTGGTTTAGTTAAAATGAAAATCATACATTAATGTTTTACCAAGATCAAGAATACACATGTCTACATAGGAGGGCTATTTAATATTACATTTTCTTTGATTTTATGCACAATAACCAAAGTTTCATTAATAATGTTACTGCTAACATAAGTTGGTTTACTAGCAAGCTTTATTAATTTTTTTTCATCGATAACAACTCTAACATCAACTCTCTTTCTTACGTTTTCCATAGTCTTTCCAAAAACACTGTTATTAATTAACTTGAAAAAAATATTTTTCAAAACTGTTTTTTCCATGAGTTTTTTTCTGAATATGAAAATCAATTTATTCCTTTACCCAAGAAGACTGATTAAATTCCAATACTCTATGAAATTTTGTATATTTCAAACCAACATCTAAATATAATTCAAGAGTTCGACTATCTAAAACATACTTTTCTTTATTATTTAAAGTAGAAATTAGTTTAGAAACAAAATCTTTTGATATATTATTTTTATCAGCTTTTCATTTACAAGACAGCATATCTTCTGTTACTTTAAGTTTTTCAGGTGCTAAACTATAATCATTAAGCAAGTTATGTAGCTCTTTTGGATATTCTAAATCAACTTCTAGAATTAACCCTTTCTTACTATCTTTATCATAGTTAACTAGATCTATCCTACTGATTTGTTTTTCAGATAACCTATCAATACTCCAGTTGGTAAACACTGACTCATTAGCCCAATCATATAGATTATCACCATCCAAATACACGACATTCTTTGAGGGTGCCTTCTCATTATATTCTTTCATGTATTTGTTATTTGCTTTACCAAACCTATTAGCTATAAAATACCATCCCACATTCTTTTTTCAATAAATCGATACATATCAGTATCAATAATAAACTCTAATTTTATATCATTCATTTTTAGCATTGCATCCCAACTCAAACCCAGTGATGTGAAGTAATGACAAGGATATAATTTTTAATAATGTATACATGTTTTACTAAAATTTTCAAACACATCAGCAAGTAAAAGGATATAGGATTTAAGATATAAATCATGATTTTCACCTAGTAATTTTAGTTGAAAAGCATTCCACTCATATTGTGCATATTTATTATCTTCATCTGAAATATCTTCATCATTTGACACACTATAAAATTCTTTTTGGTTTAGTAGTTCAGTTTTATCAAACTTATTAAATGAATCTATGTAATCATAAGAATATATGCCTTTATATTTCATTATTTCTAACTGTTATTTATTTTGGAATTCTTTAGAAGTATATTTAAAGGCTTTTTTAGGCAGATTGTTAACAAGTCGATCTAAGCTCTTTGACATAAACTGAAAACTATTAAGAAATATTAATTCATTTTCCAGCACGAAAGCCATGTATTTTTCAATGATATTCGGAATAACATTGACATTCCTTTGACATTCATTTCCTTTCTTATTTTTAAAAGAGTATTTTTAGCTATTTGTCCAATGTTCCGCATAATAAAATCACATCCTCTTAAAGTATGAAATATAATATAGTATTTTTATTAACATAGTTCTTCTCGCAAATATGACAAGGATCTCCTTTTTGAAAAACTTCTTCATCTTTTTAAATCATTTTTAAAAGTTTATGAAATTATTTCTTTATAACATTCTTGCAATATTTAACCTCTTCTAAGATTTGTTCTAAAAATTTATAAACAACTGTTTTATTGTTTCTATAAATTTGCATAGATTTAGTGTATTTATCATCATAGCAGCATACTACTTTATAACCATATCCACAATCTTAATATCTTTGATAAATATCATTATATGATTACTTTTTATCAGGTGTACATCCTCTCAGTAACAGCTTCAAAATCTGCATGGACAGCAAATGGTACTTGTAATTGTTTGTGAGAATTATTAAATTGTAAAATATTATTATCCTTACCAGGCATTTTAATAGCCTGAGCATCATTAATTTCAATACAGTTATTGTATGATTTGCTAATACACACAACGCATGCAGAAATGTTTTTTATTTTTATTTTTAGTTTGATTATACATTAATTTATTAAGATTTTTAATTAAAACATAATGTTGTTTTTCATCTTCTGTTATCAATAACAAGTTCATCTGAATGATTTTTTCTTTTAAGATATAAATTGAATATATCTGCTAATCTTCATAACCAAATACATTAATATTATTATTCTTTTGTTTTTTAATTTTTATTATACTGTTTTACTGTAACAAGAAATTCTACTCCAATACAATTGAAATGTTGTAAAAATGATTTATCAATTATTTCAATTTTTTGAATGTCTTTTTTGGGTTTAGAAATCTGATGCAACACTATCTAAAACATTCATTAACCTTGTTTTTCATATTGGATATACATATTTTATAATACAATTCTATTGGTAGTTTAATATAAGAACTACTCTGGAAAGTCTGATATTTTGTTATTTTTAAAAAATGTCCATTATTCTTTTCAATCTTTATGAAGAAGCTTCTAATATCCAACTATGTACTTTATTCAAAATATTTTGTTGTGTCGATTTTAATGAAGTTTCTATTTGTATTTGATTTATTATAGTTAATGCTCCATTATTAAAATAAGCAGAGTTACAAATCATACCACCTTCAATATCGTCATGTTTTTTTTTTATTTGTGAAACTTTGTAAAAAGTAATCTTCAAAGTTTCATAAATGTTATACCCTTATTTGATTCTAATGTTTTTGCAATCAAATATCCTAGAGCTTCCCTTTTCTCCGACATCTGTTTTAAGGAATCTTTTTTATTTTTAATACTTATTTCATAAGATTTAACACAATTTTTTAAAGCATGATTTGTTTCAGTTATTTTAGTCTGTGGTAATTGGGCTCTAAATTTTAATGGTGGTAGAATGATATTATTTCGTGGTAATGGGATTGGATTATTTCTAAATTCAGGTGATTGAAGAATGATTTTATCTTAATATTCTTTAATCATTTGGTAAACAATTTGTTTAGCTGTAAGCACTAGTTTAAATGTTCTAGGTGGAGCCACTGGTTTAATTTTAAGTGTAAGTACAGGCTTACTTTGTTTCATTAACACCTCAATTAATTGATCTTTTGATAATTTTTCAGGATCTCTCTCATTCATTTTTATTTCTATATTACTAAGGTTATTTTTCATTATTACAAGCACCGTATTAAATCATGATATTGCTGTATTTTTATCAATATTTTTATTTTCGTCAATAACATATTTTTCTTCATTATTGACATCATCCATCATTAAATTGTTGTCTCTTATCAATATTATCATTTTCATCAAAAATATATATTTCCCTTTCTTGTCAACATCGTTCATTATTTCAGAATAATCTAAATCATGTTTGTTGTTCATTTTTACAATATCAACTAAATTAACTTTATCTTTAACTTAAACCATCACACTCTGAATTACAATTAATGCACATCAAGGATCAAGAAAAGCTGATTAAACACCAGGACGTAATGTATATGTTGCAATATATTGCAAAATTTACAATGTGTGTGTTGCAATTTTTAATAATATTTTTATTTCTATGAATAATATATTTATCTTCATTATTGATATTATTCATCATCAATATATACTCGCTGTTTTCATTATATTGTTTCATGGTATTGTCATCTTCTAAAATATATCTTAAAAGGTCTTCAACCTCTGTTCTATCAGGAGTGGCTCTTATAATTATATCAAGTAAATCGTTTAGATTTCTGCCTATACATCTATTCTTAACATTTTGAATCACAAGACAAAAATCTCGTATTTCAATAAGATTATTTTTTTATTAACTTTGTTTAATAAATTTATAATATCCTTCATACTATGATAACGTGACATCTCTTTAACACTTTTTATTTATGATGGTGTTTTAAGGAGATGCTACGTTAATATGGTATGAATAAAATTGTAATTTATAATTCTGAATACAAAATTAATCCAGTTTATGATTTGTATGCTAGTGATGAATCAGGAAATATATGACATGTTGCCAAAAATAACGTTTTATAGGAAATCAAAAACAAGATGGTTATATGACGTGTACAATTAGGAAATATATTAGAAAATATCAGAAATTATCTGAATATATTAATATTCAAAGAGATGTTAATTGTATACATAATTTACAACTGTTCACACCGCAAGATAACTGTATGAAAAGTGGAAAAAATAGAGAATAAAGTTTTCTTAAAAGCAATTAGCAAAAGAGAAAATTTAAGACGAAAAATTTAAGTACTGATTAAATATCCTATTTTAATACTTTAGATAACGTACAATAAAATTCAAAAATAAATGCTGGTTCAGTGAAAATGATAGCTGAAAGTTTAAACAATAAATGTAACTTCGAAAAGTAAAAAAGACTGATGTTCATACAAATTTGAGCATGTTTAAAAAAGACACATGCCTTCAGAAATTATAAAGTCATCATATCTTGGCAATAAAAGAAAAAGAATGTTACCAGATGAAAAAAAGAAAACCGAAAGAAATTTGTTATAAAATGGAAAACAAAGATTCTAATTGTTCAAAATGTAATAATATAGAAATAGTTATAAATTTATACACAATAAATTGTGTAATAAATAAAATAGCCAGAAATATGATTTATTTCAAAATTACAAGAAGCAAATATACAAGATATGAATTAAAAATATTATATATTATTAATGTTATCAAAACTGTTATCATGAATTAATTCCTTTTTAAAAACTCTCATTAATTCTAATACAATTTTTACAATATCTATTACATTATATTTGTCTAACTGATAATTATTTAATTTATGATATTTTTTACTACAATCATTACAAATTAATCTCTCTCTATAATTAAAAGTATTACCAGTTATCAATATATATTATGATCATTTATACCAAAACTTACATACCAACGATTTTTGTTTTTTATCTATCTCATTATTTATTTTATCAATATCTTGGTTTATTTGATTTGATATTTTAAATATTTTTAAAATTATTTTATCCATACACTTCAAACCAAAATAATGTAACATCTCTTTAAAATACTTTTATATTTTCTTCAAAGTATTCAATGAAATCTACCTATTTGATTTATTAGAATAGCCATACTATAGGCTTAATTCTTAGTTTTCTTTTTTTTTATTAATTCTATATATTTCTTGTTTAGCTTTTAATAGTTCCTGTTCATAGAAACTACCATGTATCTCTTCTTTATTTAAATCTCGTAATCGATATGTTATTTGATTTGTGTACTGGATCTTATCAATTAGAAATATTATTTCTGACCAGTTTTATGTACATCCTTTACAAAGGTCTTTTTTTTAAACCGAGATATTCGAACTTTGTCACCTGCTATTAATTTTGGTTTCTGTTTTAATATTTTCATATCACCGTATACATTATGATAAACAGTTTCTTGATTCTTTTTTCTAGATATTTTTACAGGTGTCATTTCAAAACTTGAATATTTAGTATTGTGGTACTCTTTAACCAATTTCAATTTAAATGTATTCCATTTTTCTCTAACAAGCCATTCAAATGTTTGTTATAAATGTCTTTATTTTATCAGCCCATAAAAATCTAGGTTTCCAAATTCCAAAATAGTTTTAAATGCATCAGCTATAGTTTTCACCTTTTTTGTCTTTTAACGGAACAATCCATCCATGTTTACTAAATATGTCAATCACTATTACATGTTTTTATTATATTCTTGGTTCTATTTTCTGTATTTTTCCATTTCAACTAACTCACCATATTTTATCTACTAAAATAGTATATATGAGTCGTCAAGAGAAGGTTTTTATTTCAGGTTTGAAATGGTCAGTTGCCAATTCAGTTTTTTAGTCTTCACTCGACGACATTGTTCATTTTTTGACTCCATACTTAACCCAAGTTTTGGGTTGATATCAATAATATTTTTAGGTACAATACCCCATTTTGGCATTTCACCATAAGGAATTTTGTCTAATGAATCAACCATATCTTTAACACATTCATTTTTTGTCTTTTACCAACACTACAGCATCATGCTTAGCACTGATTTCTTCTACTTTGTTAGATGGTTTAACATTATATTTAGTAATATTACAATTAGAATCATATTCTGATTTATTATCAAGTGGATTTCATGGACCCATATATTTGTAACTATTAAGTGTAAAACCAGCTTTTGATCTTAGTAATTTACCTATCATTTTATGAATACCAAAACCATTGCCAATTTTATAATTTTTAAAAATAAAACTACTCTTTATTAATCCACAAACTGAACATACTGTATTTTATTTCCATTTTTATGGTAGTATAAGGTGTATTTACATTTCCTGTTCTCTTTTTACACGTAACACACTATATCGTATGTTATAAAGTTAGATTATTCTTATAACCAATTTTTTTAGGCCTTTAGAAAGCTTTGTATCAATTTTAACCAATGATTTTTGCTTCTTTTATAATATATTGTTTTTTCCCTTATCTTTATAACACTGAATTTCATTGTGCAATTTCTTAATAATAACTTTATGCTTTATTTTATCTGAAATTAAATTTGTCTCGTTGTTGGTAAATTTAATTTTTTCGATGGTAAAATATTAGTTTTAACCCCCTTAAAACACCAATAACGAATCTGTCTTTGTTTAAGACATTCGTTTATAGAACATTGCTGAAATTTCTTATTAAAACCTCAAGTACATTTTTCATTATCATTATCACAACCACACCCTATATAATCTTGTTTAAAAAACTCATTTATTTCTGATCCATAAAATGGACAATTAGATATCTGCATTTTATTTACATTTTTTGTAGCTGCATGTATTCGAATTAACCAGTTAGGTTTTTACATTTAGCACAATATGTCATATATGATACAGTTAGATTATTTTATCAAAATTTTTCTTACAGATCTTCTTTTCTTTATCAAGAAACAAAAACTCATTTGCTTCTAATTTATCAAATAATTTTTAAATAATCATATTCTCTTTGGCTATTAAATTACAATGTATTTTTTGTTATTGGAGAGTATAAACACATATATGAGCAATTTAATCTTATTTTTTGTGGTACATCATAATATGATTCACTAATGTAAATGGAACTGATTTGATGATGTCTACTATTAGTGAAATGATTACTAATTTTTTTAAAATCTTTTTCTGAAGCTATGACCAGAGCATCAAATATCACAACTTTTCTATTACACTGGTCAACAGCACTTTTGTTACCAGATAGTTTAATATCATTTCCGGTACAGTTTGGGGCGCTGAACACGAATCTGGGCTTAGTTTTTTTCTAGCACGTCCAGGTTTTTCTTAATTTAATTTTCAAAATTTTTCAAATATGATTTCGAATTACTGATCAACTAGGTTGATTTCGTGTAAAAACATGCAGGTACAGGGATTCCAGGGTGTCTGAGTTGTTAATCAAGCATTCTGTGTTATACTGTTACTACAACGAAGGGATTTTGATGCAAAAGATGTCAATTCACTTTCAATACCTGGGTTATTCATTACGTAATTTCATGATCAGAACAAAGATTCTCACATGTAGTCTCTCTTTGTTCCACACATGAGTCTTTAGTGGCTTTTGTTTAATCAGACTTTAGCCGCTGTCTATTTGCTCTTAAACAAGACAAGAAAGGATTAGGCCTGCTCGAGAAATGAAGCTACTGGTAATGCCTTGTTCATTTCTTAAACAAAGTTATTCAGATTCGGTTGTGTTGTCATTCTTAGCCGCTCATCTTGAAGATAGTGTAATACTTCACTACTCTGTGCAAAACATATTATTCTCAACAAAATGCCCCCTCGAAGAGGAT
Organism: Morbakka virulenta; assembly: GCA_003991215.1. NCBI lineage: Eukaryota > Metazoa > Cnidaria > Cubozoa > Carybdeida > Carukiidae > Morbakka > Morbakka virulenta. Next base: position 342,363 of record RDPX01000405.1, read on the forward strand.
GTTAAAACAATCCTGATAGCTTTTGCTACATTTGTGGAAAATTCATTTTTAAATCACAACGCAAGCCACTAAGTCAAGCTGTATGCAGTGCTTATAGTGATTATTTTGAGTGTGCAGTTGGTGATCAGGATAAGCAATGGGCACCTCACAGCTGTTGTACATCTTGTTATGTGACATTACTTGCTTGGAAACGAGGTGAGGATAGAAAAATGTCATTCGCTGTGCCTGCTGTATGGCGGGAACCAGTTGACCATGTGTCTGATTGCTACTTTTGTTTAACGCAAGTTCAAGGCTACTCCCGAAAATCCAAGCTTACTGTGCAGTATCCAAATGTTACATCTGTACACCTGCCAGTACCACACGGTGTCGAGCTTCCAGTTCCATCATCTACACAAGAACGGACCGACTCATCTACTGGCAGCGACGAGCCTTCAACAAGTTACAGTGACGGATCCAGTCCATACAAACCATCAACAGCTGAGCCGCATCTCGTTACTCAAGCCGAGCTCAACGATTTAGCCAGGGATCTGGCGCTTTCCAAACAGCGTGCTGAAGTACTAGCGTCACGTTTGAAGGAGTGGAATCTTCTTGGTCCAGATGCCCGGATCTCTTCATTTCGAAGTAGGAATACACCATTCTCCAGTTTCTTTACAAAGACTGGTTTACTCTGTCACTGTACTGATGTTCAGGGATTGTTTCGTACACTTGAACTGCATCACGATCCTACAGAATGGAGGCTATTCATAGATGCATCTGTAGTAAGTCTTAAAGCTGTCCTCCTGCATAATGGTAATGAACAACCACCAATTCCAGTTGCACATGCAGTTGGTATGAAAGAAACATACCAAGCTATGGAGGAGGTTTTAAGTGCCATAAAATATGAAGAATACCGGTGGAAGATATGTGGTGATCTTAAAGTTCTTGGCTTGCTCTTAGGATTACAAGGTGGTTACACCAAACATTCTTGTTTTTTGTGCCTATGGGACAGCAGAGCAGATGAAAAGCACTATAGACAGAAAGTATGGCCGAGACGATCAAGCTTCATACCAGGTGAGCACAACGTACAGCACCCTCCTCTGGTTGATCAACAAAATATACTTCTACCTCCACTGCACATAAAGCTCGGCCTGATGAAGCAGTTTGTACGGGCAATGGATAAAAGCGGAGAAGCATTCATCTTCTTGCAGCAAAAATTCCCCCGAATTAGCGATGCAAAACTCAAAGCTGGCATATTTGTTGGACCTCAAATCCGACAGCTACTTAGGGATGACAAATTCCACAATATTCTCAGGGACAAAGAACTACAGGCCTGGACTGCTTTAAAGTCTGTTGTGGAGAACTTTCTTGGAAACAAGCGCGCAAGTAACTACCAGGAAGTAATTTCTAATCTGTTGCTCAGCTTCAAGGAAATGGGGTGCAGAATGTCGGTGAAAGTCCACTATCTTCACTCCCATCTCGACTTCTTTCCAGATAACCTCGGAGCTGTAAGTGACGAGCATGGTGAACATTTTCATCAAATAATCTCAACGCTTGAGCACCGCTATCAAGGCCGATGGGACGAGTCCATGCTTGGAGACTATTGCTGGTTCTTAAAACGAGACACAACTGTTGCACACAACAGAGCGACTCGAACACTTTTCGAATTGTGAACTTTTTATTCTGGCTCCTCCTTTATATTGTTTGGACAACAATTTGAAGTACGAATTCAGTATTAAACTTTATTAAAATTGATGTTTACGTTGTATTGCATTTTTTGTTTGAGTTATATTGAAAATGTGATCTTAAGTATCCAATGTTACCATTCAGGGTGAAGAGCTTTATGTGATGAAGACTGTACTTAACTTGACTTGAATTGCCTTCAAAGGGAATAGTATTTTTTTGTAATATTTATTGGTCGCTATGCAATATCCTATTTTCAAATGTCTCATTTGTATGCAGATAGCTGAATAAAAATGGTATTAGATTGATAGGCTTTTGGTATTTGTTGAATCAACTTTTATATTTTTGAAAAAAAGTTCACTCTAAGGGAATTTGTGGTTTTCATGGGAATTTTCTAAAAAAAAACCTTACGTGCTAGAGAAAAACAGATTTCAGATTTGGAATCAGGGTGTGAAACTTAGTTAGAAATGTACAATTTGGTTCCGGTAACAGAGAAAAAATATTATTTTGTTGTGCAGTGTTATCATTAAAATGTACATCAGTATTCATTATTTCATCAGGGCTTTGAATTTCTAAAACAGGATAACCAACTTTCTTTGAGATGTCATTCATCAATGCTACCAGACTTTGTATTTTATCTTGATAAGTGTTTGGTGTGTATATATAAACCTTACCATATTATACTAATGGTTTTCTTAGCATACACATTTGTAAATTGTTTCACCACAATTACGCAAATCAACAATTAAAATTCTCATCAAGAAAGTTGTTTAATCTTCTTTTCTGCTTTCTTTTTTATTATCACAATTTGGTATCTTCATATATAATATATCAGTATATTAATATGTGTTAAATCAACACTTATTTATCACACCTAATAAATATCAGAATTTTAAACATATGATGACGTCAAGATACCTGTTGAACAACATTTATCTTAATAGACAAGTGTCAAATTGCACTTGTTTATCACATTTAATATATTTCTATCGTAAACACATATGATAACAACAAGATAAGTGTTAAATCAACACTTATTTAACATAACCTATTATTATAGATGGATATCAGTAACCCTAAAGATACGGTAGAGAAAAACCTTTCAATTGAAGCTATGAAATGCAGGATCAGAAATGAAGTTAAAAATTGTGAAGATATGGCTAAAGATCAAAATTATGAAACTAGGAGATTTTTTGAACCTGTTATTAAATCACATCAAGAGGTCAAAAACACAAATGATGAAAAAGAGAATCAGCTAATTAAACAATTACAGAATAATCAAAAAGAAATAATTCAATCACTTAAACCAATGCAAGAACCAGAAAATATAGTTGAACAAGGACAAAAAGAAGATTCAGAATATATTTTAAGTAATAATGAAATGTTTATTATTAACGAATATAGTTTCGATCTAACATTTGCTATGATCCCAAAGAGTAATGAGATTGTAAAACTACTTAAATCCATTGGTGAGAAACAAAAAAGGAGTGATAAAGTTGTTGCTACTAAAAATGATGTTGTTATTATACAGAAATAGTTGAAAGTGTTTGATTTAAATTTAAAAGTGTTAAAAAAGACCTTGGGAAAGAAACACTTAAAGATGATTCCCCTTTTGTTGATGAAGGTATTAGAAAATACAAACAAAAGCCTATCAAAGCTTATAAAGTTAATGAAAAAGGTAGTTATCTTCACATTTTTCTTAACGGTCCAAAATTAATAAATAAGTATTTGGTTAAAGCTCATGAAGATGAAAAAAATTTCTATTAAAACAAGGCTGATAAATCAACTAATGATTTCTTAACAAAATTGTATTATCCGTAAAACCATATTCAACAAAAACAAAACAAATTTTAAATAACTTAATTATGTTAGCTAATAAGCAGCCTCATAAATCTTCTGGAAAGAAAAAGTTGATTGGACGTAATACGATTTTTTTTTCAAAAGTCCAAATGATCTAGTAAAAAAGTCTGCATGTTATCAGTGCTTCTGGACCGGCTGGCAATACGAACTCATCACTTATTAACGAGTCTTATGAGTCTTACGAGGTTTATTATTGATAAATTACTTGAATTAGATAAATTATCCAAGGAGCAACATGATTTGTACGTTTAGCAGTTTTTAAATATAACCTACTATTATATGGATATTTTGTTATTTTTAACATCAAGGTCTGGTCAAAAAGGTAGTAAATCCCATGATTTTACTTTAAGACACAATCAAAAACTTATTCCCAATAAAAACAAACAATATCATTTAGCTCTTAATTCAATAAGCATGAGTAATAGTTGGCATAATGTACCACAAACTTTCAACAACAATACTGTTAAACAGGGGCGGCGGAGAGAACTATTAATACTATTAGTCTGTGAGTAATTTCCCCCCCATAATTTGACTTCACTAGTTTCATAAAAAATATTTTCAAAAAAAGTACCAAATGATACCAAACGACAGGTGTTGTTTGGTCTCATTTATTCAAATTGCCCCATTGCCAAATTTCCAATTGATATTAGATTCGTGATGCGTCCTTAACCCATTAATCCAATAAACAAAGCCGCTGAGCAGCCGCAGACAAATAGCAAAGAAGAGAAAACAATTGAAAATTTCGTCATCTGCCTCATTGTTGATGACGCTGCACCTATTATGTCGTAGGCATGTGAAACGTGTCTGCTATTGGTTTTTGAAAATCCAATAGCTTCTTCCAGTCGCAGTGACAATTCGAAATGAAATTCACTGCATTTTGTGTCAAAATGAATCAAGTCGCAGCAGATGGAGTAAAATGGGTTGTTACAAAAGTGTTATCCCTTTTGTCAGAAGAAGGTAAACTGACCCATGAGCAACGTCTTCGTTTTAAAGACGATGGATGACCATGCCCAGAAGTTTCACTGAAAAACAGGTCTTGCCAAATCGTTTATAATAGATTCTCATGGGTATATAAAGATAAAGAGAAAAACGTGTATTTTTTGCTGGCCTTCTTTGGTTATGGGAGGTACACAGAAGATAAGATTGTTTTTAGTGAATTTCAGTCAGTATACAACTAAAAAAGCTTTTTATGTTCTTGACCCGCCAGCACTTATAAAAGGCGGCCATACTATTTATTTTTGCAAATCAATAGCAAATGCTCTATCTCATGTCATGCTTTTATTGAAGATGGCGGCAGTCAACCCTTTGACGAGTGTACACCGTGCAAGGGTCTTCAGTAGAATAAAGCGAGTTATTTCGTTCTCAAGGTCCCGCATGCTGCACACCAGAAAGGAGCATCTGGTTTTACTTCAAGTTGAGCACACTTTGTTAAGATGGCTTGCAAAGCAACCAGGTTTTTACGAAAATGTCGTGACGAGGTTATAAGGAAACAACGAAAAGCGCTTAGAACAATTTTCAAGAAAATAAAGTGATTGCATATACCATAGAATGTAGTATCATACTCTAAGAATTCAACATATCTTCCTATTTGAACCAATACAAAGCAGTAACCTCTTCAATTTAACTTCCTTTCGTTGTTTACAAACTGGTGCAAAATGGGCACTCCCATGTGATAAAGGGGTGTGGTCGCAAAAATCTTTCCGGGGGACACCCTGGACCCCCAAAATGCTCTTGCGATCGCATAGAAACTAATGGTAGATTGACANTTATGTCGTAGGCATGTGAAACGTGTCTGCTATTGGTTTTTGAAAATCCAATAGCTTCTTCCAGTCGCAGTGACAATTCGAAATGAAATTCACTGCATTTTGTGTCAAAATGAATCAAGTCGCAGCAGATGGAGTAAAATGGGTTGTTACAAAAGTGTTATCCCTTTTGTCAGAAGAAGGTAAACTGACCCATGAGCAACGTCTTCGTTTTAAAGACGATGGATGACCATGCCCAGAAGTTTCACTGAAAAACAGGTCTTGCCAAATCGTTTATAATAGATTCTCATGGGTATATAAAGATAAAGAGAAAAACGTGTATTTTTTGCTGGCCTTCTTTGGTTATGGGAGGTACACAGAAGATAAGATTGTTTTTAGTGAATTTCAGTCAGTATACAACTAAAAAAGCTTTTTATGTTCTTGACCCGCCAGCACTTATAAAAGGCGGCCATACTATTTGTTTTTGCAAATCAATAGCAAATGCTCTATCTCATGTCATGCTTTTATTGAAGATGGCGGCAGTCAACCCTTTGACGAGTGTACACCGTGCAAGGGTCTTCAGTGGAATAAAGCGAGTTATTTCGTTCTCAAGGTCCCGCATGCTGCACACCAGAAAGGAGCATCTGGTTTTACTTCAAGTTGAGCACACTTTGTTAAGATGGCTTGCAAAGCAACCAGGTTTTTACGAAAATGTCGTGACGAGGTTATAAGGAAACAACGAAAAGCGCTTAGAACAATTTTCAAGAAAATAAAGTGATTGCATATACCATAGAATGTAGTATCATACTCTAAGAATTCAACATATCTTCCTATTTGAACCAATACAAAGCAGTAACCTCTTCAATTTAACTTCCTTTCGTTGTTTACAAACTGGTGCAAAATGGGCACTCCCATGTGATAAAGGGGTGTGGTCGCAAAAATCTTTCCGGGGGACACCCTGGACCCCCAAAATGCTCTTGCGATCGCATAGAAACTAATGGTAGATTGACAGCGCTCCATGACACCCCTGCCATTAAATATAGTTATCATAATCGTAGTGATTGGAAAACGTTTATTTTAAGTAAAGGCAATTACAATTGCAAAGATATTAATAACAGTATTCAATCAGCTTTGTCAGCTGATGGTCATTCCAAAACTGAAATTGCACTACCATTCATACATATTCATCTCAAAGAATATACAACTCTCAAAACAGGCTTCAAACTCGATTTTGCTAATGGAGTTTTTGCTAGTTTCATACGTTTGAATAAAAATATACAACAACATCCGGGTATTAACACAACCTTTCCAACATTACAAGAGATTTGTGTGGTATAATGATTCATACATCTCTAATAAGTGAATCATTTGTTTGAAAAAACTTATCAAATGTGGTTAATTAATTTAGTGTAGATAATTTACCTCTATCCTATCCATTCCATAAAGAGTGGAAAATCTTTTTTTTCAACAAATTTAACACAAATCTTATAAGAGATCTTAGAATATATAATACTGATGATAAAAACCAATCTGTTGATTTAAATGGTCTCCTTGTAAGTCTTACGCATTTGATTAGAGAAGGTTATTAATATACTAGTATTATGTGTAAGAAGATTAAGATAAATAACAGATTAAAAGTTACAGGCATAACCTATTAGTATGACATTGATAGTGGTGTTCAAATTAATTCTGAAATAAATCAAAGAAGTAATGGAATTATGTGTATGCAAGAAACCAAATATAGAATAAAACAAGAAAAGGATTTTTCATTGTCAACCTCGATGATAGGTACACTAAAGGAACTCATTGGTGAGCGCTATCAATCAAACCTAATATCCTCCTTTAATTTGAAATTTTTGGATTGAATTGTCTTATGGAAATTATAAAATTGTCTGATAAATTCAAACTAAATTATGTTTATAATTATCGCCAGTATCAAGAGAATATATCTGTGCTCTGTGGATATTATGTAATTTATTGGATTTACCAATTGTCTGAAGGTAAGACTTATTATGATGTGATTAAAACATTTAATATTAAAGATAGTATTCACTACAAAATCACAATAAAAATCTATTTCAAAATTGTACAGCCTAGTAATATATAATAGTAACATGGGAATTGTCGATGGTGACCATGAAAAAAATGTTACACATTCTGATATTTTTCCTTTGCAACATAATGGATGGAATGTGAAAGGGCGTCTTATTGTTTGATGACGGTGATCCTGTTATTGGTAAAGGTCCTTTTAATTTAGATTATCTTAACAAAAAATACTCAGACAAATCAACGGCAAGATCTGTCCATGGACATATTAATATGAACTATAACAAAATTTTTAATACTTACGGGTATATGAAATCACACCTCTACAATGATCAGTATGAAACTTTACTCTGGGAATACTACACTCGATTTGGCAACTCAATAAATAAAAGTAGATAAAGTTTTTCCTTCTGAAGTAATATAAAATAGTTCTATAAGACAAATATCTAAATTTTATGATCAAACTTCCTCTGAAAAGCATGCTGAACAAACAAATTTAGCCAACCAATCAACCCTATGTATTAAAGAAATTAGAATTAATAATCGATACTTTTTAGAGTTCAGTGGTAACCAAAGGATGATAACTAATATTAATTTAAATGTATCTTGTAAAAGTAATAGTTTACCACCATTACAAGGCTTTTTTAATATTTAAATTCTTTATGAATTAGACAGTTATTCGGGCACATATTAAAGTAGGGTTTGATAAACTTGTTGTATTCTCACCATCTGGTGAATCGATTGTAGGAGGTACAACCGATAAACATATTATTGTTTGACCAAAAAACTTCAATAATATGTATCCAAGTGGAAGTTATCATACTACCAGTGAATTAAATAAATAGTGCTGTTTATCTATCTACTGGAATGTTCCAACAGGAGTAAATAAATCGAGTTTTTGTGTAATGGGATGACACAATATAATTTTACTCCAAGAACATCACCATGATCTAGTAAAATGTCATATGGAGATGGAAATCCGAATGAAAAATGGGGTTTGACTGGTTCTATAGCATTTTTTGGTTTGTACAAAAATAAAGTCATTTCTGAAATTGATATCAAATTACATCATCATGTTTTATGTGAAAACTGGTATAATATTGATCATGATAATATTATTTTTTTCACTTTAATTATATACACTATGCTATATAATGGATTCTAAAATTTGTTTAAAATTTTTTAAAAAAAACCCATTTTATTTCATTAAGGATTTATATCATTATGTTAACGAACAAATAAAAAAATCAGTAGTGATATAACAGTTTTTATATACAGGGTGAATTAATAACAATTGAAGATATTCTTTAAGAATATAACCAGAAAAGTGGTTTGAAAGTCCGGGTGACAGTTAACACATGTATTACAAAGAATATTCCGAAACATACGATGTTATCATTTACATAGTGTATTTTATGATGCATATGGAATGTTTTATAACAAATGTCGCAAAGGTAGGGGATATTGCTATGTTCTATCTGAAGATATGACACCAAGGTGTTTCGAATCATCCCCTTTGATTAGTCATATTCCTGGTTTTATTTGGAGTATGAAATGCAGTAATAAGTATTAAAAATTTAGCACGGTTATTTTTAAATAGTAAACGTATAATTGAAGATAATTATTGTAATGATGATTATACACAAATATTTAATAAATACTGGTAAAATCGTATGTGATTTTTGTAATAAAAAAATTCTCGAGTGTAAAAATAGAAATAGAATAATGAAAAAAATACTCTTGTTGTGAAAAATTGAATGTAATTGAAAATGATAATATGTATGTGTGTACTAATTGTAGTATTATAAGCCGTTATGGATATGCTAAAGATAGTATTAATTATTATGAAAACAAGTATAACATTATTAAAAAATCTACCAAAGAAAATACCATAATTTTAATTTTTTATTTTAAGATTAATATTAAGTATAATAATACATTAACTCTGATCAGAGGGACAAAATACTAAGAATATATGATGAAATAAATAAAATGCTTCCTGGTATTTCTGAAAATAAGAAAAGAATAATTAATATTGAATGCATCCCAAGACAGTTGTACAAATTATTCGAATTATCGTATGAAAAATTACCTATAGGCAAAAATAAAACTACTCTTGTTAAAAATAAAGATTATTGGAATAAAACATTTAGTTTAATTGATGACAAACTAATTAAGATTATTAAAAAATAAATTACAAATTTTACCACAACCTTTACTATGAAATTTTTCTAATCTTATATACAAAAGATTAGACGTGCATAAACTTGTATATTAAATCACTCTTTTATTTAATACACAATAGATGATATCATTTTTATTGTAATAAGTTTTATGTTGTGAGAGATAAATATGAGAAGATCATCTTATTACAAAATCAAAGGAACCCTGTGATGCAATACACAGTCCGCTAATCCGCTTTTATGATATGACTTAACACAAAATGTTTGATAAAGATTGTGGCAAAATCTTATTACAATTTTTATTGGAATAGTTTACTACAAAAGCGATTGATAGTAATTGATAGCCATGCTATGGATTGTCGTAAAAGCACGAAATATGCTTCTGCTATCATAGTTAATGGCAATGATTGGTATTTATAAAAGAGCCTAAAACATCAATTATTTTTTAACCTGTACTATATATAAGAAATATAAACAATAATCTGCAGTAATAAACTCTCAACATAATGAACTTCTAAAATGACTTTTATACCTAAATTTATTTAATTTTTATAATTTAATTTTTTGAAATTAAAAGTTAAAGTTTTCAAAAAAAATTTTTAGAAAAAAATTTCTGCAAATACGTCAGAAGTATCAATTAGTAGACTACCTATTTCCTTTCATAAATACAGCTTTTATTAATAGAATCAACACAAATTGTATTCGTGATCTTCGCATATATATATTACTGATAATAATAACCAACACGTCGACTTAAATGGCCTTCCTGTAGGTCATACGCTTTTGATTATGAAAAGCAATTAATATAGTCGTATTATATATGCGAACATTACGACAAATAACAGATCAAATTACGGGTGAATCGTATTAGTATGACATTGATTGTGGTGATTGAATTAATTCCGAAACAAAGGAACCGATTAACAATCAAAAAGCTGGGTTTATAACTAGTTTGACAAGAGTTCCAGAGAAAGTCGCTATAACTCTAACAAGCAAGACTGCTAAGAGTTTAGCAACAAAAGGTGTAACGAAAGCCATTAAAGAAGGTGTAGTAAACTAGGGGCTACAAGTGCTGATATAGTTACAAAAAAGATCAATAACAAGTTTAATAAATCTACACAAGAGAAGAAATCAACTATTGAAAAAGGTGGTGATAAAATAATAGAACTTCTTAAAGCCCATTCAGACGACAACAAAATACCTACAGTAAATAGCCAAAGAAATGATCCACTATCAATTGAATTTAACAAAATTTATAATATCTGATTTTTATCTAATCTACTATTATAATGGCCTTTCGATTTCGAGATAAGAATATACCAGATATAAACTAACAACCCCAATCGTTGAACCTGAGGCAAGTGTCAATCAAAATAAGCAGCAGGATATCAGATTGATGTGGATTGAGCATCGGATTGATGTGGATTGAGTTAAATCTACATCAATCCGATATCCTGCTTTATTTTGGTTGACTGGTATTGACTGACTGGAGAAATACTGACTGGATTGACTGGTACAATGGTTTTATTGAAAGAATATTTCTCAATAGACTCGTATGATGGCAGTGGAAATTGTAATGAGAATGATAACATCACAAGAATAAACGGTACTTATGGAATGACTAAATTAATCAATGTAAAATGCAATGGTCAAAATGTTTTAGATATGAATGATTGTAATCATATAGTAAATTTCAAAAATTTTGTTGAATATTCAAGAAGCTACACTAACACTGTTGGTGGTGCTCAATATTATTATCCAGGCACAAATTCTTTTGCAAATATACAAGAATACATATCATTAACTGGAGAAGCACCTTATACGAATACTAGGAATGTTAATTTTAACTCTGGTCACCAGAAACATCAGCAAGAGCGGACAATTAATAGACTGCTGATATATTAAGGGTAATACATCTACACTGGTTCGATAAAGCACATCTGATAGGACAAGAAAAACGAATGATTCGCTTATCATTATTGTTAAAAGCTTGCCACACATACCACGAATAGGACATATTGATTGAATGTAGAGCTCCACAATACATTTTATTTTTGTTTTTCTGGATTGTGCCGGATTACAAAATCGTGAGATTTACTGTTCTTTTGACCTGAAGTTGATGTTAAAAGTAACGGAATATTCGTATTATATAAATTGCATAAAAAATCGATAATATACAAATCATATTTCTACCTGGATATTTTATTAAGATTCAGTAATTTATCGATAACCATCCGTGATTCATTAACAAGTACCGGGTTGATTATTTGCATCCCATCAGGAAGCACTGATCAAGCTACGACCTTTCACTAGATCAGTCGAATTGTTGTAATAGATTAATCCACCAATTAAATTGGTCTTGCCAGAAGATTTATGTTTAGATATACCACTTAGTGTAGTCAAGTTATCGAATATTCTTACAGCTCGACTCATATATTTCTTCATTGGATTAAACCGTTTTGTTAGCAGATCCACAAGTGATTTTCCCGCCTTATCTCTGTAAATGATGTTACCATCCTGATGAGCCGCAATATATTCAATCATAAGTCTTGGAAAGTTGAATAGAGGACTACCATACTGACCATTATTGATTTTATCCTCCTCAGGTGCCGTGTTCCAGCCGAACTTTGACGATCATGTCTCTCCATAGATTCCTGTCCTTCGCTGCCCTCAGGAGCTGAAGCTTGCTCTTTGTAGACCACGCTGCCATGCTTCCTATGAATGTGGTTCTTGGTCTTCCCCTACCTCGTTTCCCATCAATCTTTCCGGTAACTGACAACTCTTCTAGTTCCCCTTTCCTCATTACATGTCCTAGGAATGACAGCTGTCTTTTTCGAATGATGGACAGTAGCTTTCTTTTGCATCCTGCACGTCTCAGTACCTCTTCATTGGTAACATGCTCTGTCCATGAAATCCTTAGTATTCGGCGTAGAAACCACATCTCTGCTGCTTCCAGCTTCTTCTCTAGGGTTGGTGTGATGGTCCAGCTTTCACTCCCATAGGTAAGCACTGGAATTATGTAGCAATTGAGGACTCTGAGCTTGGTGTCCAAGGAAATAGTTCGGTTCCTCAGTATCTTGGACATCCGCTGGAATATCTCTTTTGCTGTGGCAATTCGTTTCCGTATTTCCACCAAACATCTTCCGTCTGATGTAATCATGCTGCCAAGATAATTAAATTTATTTACTTGCTGTATGTCTTCTCCATCTATGGTTATCTTGCAGCTCAAGTTCACATGTCTTTTGCTCACCGCCATGCAAAAAGTCTTGCGGCGATTGATATTGAGACCTTTGGCCCCACTTTCTTCTACGACTGTGTCTAGCAGTTGTTGTAGCTTCTCCGGACTGTCAGCTATGAGAGTTGTGTCGTCAGCGTAACGTATATTATTCATGTTGTACCCTCCAATCACGAAACCGTCTTTTCCTTCGATACTTCTCATGATGTTCTCACTATATAAATTAAATAGGTCTCGTGAAAAGACACAGCCTTGCCTGACTCCTCTTCGAATATTGCCGTATTTTCCAACTTCGTTCTGCACTCTCACACCCGCAGTCTGCTCCCAGTATAAGTTCCTTATGAGTCTAATGTCCTTTCCGTCTATGTCTAGATCTTGCATCATCTCTATCAGGCACTCGTGTTTCACTTTGTCAAATGCTTTTGAGTAGTCGATGAAACACATGTATAGATCACGTTGCATTTCTATGGCTCGTTCCGACAGCATTCTTATCACAAATATAGCATTTCTTGTTCCTGCATCTTGGACAAAACCGAATTGCTGCTTCCCTATCTCTGGTCTTATTGCTCTCCGTGCTCTTCCCATTATGACTCGCATTAGGACCTTGGTTATATGACTCATTAGACTGATGGTCCTGTGGAGCTCACACTCGGTAGCACCTGGTTTCTTGGGCAGAGTGATGAATACAGATTTGGTTAAGTCTGAAGGGATTTCTCCGCTGTCGTATATGTCGTTGAGTAGTTCAGTGACTTTGCATATCCCAAACTCCTCGAGTGCCTTTATCATCTCGATGCAGATTCCGTCTGGACCCGTGGCTTTATTCACTTTCATCTTCTTAATTGCTTCTTTCACTTCACATGGTAGAATTCTGGGTCCTTCGATGGCTTTCTTGATGGTTGGCTTTCCTCCTCTTTCATCCATGAATAACTCGTCAACATACTCTGCCCAACGTTCCATCAACTCTTCTTTCTTCATGACCATAGATCCGTCTTTTGCCTTAATGCATCCGCTTGAGGAGCAGGGTCTCTTCCCTACCAACGCCTTAATCTTTTTGTGCATAAAGCTAGGATCCGCGGTCTTGCAGTTTTCAATTTCTCGACATTGCTCATTTATCCATGCCTCTTTCGCTTTTCTACAGTCGTTTCTTATGTCACGGTCTAGATCTTTGTATTGAGTCGAGTCTCTTTCCAAAATTTTCTGTCTCTCTCTCATCTTTAGTAAAATTTCTGGTTTCATCCAAGCTTGCTTTTGCTCTTTTTCTTTGGGTTGAATAACTTCTTTCCCTGTTTCTACTATTGCTTCTTTAAACACTTCCCACTTACTGCCTTCTTCCGTTTCCAGTATTTCGAACCGGTTCTGCACCGCAACTGCATATCTGGCTCTAAGCTCCTGGTTTTCACGCAAAAGATTCCATTGTAGCTTCGATTCTGGGGGTGTATGTTTTAAGCGACGAAGTTTCAGTCTGACTGTACATACAACCGGATTGTGGTCGCTCCCACAGTCTGCTCCAGGGTAGGATTTCGCTTGCTGAACAGCATTTCTAAAACGACTGTTGATGGTCACATAGTCGATTTGATTTTTGTACCTCTCTCCAGGGTCTTTCCAAGTCCACAGGCGTCTGTTATGATTTCTGAACCATGTGTTCATAATCACCTGATCATGTGCTGTGCACCAGTCTACCCATCTTTCTCCTCTTTCATTTTGTGTTCCTAGGCCATGCTCTCCCACTACATTTCCTATTCTTTGGCTTCCAACCTTTGCATTTAGGTCTCCCATCACCATGACAATATCTTGAGATTTACTGTGCCTCATAGCTTCCTGAAGCTGTTCATTAAACGTATCTATCTCCTCATCGTTCCTGTCGGCTGTTGGTGCATACACTTGAATGACAGTTAAATCAAAAGGCTGCCCTTTCAGCTTGACAAGCAGAACTCTTTCTGAAAGGGCCCAATATCCAGAAACATATTTACTCAGTTCTTTGTCCAGAATCATAGCAACTCCTCTTTCATGCTTATCTCCTTCAGAGTATACGACCTTACATCATTATTATATTATTTTTTATATTATATTATTTTTATATTATCTTTTATCATTATTATATCATTATTTCCATGTCGAAATATCCTGTATCAGTCCATCTTGTTTCACATAAACCCAGCATATTAATATTCAGTCTTTCCATTTCCATCTTTACATTTGCCAATTTCCCTGCTTGATACAAAGTGCGTACGTTCCATGTACCAATTCGTAGAGTGGTTTTGTTTCTGACAGTAGCAGGTTGACGGTCTGGTCTCACCTGTCGAACATGAGTGTCCCTACCGAGCGAGGTGTTGATGGCTGCATGGTCATCAACCCCATTCACGCTGTTAGCGTTAGACGTTAATCTGTGCATTGTCATGATTCTTCTAGGCAGGATAAAGTGGTGGTTTGCCATTGCCTTCCACCGGCGGATGGCCACTCATACTAATGTCTCATTTGTGCCCTCAGCA
Organism: Morbakka virulenta; assembly: GCA_003991215.1. Taxonomy (NCBI): domain Eukaryota; kingdom Metazoa; phylum Cnidaria; class Cubozoa; order Carybdeida; family Carukiidae; genus Morbakka; species Morbakka virulenta. The sequence continues at coordinate 357,577 of RDPX01000405.1, forward strand.
TACCGCGATGCGCGTGCAGGTTATGCTTCGTTACCATTGGTCTAAGTGGCGACTCCTTTGCCAACTCCGCCGTTTCATGACTTCATGCGCTTCAGTGCGAGACATGCACTTCTCACCAGCGACAAGTTGTTGGCTACCCTCGTGTCGTTTAGCCCGCCAGCTGAAGCGGTTTACCAGGGTGTGGCCGCTGCCGCGCACAAGCAGCTACTTGGAGCCAGACATGAGAATTAGGTACCTTCAGGAGACCAGTGCTACTGGATGGTACTCCGTTCGGACACCCCTACACCCCATTGATTTTCTAGGCACTTTTATTTGATTGCTTGTATCTCAGTATACCTTCTCCCTTACTTTATTTAAATATATCAGATAAAATGTTTTGATATTTCCTCTTAATTTCACTCAACTGGTTTTCAACATCATCGTAAGGCTCTTTTACTTTAACTGCTCTCAAAAAATTACTTATTACTTTTGCACTTTCTGTGCGAAATAACTTTGAATATTATCTTTGGACCGTTTCTTACAACGTAGAGAATTTATCAGATAGAATGTGATCCTGTGCTGGAAATTTTTTTAATGGTTGCCTGAAAACCCTGTTTTTAAGGACATTAATATCATAATTACTAAAAGGATGAAACTTATTTATTTTTTCTTTACCGTTATCCTCTTTCACACCTTCATTAATAATCTCGTAAGATGGATACTCAATTTCAGATATTTTAGAAATATCATCATCCAAATAATCAATTTCAGGTGATTGATAATCATATGTTATAGTTGGTTATTTACTAAAACCAATTACTTCACCTATGTTTGCTCTTACATATCTTTGATCTTCAACTAATCTTCATAATTTCTGATCCTACCTTTTATAGCTTCAACTGGAAGCTTTTCTCTACCCTCTCTTTTCGATTATTGATATTAATTATAATATTACATTAGACAAATGTTCATTGGACAGTTATCTATAAAGATATATGTTAAAAGGCATTTGTCTTGTGATTTAATTGCATAAAAGGCAGTTATTGTATGTATATTGAAATACTGATATAATATGAAACTACCAAATGATGATAGTAATAAAAAAGAAGACAAAACGATGCCCAAATGACTTCTTAAATGAGGGATAAAGAATGCTTATTTGTGGTATGGAAAAACAAACACGGTAATGCATATGATAAAAACTCTTTTGATACGCTATGACAAAATAAATTTGTATACTCTGAATAGTCACCAAGAAAAGGAGAAAGACCCACAAATATTGATGGGCAGTATATATAGAATATTGATGAATACCCAATCGGGAATAGAAAAATTGTAATTTTCGACTAATCTGATCAATGCTCCGGAAAAGATTCAAAACAGGATAGCAAACCATTTTATAGACAGCAGTCAGTATCAAATCAGTTCAATTTCCATCAGTCAATCATATCATGATGTACCATAGAAACTGAGACTGCTCTCATATGATTTTGTTTATTTTGTCTATTCACGGCAAAACTATAATTAAGGTTAAGCCAAAGATTATGAAAATTGAATAAGACGTGAACTGCATCAAATAAAACATTGCATAAAATTTCAGCATTGGCAAGAAAAATAAAATATTATTAATTTTTGCACTAAGTTAAATCAATTTTAAGGGTTATTGTGCAATAACTGTAAATTGATTGGGAATGTCCACTAATTTTTATAGAGGCTCTTCTATGATTAATTTGGCAGTACCTGGGAAGGATGGGGAATGGGAAGGGAAGAGCCAACTACATGGAGTGCCTGTTAATTGAAAATTTTATTTTAATCAAAAAATCGGGTATTACTGTGTTTACTTTATGGCATTAAAAGTATTGCATAATTTGTAATGCTCCGATTTTGTTGGGAAGCAAGGAAATGGCTTTGAAAAAATTTAGTAAGCAAAACATAATTGGTATTATGATGCCAATGGCCTAATGGACCGGTCAGTTATTATACCACCAGTCTAAAGACGTTGTAAATGTGAAGAAAGATAATTTTTTAGCAAAATATTTAGATACAGTTGTTTCCGATATTTTTACAATATCTTTACACAAAAAATTTTTGTTTGTCACAATAGTTTTCCCTTGCAGAAGTTGACACAAAATCCTTGATCTTCTTTACCAAAATAAGAAGAAAGCTGATAACGTTTGAGAAATAGGCACCATTCCCCCCCTTTTTTACCCTATAAAAGCAAAGTTGGTAAGAAGAAAAAACTTTATTTCCCAGCTGGTCAAATGCTTTTAGGATTATTTTCAAATTGCGTACCGATGATCTTTAAATTCACACAACAAATCCTGTTGATAAACAAAAAGAAAAATTCTAAATGTAACTTTATGCATAGCACAGTGTACTTGCGAGGGTTGATAACTATGATGCTATTCTTTGATATTCGTGACCATTTGGTATCATGGTCACCTTGATTCATTACTGAAGACTCTGGGTTGAGAGTCTCTTCAGAGTACAATCACAATGCATTAATCATCACCCTCATCTTTTCTTAGAACATGCAATCACCACCTTAGCCTAACCTCACTCGTTTTCACTCTCTCGCAAATTGTCGCTTTTTATCTATTAAATATCTAGCGTCCAAAGTACGATTACCACCCTCCTGACTTCAGTTAATAGTGAAGCTACTTAAATCCCACTGCAAGGCTTTAAATTATTCGTATCTATTCCAATTTATTGTGCTTTTATCTCGTTTCAAATGTTCTTCGGGATCCCAATATCTTTGATCTATCTGTAATACAAAACTGTGTCTTAATATTGTTTAAACAATCAATATTATAATATTCTTAGAATCTAGAACATTCTAGAAACTTTGAGAACATTGGTCATTTTTAGAAAATACATGTATTTAAAGAAGCACGTATGTATTTACTACACCTTTAATTACAAAATTAATGTTTTCATTTTAATATTTAAATTGAATACGTGTATATTTAATGAACAAGTGTGTATTTACTCGTTTATTGCCAATGTACGTATCTCGAAGATTCTAGAAGCGTGTTTGCATTGTATATAAAGGCGGAGACTGAGCTCCGCCATTCAGTCTGTATTTGACTACCATTGTGTGCACAGTACTTTTTGTGGTTTTTATTTTTACCTTCCACTAATTTTCTGCAAAATGTCGTCAGTCAAAAAACTGAAATGGAATGATTCATATGTTGGTTTGGGCTTAACCTGTATGAGAGAACGAGATGAAACTGAAAGACCCTAGTGTATGATTTGGGATTTGGTGCTGAGCAATGGAAATTTAAAGCCATCAGGACTGAGGGATCATCTGAAAAGCAAACACATTAGTCATGTTGGTACATCGATTGATGCTTTTAAGCTGAAAAGAGTTCGCTATGATCAGAAAGCAACTCTTTCCTCACATGGTTTTGTTGCTCCTGGAAAACCTCTTTTGGAAGCCTCCTACAAAGTTTCGTACATGATTGTCAAAGCAAAGAAGCCGCGAAACCTTGTTCATGGAGATGGCAAAAATCGTGCTGGGAGAGGATACGGCGAAGAATTTAAGTCAGGTACCTTTGTCCAACGACAGTTATTCAGCAGAGAATTAAAGACATGAGTCAGGACATAATAACCCAAGTTGTCAGCGAGATTAAACAGAGTCCTGCGAAAATCAGCATGCAGATCGACGAATCAACTGATGTTTCAAACAACAGTCAATTGCTTGTATTTGTATGCCATATACATGAAAAGAACATCAAGAAAGAGTTTTTATTCTGTGAATGACTCGAGACAACCACCAAAGCATTTGGCGTATTTCAGCTGGTCCAATCGTTCTTTTATCATTATGAGTTGTCATGGAAGATGATTGGGTCTATTTTTATGGGTGGAGCTTCTGCCATGATTGGCACAAAATCTGGATTCGTTGCTTTGGACAAAGAAAAAGCTCCACATGTGCGCACCACACACTGTGTTCTACATCGCCAAGCTCTGGCATGCAAAACATTGCCAAAGAAACTTAAGAAATTTATGGGGATAGTTGTACGAACAGTCATCTTTATTCGTGGACATGCNGCTGAGCAATGGAAATTTAAAGCCATCAGGACTGAGGGATCATCTGAAAAGCAAACACATTAGTCATGTTGGTACATCGATTGATGCTTTTAAGCTGAAAAGAGTTCGCTATGATCAGAAAGCAACTCTTTCCTCACATGGTTTTGTTGCTCCTGGAAAACCTCTTTTGGAAGCCTCCTACAAAGTTTCGTACATGATTGTCAAAGCAAAGAAGCCGCACACGATTGAGGAGACCCTCGCGAAACCTTGTTCATGGAGATGGCAAAAATCGTGCTGGGAGAGGATACGGCGAAGAATTTAAGTCAGGTACTTTTGTCCAACGACACTTATTCAGCAGAGAATTAAAGACATGAGTCAGGACATAATAACCCAAGTTGTCAGCGAGATTAAACAGAGTCCTGCGAAAATCAGCATGCAGATCGACGAATCAGCTGATGTTTCAAACAACAGTCAATTGCTTGTATTTGTATGCCATGTACATGAAAAGAACATCAAGAAAGAGTTTTTATTCTGTGAATGACTCGAGACAACCACCAAAGCATTTGGCGTATTTCAGCTGGTCCAATCGTTCTTTTATCATTATGAGTTGTCATGGAAGATGATTGGGTCTATTTTTATGGGTGGAGCTTCTGCCATGATTGGCACAAAATCTGGATTCGTTGCTTTGGACAAAGAAAAAGCTCCACATGTGCGCACCACACACTGTGTTCTACATCGCCAAGCTCTGGCATGCAAAACATTGCCAAAGAAACTTAAGAAATTTATGGGGATAGTTGTACGAACAGTCATCTTTATTCGTGGACATGCATTGCAGCATCGATTATTTCAAAAATTCCGTGATGAAATTGGAACTGAACATAGTGTGTTACTGTACCACACAGAGGTACATTGGCTGAGTCATAACCGTGTTTTATCGCATATAGTGGAACTTCGGAATGAAATCCTTGAATTCCTCAAGCATCAACAATCCCCTCTAGCCGATCATTTTAAAGATGAACAGTTTATTGTTAGCCTGAAATATTTGGCTGATATTTTCAGTCTCTTTAATGATTTGAACATATCAATGCAGGGAAGGAATGTTGACATTGTTCAAGCTAGGGGAAAAGTTGTCGCATTTACAAGAAAATTGCCTATCTGGAGTCGCCGCTTTGAAAGGGGAAACCTGGCTAACTTTCCAATTCTTGACAATATCCTTATTGCAGATGGTAAAACACTATCTGTAGAAATACTTCAAGAAATCAAGGATCACTTGCAAGTTCTAAGTACAAATTATGAGTGATACTTTTCGGATATTGACGATCTTAGCATGGAATCCGTTTGGATGCAAAACCCTTTCTCGTTTGATATATAGAGATTGCCTGAAAACGATCCAGCGACGGGTGATTTCATTGACTTTCAAGAAGACCCAGGAATGAAGGCCAATTTCAAAAGGGCTGGAATGAATGTCAAGCAGTTTTGGTGTGACCAAATCCTAGCTTACTCAAGCCTGGGAATAAGAGCAATGAATGTTTTGGTTCCTTTCACAAACTACGTATCTATGTGAAACAGGGTTCTCTGCATTAGTAAATCTGAAATCAAGGTGGAGAAATCGACTTGATTTGTCAGATGACATGCGAGTAGCTTTGTCAGTAACTGTGCCCCGATTCAATGCTTTGATTGCACAAAAACAACAGCAGATAAGTCACTAGATTAGTAAAAGTCTGTGTTATGTAGTCAAGGTATTGAAAAAACTTGCACATTTATGTTTGTACTCTTTTATTTCATGTTCCTTTCTGTTGTTGACATATTTGGCAGTCATACTGGCAACTAATTTAAGGAATGCTGATGATTATTTCGACAGTGAAATGAAGAGGTATTGGACCATATTGGATAATATGGTTAAGAACCCCTGGTTTAGAGCTATACTATCGAGCAAAGATTTTATGGTAGAGAAAGTGATTTTATTACTTACTATTAATTTATTATTAATTAATATTAATTTAATTTGATATTAATATTTAATATTTAATTTTGATTTTTTTTCCCAATAACGATCTGAGCCATTATTTCCAATCAACTAACTAATTTTTAAAGCCACTATCATCTCAAATTTCGGTGTATCGTGTGCCAGCTCATTAAACAATCGTGTTCTGAAAAAATATAAAAACATCACCGTTACTGTAAACGACAATACCAAAAAGAGAGATTTTTTAACTAAAACTTATTATGCCAGTTCAAATAAGTTTTAATTTATTTTTAAAGCAATTAAAAGAACACTGCCAGGTAAGGATTTAAATATTTTTATTTTCATTGTTTTTAAGGAAAGGTGGTAAACAAGGCTTGAAGAGCCAACTGTAGGTAACATAGGAAGGAGAAGTTAAGACAAAAAAATGAATTCACTTGAGACTTTAAATTATTCGGATTGTAAAAAGAAGATACAAAATTAGAAAAGAGTTGCAATGTTGGTCAATCAGAGGAGAAAAACAAAGATTACTTAAAGAACGTTGTAAAAAGTGGGATCACAAGAACATAGGAATAAATAATTTATAAAAACCGAATAAAGCGAAATGACACATAATGTTGTGAAACACCAAAACTTTATGGTTACAATGGTTACAGAGTTAAAGAGAGAGAGGTCAGCGGGACTTTTCTCTCCCTTTTGGTCAAGAAAATTCAAATGACAAAATTCTTTACCTATTTAAGCACCGCAGCAGCATTTTACAACAAACTATCGATTTTTAAAGCTAAAAATTAGCCTAGCTTGTTAGGTAGTCCTGCAGTTTATACAATGAGACAACTTTGCGATACCGAGACTTTGCAAACAACCTATTCACGAATCCCAAATGAAAACTGGAGGAAAACAGAGAATTAAAAGAAGACCTTTTCCCACGTGCTTCAAATGCTTCAGCATGTGTTATAATACGCCTACAGTTTTCATAAATGGGAGGAAGGTAGTGTTTGTTTCCTGTACTGAAAGACAATATTTGCTCTTTTTAAGGTTTTAAGTTACTGGTTAGTTCCAGTTCCATCTCTAAACAACCTGAATATTCACCTTAAGACAAGAAGCAAATTGAAAACTTTCCAAGAAGGTGTTTGTCGGAAAAATCAGAATAGAAAGTCATCAGTGTTCAGAAAGAAATGATCTGATATAACCAAAGAAGACTAAGAGAACTAAACCCCAGAAATTAACTTTGCAACTAACTGTGAAAATTTGATTAAAGGATCAAGACCAAGGTACACATGAGATGGAAATACAAAAAGAGATGAATGGTATCTTCCAAGGGAAAGTTAGAAGGAAATAAATCAGCAAAGAGGTCAGATGCACTTTTGAAACAGCTAGAACGTGTGAGAGCATAAAAAAGTAAAGCAAAAGATACTTCTCAAAATTTATAACACCATGGTAGATTATCTAAAGGTTATAATATATATTTCTTTGTGATCTATAAGATTTATAGGAACTCAGTCCTTGAAAAATTCAGCGTCCTTTTACAGGTATTCATTAGCCTTTGAAAAGTAGCCCTAGAATTAATAGAATGATCCATTTAAAAAAGCTGATAAATATTATTGTGATGAACAGTGATGGACAAACAGAGATTCTGCCATTAAAACTGATATTTTGAATAAAAGTGTCAATATCAATCTTAATTAGCTCTATTACTGCTCCTCCAGGATTGATGACAGGTTTTCAAAATCCTAAATTCCACAGAAATTTTACAGAGGATGGAACAAAAGCCATCTCATTCAGCCTTTAAGTTGTTGGGAGTCAGACAAAGCTTAGGATTATCACCAGCAACAAAAGTGGATTTAACACTGAAAATGACTACTGCAAACTCTGACAAAATACAAAACAAAACAAAGGGAAAGAAGTTGCTTAACAGCTTTCTGGTCCAGAAGTCAGAAACGCATCCTATGTAGAATTTTTACTGGCATCATGATCAAGGGAACTGATTTGAAATTTAATAATTTTTCTCAGGTTTATTCTTACAAAGGGCAGGAAGGTAGTCTATTACTATTCATTACTTGTTATTAGACATTGTTTTGTACTCTTTAGTTTTATTTATTATCTTCATTCCTTTTCCAGTTTTATCTCTGAGAGCATTTACCCAATAGTATGTCACTCATAACCAATAACAGACAGGGTTTAGTTACACCTAGGAAAGTTGCTATGGTCCCAGCTAGGAACCTAGCAACGATACGTCTCAGTGTACACATTAGTAAGATAATGTTAAAAGTTGTTATAAGCAACATGAAATTGAAATACGGCGAAGACATTTCCGAAGATCAAGCTGGCTATGTCGAACAACGAGGCAAGCGTGAGAATATTGTCAACATTCAATTGATGATAAAAAAATGCAAAGAATTCCTAACCCCGACATATTCAGCTTTCATTAATTATCAGAAAGCATTCGACTGTGTAAGCTACAACCACTTATGATCAATACTAGAGAAAATGGGTCTTCCATTGGGTTCAATATCTCATACAATCCAATATATAAATCAAGAATCAGCAGTACAAGCAGCAAATGAACTTACAGTTTGGTTTGCAATAAGATGAGGAGTGCGTTAAGGCTGTATTATGAGTCCAATGTTGTATAGTTTACATGGTGAAAAAAATCATCAGAAATATGTTGCATGGAAATGAGCTCAGTATGAAAGTTGATGAAGTTAAGAAAAATAATCTTTGCTTTGCAGATAATAATACTTTAATTGCAGAAAATCGAGAAGAACTTTTACACATGTTAGAAATTATTAAAGAGGCAGGTATGAAAATGCGGACTCCCACTCAGCACCGAAAAGACAGAGATAATGGTAATTTTTAAGGACAGATATGACAACAGATATTTAATGTCAGATGGCGAAAAGATCAACGAGGTAGACGATTTTGTTTACTTGGGATCAGTAATTTCACCGAGAGGGGTAGTTCACAAGAAATATGACGTAGACTAGCGACCATCTTTCCAAAGAATGAATACCTCCTGGAAAAGAAGAATAATCGGCATGGGCCTACAGTTGATATTCCCTGAGCAATGGAAAATACTGATAAAAAAGGTAAAGAACTAGTCTTCCAGGAGACTTAATAGCAAACTGAATTAGTACACATATTCGTGATCAGACAGACCAGTACTCAAAAACAGTTGTAGTTTTAAAAGAGCTTTATTTCATCATTAAGTGCTCTTGGAAAGTAGACTTCATAAATACTTATGTGGATAGTACTCAATGAGAAGTTTTTTGAGTGGAACGGTACATAGTAAAAGCTAAGTTAGCCAATGTCATGCAAATTTATCCTATTTGGTACTGATTCATTTACTTTGGAAAGGTAAAGAATGACACTTAAAATTTTACATTTGACAACATTTCTAAACTGGTGTCCTAGAATCTTAATGGTGGTATGCTTGGAATAAATGACTGCAAAGGAAAAAGGGAAAAATACGGCTATGCAACAGTATGTTCAATATAGCCTTTGCCTAAAAGTAACAGCAGAATTCAATGTGTTTTTCTTCTCCATTAACGAAAGTAAAGGAATCGGTATTAGTAGGGCAAATACTGAGGTTTTTGAATAATTTATGGGGTTTTTTGCTTTCATACTCGATGTCCTTGACAAAGCTTATGGTGAATAAGACAGTCCCAGATCCTAAATAGGTGGGGACATTCATCATAAGGGTATTTCATTTCAATGTTACCTTAACTTACTAATACCTTGATTTGACACAGCTGGCAATGGAAATAATATTTACATATTTTGACAATTATATTTTTAACCTAACTTAATTAAAGGTGAGATTGTTATCCTTTTATTTATTCATGAAATTTACTAATTTCAATTTGTTCAATTTTTGTTTTAATGTCCAATTTTTAAGAACAGGCTTCCTTTTCTGAAATATAAGGGCTTCAATATTTAGATGCAGGTGATATTTATTGACAAACTAATAAAACCAAATGTTTGAAGTACTTTATTTTATANGCTTTGACTTCTTCTGTCGTTATTTTTTCATTTAGCCGTGAGGTATTTGTGTCGGATTTCAAAGTTGTAAAGTTTTCATTAAAGAATTTCTTTGAAATTATATTATAATATATATATATATATATATATAATTATAATTATTGAATGTGTTCTTCTTCTCCATTAACAAAAGTAAAGGAATCGGTATTAGTAGGGCAAATACTGAGGTTTTTGAATAATTTATGGGGGGTTTTCCTTTCATTTTGGATGTCCTTGACAAAGCTTATGGTGAATAAGACAGTCCCAGATCCTAAATAGGTGGAGACATTCATCATAAGGGTATTTCATTTCAATGTTACCTTAACTTACTAATACCTTGATTTGACACAGCTGGCAATGGAAATAATATTTACATATTTTGACAATTATATTTTTAACCTAACTTAATTAAAGGTGAGATTGTTATCCTTTTATTTATTCATGAAATTTACTAATTTCAATTTGTTCAATTTTTGTTTTAATGTCCAATTTTTAAGAACAGGCTTCCTTTTCTGAAATATACGGGCTTCAATATTTAGATACAGGTGATATTTATTGACAAAATAATAAAACCAAATGTTTGAAGTATTTTATTTTATATGAAAATATAATCTAAATGTAATCTAATGGAAAATGACCTGTACTCTAATATTTTACTAACACTGTAATCTAATGATCGAAATGCAAATTCATAGCTTTTTGTTTAGTTTACGTTTGCTTGAACATAGCTCATATGTAAGCCAGTTTAAAAATACAAGCGTAGAGATATAGTACTTATTTATTTCAAAGTTGTTTGAAGTCTTGTATGGTTAGACCCCATTGCAATTTAGAAGTCATTTTCTAATACTAGGAGGGTTTCACTGGAAATTTCATGCTATTAAAGTTTTAAATCAAGCTTGTCTATGTTAAAAAACATATGACTAATCAGATGACAATTTTCAAAGGAGCCTGCCATTAATCTGTTCCAGTTGGCAGTAATGATATGGAAAAAAAACCCTTGTGTAGATATAAAGTATTCAAAGAGGAGGGTTTTCAAAGAAAAGGGCTTACATCGTAAAAATCCATCTAAGGATAACAGGATCTTTTGAGGATAAATGATCATCTAATACCATTATATCAGAAAGCACAATGAGTCTTTCGAGAAAACAGCCTGGTGTATTTCCCATACATGTTTAAATATTTCGCCATTCGTGCACACATTCATGCTGATGCAAATCCGACAACAGTCTGAAGATACACATAGTTCGTCCGAAAAAAGGACTGCGTTAAGGGTAAGGATTACAATGAAGAGCTGATGTTTGTTTCACAAATGTAGGAAACTGTTGTTGTTTTTTGTATCTTGGAACTAGAATATAAATAGATTTTAGCCTTTTGACTCCCCCTTTATAAAGCTGTTTTATTTGTTTTAACTTTTTGGGAAATAATGGAGCCACAATCTCAAGCAAAGATTTTTAAGTATGAATCTGCAAGCGAAAGGGAACAGGATTTGGACAAAACATTTGCTGGGAAAATAAGAATGAGTATGAGGTGAGACATATATTTCATTATTTTTCTGCTTTATACGTTTTATCACGGAATAATCAGCCACAATTTACTAACAAATATAGATTTTGTTGCAGTCATGATTAGATCGGAGGCGATTCTTTCAGAATAAGTTATTGTAAAAGTTAATCTTTGTTTAATCTCTTCTGTCACAACATTTTCTCCTGTTTTTCTTAATTTGGTATTTTCTCCCAAACTTATTATAATTTTCCTCGTTTTTTTTCTTTGCAACATGTTTACATGCTTTTTTTAAATCTTTGGTTGGATTCTTTGTCCTTCTTTCCCACCACGGTTCTTTCTTCGTGTTTCGTCGTGTATTCCCTGTCTTCAATCCTACCTTTTTAAGATGTAGAGAGCAAATGCACAGATCACCTTTTTTGCGTCAGTTAAACTTTCAGTTCTAATTTTCCCGATGACTTTTTACATTACCTGTCTACATAACATTTCTGTTTACTTTCTTTAGTCCTGTTGTATGACACACTTGATCACTTTTCATAATTTCAACAACCTTCTGAATTATGACACGTTCCTCTTCTTTTCCTTCCTTCTATTTAATTGCATTAGTATCTCCTGGATCTGTTTATAAACTAATATTTCTGTTTCTCGCAACTGGCTGATTAAATTGTTTCCTTTTGCATTATTACTATCCACTTTTAACCTTTTAGAAACTTCTTCCATCGCTATTGTGGTAAACCTTCCATTCTCTCTCATTCCTCTAGCTTGGTCACATGATCTTTACTTTGTTACTGTTTGCAATTCCCTCTTTCTAAATGTTATGCTTCCTTCTTTTGTTCTTGCATAGATGTCTATAATTTTCCTCTTGATTTACTCAGAAAAAATCACTTCATCATAGCAACATTGAAGTCTTTATTCCATTTCATTTTGATTGAGCTTGATTAGACTCACGCCGTTATCTTCGTAATTCGATTAGACATTTTACTCGTCACAGGATAGTGAAATTTTAGGTTACGCTACTATCGGTGTTTTTATCGACATACCATCTCTAATAAGGTTGAAAATTAAGGCTTCAGAGACCCTTCCACCTATCAGAGATACTATCCTATGCAGGACGCTAGACCGGTATAAATATCCAGACATTGCTTGATATGAATATATTATTATTATTGCTATTTGGAACTACCACAACGCATCAATTCTATCTCTCATATGATAAAAAATGCCTATCGAATAACGGATTATATGTAGATATATATATATATATATATATATATATATATATATAAATATCTAGACATTGCTTAATAGGATTATATTATTACTATTACTTCTATTTGGAACTACTACAACGCATCACTTCTATCTCTCATATGATAAACGATGCCTATCAAATAACGGATTAAATGTAGATATATGTATATATATACATAAATATCTAGACATTTCCTGGTCAACCCATTGTTTTTAAGTGGATATGCAACCAATTTTTCAAGAATGTGCCATTCCTCTGATAGCACACGATTATATAAATTCANTCTTTTGTTCTTGCATAGATGTCTATAATTTTCCTCTTGATTTACTCAGAAAAAATCACTTCATCATAGCAACATTGAAGTCTTTATTCCATTTCATTTTGATTGAGCTTGATTAGACTCACGCCGTTATCTTCGTAATTCGATTAGACATTTTACTCGTCACAGGATAGTGAAATTTTAGGTTACGCTACTATCGGTGTTTTTATCGACATACCATCTCTAATAAGGTTGAAAATTAAGGCTTCAGAGACCCTTCCACCTATCAGAGATACTATCCTATGCAGGACGCTAGACCGGTATGTTATAGTTTTGGGGAGAGTTGACAGGTACTAACCATCTAGTAATGGATGAGTGAAAAACTCGCATTCAGCTCTCCGCAACGAGCAAAAAAAGGCACATTGCTCAAGCAATTATTTATATTATTCTAATTATTATTATTATTTTATTATCATTACTATTGCTACTTTTGACGTGAAAATGCTATTTATACTATCGAAGTGAATTGTTACAAAAATAATTTTTGCTGGCATTGGGCATAGCAGTAAGTATATTATCCATTGTTATCTTGTTAGGAGGTAATTAACAGTTACGCAAAGCAAATTTAACTACAAGAATACGTCACTTCAAATTACAGCACCATTAAAAGCTTATAAGCAAGTAATTATAGATTATAGCATACAAGTATCGTCAAAAACATTGTCGCAATCACATCAACAAAAACAGTCAAAACGTCTTCAATCAACCCAGTGTCATTTTGTGACAACAACATACTTGATTGTCTTCTATTATCCTGATCAATTGTCTCAACTATCTTTGAAAGTAAATCTACCTTCGAAATTTAACATAAAAAATATCAAGCTATAACAAAAAATATCTGAAATATCAAGATTCAAAATCATCGTGACGCAAGCTAGCGTGAGCAGAACAAGTTAAAAACAGAATAAGAGACGCACAGCTTCGAGAACTGATTCCGATAGAAGTAAAAAAGATAACAACATAAAGTGCATAATTTGTCATATCTTCCGAACCTATGATCACATAAACCTTCTCATATAATTAAAGTGTTTACTGGGTGTAGCAAACGATTTTCGTTAAGTTAAAATGTTTAATTAGATTTTGTCAATTTTCAGCTGCCATGCTACCTTTTTCAATTTAAAACATGACCTATTGAACCTGCCAACAGTAAAGCTTCATTTTTAAAGATAAGCATTTGCTTTTTATTCGTGTATAACTGGACAACAATCTCCTGTATTCATGAGGAAAGTTCTTTTACAAAGATGAAATTACACAACTTTAATTGGAATTTTTGAATTCTGAACTAATAAATCAATTTTTATTGTGTATTGATATTGTATTGATTCCACTTGCAGATTATTTAAAAAACATTTTTACATTTGAGAAAACGGCATGGTTGATAGCAGTTTTTGGTATTCAATAGCACTACTATTACATATTATAAAATTTACTACCATGATTAAAATTATGAAAGTAATAATACAACAACAAATGCTGCTACTTCTACTACTACTACACTACTACTACTACTACTGTTACTACTGCTGGTGCTGTTACTACTACTACTACTACTACTACTACTGTTACTACTAGTAATGATATAACTAAACCAGAGGCCCAAACCATGCTATGGCTCCATTCCTTTTTTAAGACTTGTTGGGTTAGGTTTTATTTCTTTTTAAAACAGAGCCTAAAATCATAATTTAATAAAATAATAATAATAATAATAATAATAATAATAGTAATAATAATAGTAATAGTAATAATATTAGAGCTTTCATATGGTGAACGACAAAAAATCAACAAAACTTAGTTTAGAACTGTCAGTTTCATGTTTTCACAATCGTCAGCTGTTGTTTAGCTGACAATTATGAAAACATGAAACTGACTGTGGATACAAGCTGTATGACAGTGGGACAACAAACAAGAGGAATGGAGTGGGAATCATCCTTCCACCATCACTCACTGCGAGGGTAGTATCGGTAGAGAGATGTTGAGACCAAATCAAAGGACTACGGATGGAACCCGAGCTATCACTTAAGTTATCAATGCATACCCACCACGAATTGGATGTAGTGAAGAGGAAAAGGAGAGGTTTTGGAAAGACTTGAATGATTATGTGAACAAAACCCTCAGCGATGAACATGTTTACATAAAAGCGGATTTAAATGGTCATGTCAGAGAAAGTAGCGTAGCAAATGAAAGGAACAGGGAGAAACATGGACAAAGAACAAGAAATGAAGAAGGTGAGAGAATAGTGTGCTTTATGGAAGACTTTGATCTAGCTATCTTAAGCATATTCTTCATGACGTCAGTGAAACAAAAAGTGATTTATAAAAGTGGTCAATATTGTACTCAAATTGATTATATACTTTGCAGAAGAAGACCGGTGAAGGAAGTCATAGATTGCAAAGTACTGGCAAGTAAATACATCACACCCCAGCATCGACTGATGATATGCAAGGCGACATTGCGGACGTTATTACAATGGACTAAGAAAGCGGAACCAAGAATCGGATGGTCGAGGGTTAAATTGGAGAAAGCTTCAAGAATCACGTCAAAGAAAGATGTGGAGAGATCTTACCAGTTAACTGGATCCGTACGATAGCTAGTGAAGTGCTCAGTAAGACCACTGGTCGTGCGATGGGGACGTGCGAGGTAATGAAATCTGTCTACAGACTGGATAACCAAAGAAACAAGGGTGCACAAGACATACAGCACGTCAAGACGATGAAAGATGAAAATGGTCGTTGTACTCAAGTCAGAACCGGAAATCCTGGAGAGGTGTAAGAGGTATTTTGAAGACCTGGTAAATGTTGAAAACAACAGGGAGGACCGAGAAAACAGTGGACCAGTTCAAGAGCGAGAGATTAGACCAATCGCACGAGAGGAAGCAGAAAGAGCACTTAGCAAACTGAAGAATGGTAAAGCAGTTGGTTCAGATGAAATACCAGTAGAAGCCTGAAAACACCTTGAAGATAGGGGAATTGATTTCCTAACAGGCCTATCCTTGATACAAGGCAGATGCCGGAAGAGAGGAATAAAAGCACACTAGTTCCAATATACAAGAACAAAGGAGATGTAAAAAGCTGCTACAACTACAGAGGAATAAAGTTGTCGAGTCACACTATGAAGTTTTGGGAGAGGGTGATGGAGCAGAGAGCTTGGGAAGAAATCGAAATCAGCCAAGAACAGTTTAGCTTTGTGCCCAACAAAAGGACAACAGAAGGTAACTTTCCGCGAATGACAGCAGAGAAGCATCGGAAAGGCTAACAGAAGCTTCATTGTGTATTCATCGATCTCAGAAAGGCATATGACAGGGTACCGAAAGATGAGATATGGCATTACATGAGAAGGAAAGGAGTGTCAGAAAAGTATATCCGCTGTGTTCAAGAAATGTGCAGGGAGTGTAGGATGGAGATCAGATGTGCTGCAGGACAGAGCATTTTATGTAAAAGTAGGATTGCATCAGGTGTCAACCCTAAATCCACTACTAATTGCTGCAGTGATGGATGTGTGGACAGATGAAGTTAGGAGGAAGACGCCATAGAATATGATGTTTGCAGGTGACATTGTACTCTTGGATAAGAAGAAGGAACAAGCCTAGGAACAGCTAGACGCATGGGAGAATGCACTTGGGAAACGTGGACAGAAAATGAGCCGTGCAGAGACGGATTACCTTTCCATAAACAAAAAAAAGACACTTACCGTCAATCAAAACCGGTGATGATGATCATTCAGAAGTAAAGGATTTCAAGTATCTTGGGTCCACTTTTGAGCAAAGTGGAGATTTGTGCTAAAGAAGTGAAGAAAAGAATCTAGGCATGGTGGAAAAGCTAACGGAAACACGATTGGAATCTTGTATGACAAAAGAGTACCCGTCAAGACCAAAGGGAATCTGAACGAAACTGTAAGGCCTGCCAAATTCTACGGACTGGAGACATCCCCTCTAACAAAGAGTCTTGAGAAAAAATGTAAACGGCAGAAATCCATATGCTTATGTGGTCACTTAAATCAAGAAGCGAAATGATCAAAAATGAAAGAATCTGGGGTATCCTAGGAGTCTGTGACATCGCAGAGAAGTTGAGAGAGACACAGTTAAGGTAAAATGGACATATACAGAGGAAGGAAGTGCACATTGCTTGACAAGTGCTAAACATGAGGTTACCTGGCAGGAGAAAACAGGGAAGGCTAAGAAGAAGTTGGAGAAGCTGTGTCGGAGATGACATAATGAAGATTGGGTTGATCGAGGAAGAAAAGGACTGAAGGAAATAGAAGAAATAAATTAGAAATTTGCTGTGACGACCCCTGATGGGAAGCGACGAAAAAGAAGAAGAAATTATATGAAAATTATATTTAAAAAATAAGCAGAGCTAGGAGATAGGGAGAAGATTATACCGGTACATATATAAATATATAGTTTGTCGTTTCGTATTTTCATATTTAAAGACGTTTATTTATGAATTCTATTATAATTATAGAACAAAATTCTATGGTTGTGATAGCTGCAGTAATGGAAGTATAGGAAACACGGTAAAATGCAATCTTAACAGAAAAGAAACCTTTGTGTGTATTTTTCTTTCTTTTGACACTTTCTTGATTATTGAGATTTTCTTAAACAACGGACTTTTTAATAAAGTGTTGTCGCTGGATTACCATATATCAAAGCTAAATACCACTCAAATATTAATATTAAATAACGTGGATGCATTAACTGACTTTCATTTGGTAATCATGTTTATTAAGCTATCAGAAGTTTTACTTCTGTTAAGAAGATAAAAATGGCTTTCTCTGTCCAAAAAATTCCGAGAATGCCTTCCAACATCAAAGTATAGTGAGGTACATCATATGTGTTCATCTCCAACAGTTCATCTGGATTCTTTTCTTTTCTTTGTTATACAAGTGACTACATATGCCTTCTTGTGTTACTTTATGATCTCGATGTATAATTATTTCATAGTAATGCTCTTTCAGTGCCTTTTCACCCGCAATTTATAGTAATTTTTAAAACGTTTTCTTGGTTTAGCATCAAATCTCTAAAGGTGTTCTGATTTCTCAAAATGCTAATTATTTTTTTCGTTGAGCAAATAATTATCTATTTTCTAACTCCCTGGCTCTGCTCCAATGCGATTTCCTCTTCCTCTTCCCCCAATCAATCTATTTTCTGTCAGAATGAATTTTAGAAAAACTAGCTTTGTTTTGTCATCGTTGTATTTCCAGTCTACGAATGAATGATCAAGAGGATCCTTGCTTTAACTTACTTTTCAAAAGTGTCTGTAATCTTGTCTCTCTTCTATCTTAAATCTTCTCAAGACAATTTCAAGAAAAGCTGCTTGGTATTATATTTTTGTACCTTCCTTCCCTATTCTGTTACAAAATCAATTTGGCCATAATTAGTGCCCATTCTTCAGTCTAGAAAAACACATCAGATCTGCTCAGATTCCCAAATGTCAGCTGCAAAATTCGAGAACTTGACTTCGGTAAATTGTTTTGATTACAGCTATTATTTTGAACCTACATGGGAAAAAAATGTAATATTTAATAAACCTTTTTTTTAAAAAAAAATGCGTTGCTTAACCTGTACCGTATGAGAAGGGCCAACGCAGTCAACATATTTTTGTCGGCTTCATTTATCATGGACTTAAAGGGTACACTGTGGGAGATTATTTATAAATATTTAAGCTATAGCCTGGGCAAGGCCCATAAATATCAGCGTTTTCCTTATGTTTGAATTATTAATCTTTTATCCTTTGATTTTTACGTAGCAGACCAAAGAGAATTAAGTCGCTGTGAATTAAAACAATTAAGGTACACCAGTCTAAGCTTCCTGCATTTGTATTTCAATTGACATTTTTTCAACAGACTTCAGCAAGATATTAACAGAATTGACCTTCTGTTAATATTCGTCTACGTCTGCCGCCATCTTGCTGTAGAATGTTCATAAGGCTAATTTGACACAGAAATATTTTACAAAACTAAGACAATTTTCTGACCTTTAAAGCACTTTCTTGTTCTCAGAATCAAAAATGCCTGAGACTCCACAGTATTTTGATTTAAACGGCTTAGAAGTTTGGAATAAGTACACCTAAAATGAGGTTTATCAACAGATCTCATTTTGAGGCTCTTTGGCAGTTTCAATCAAAATGTCCCAAAGCTGAATTTCGTTTTTAAGAAATAGGTTCCAAAAAGACTATTAATGGCTCCGTCTCATATTATCTCTGGTGTAGAAACAGTGGTTTCATAACCGAGCAAATGAAAAGCTATTTTTCAATTCAACTTCAAGTCATTAGTTGAATTTAGATTAAAATGTTATTTTTATAAGATATATACTTCATTGATTTCCAGTTTCTTTTCTTTTCTTTTCTTTGTAGAGAACAGTTAATTCCTTTTGTCGCAAAAATAATTCTCAAAGGGTAGGAGCCAAACACCCCTGTTTAATTCTTTATCTTGCTCTCGACACCATTTGTTAAGAGATTTATGTTAATTTTTTTTTTCCACTAATGATCAACCACCATAGGAATCAAACAATCTTCATTCTAAACAACTTTTTCACCTTCCAACCATTCCTTTTAAACCATGATTGCTCTACTCTTCATAACATTTGTGGAACTTCTCTCTTGTTTTTTTATTTTATTAATGTAAAAGTCCAAATCCTCTTCATCTATATTACAATTTCCATGCCCTACATGTATTTTTTGGAACAGTTTATCTGACCTTTGTTGTCATTCTGTACGAGGCTTAGTCATGTATGCGTGATTAATATGAAATGTCAATTGGTAGGGACCTGAAAAAACCCGCCGAAATATATCGTTCGAAAAAGTGATCTGGTTAAGAATGAGCGCCAAAAGCTTAGTTGGTGGAACATGCGAACATGAAAGTCATAGGTGCTGGTTCCTATCCATTTCGGTTCATATGTACTTTTCAGTTTTCTAGAAAACCAAATCCTCTCCATCTATATTGTATTGTATCATTTTCATAATTCTCTTCCACCTCTCAGTGCCGTACTTTGATTTTTAACATTGTTTACAAAACATTCTATTTTTTATTTCCCTGTCCCTATTTCTGTCCCACCCATACATACCAGTCTATTTACTGCTTTCTTTTACCCTCCTCAGCATTCTCTTGTTGTGTATGGCCTCGCTAACCTCTTTCTACTAATACCATACTGCACGTGGTTTAACCCTCATCTCGTGCTCCTCTTCCGTTTAGAGATTAGTCGCGGTAGTCAAACTTCTCAATCTCTCTTAAGTAGTTTCTTGGTTGGGTAGGCTAAGTGCCGTCACGGTCCATATATTGTCTCCACCTATAAATCCATGCTTTTCCAAGCTTCTTGTCCATTTAAGAGAGAGGCTTCTTGCAAGAGTTTTTGAAACACAGCAAAGGGTTAGTTTTCTCTCAGGGTCCTAAATTAGACAACTGGGACTATCAGGACTCCAAGCAAGTCTCAGGATAATACTAAACCAGACGAAATAGTTTCAACTTTTCTTAATTTTTTCTCTGGTAACTTTAGTATACTGTGGGGGAACAAAAATCAAAAGAAGAAACGTGCTAAAGAAAACATAGAAGGGCCANGTGAGGAATTGATGAAATTTTCTAACTTTTAAATTTCAAATCTGTATGGAATAAGACAAATTATCTGTATAAAAGAAATATACACACGAACTACACCATGTGTACAGCACAAATACTGACTGTCAACAATTGTACAAAGGCAAGTGACTGATGATGAAACAAAAAACATATCTATGAATTATACCTCATGGGACTAAACTAAGTAATATGTTATGCAAAAAGCAATATAGAAACTGTCTAGTGATCCAATTGGTTCTCTTGGGTCTGTTGGGGCTATTGGGGCTGTTTGGGCTTTTAAGACAAGGGATTGATTACGTTAGGTAGTGGTCTCCTATTAACTAATGGATGGAAATGACTGATATAAGAATATAGGAAAACAGAGAAGACATTACTGTGATTTAATCTTCTAGCATCGTGTAGCGTTTTGTTTAAAGAGTTAGGGCTATGCTTGTTGAGTTGTAGTAGTTGTGACTGTAGTTACAGTCACAGCAAATTTGACGAAAACGAGTAAAATCTGGTTTTCATGACAGAATTAAAAAATAATTTTAATAGTTTTTTAATAGCGAAGATATCCGAACTTTAAAATAAAAAATCATTTTTCAGCAGTGCATTACTAGCTTTTCATTCACTGTAATTTCCCAATATTTCTTGCCCATGGCGTATCGTTTTCAGTCAGTTGTGAAAGGGCAGTCTCTTTCTTTATCTGATCAGTTCAGCACTATGGTATCATTCTCTTTCTCTATATTCCATAGTTTCCATTTTTTTATTTTAAAACTCAATCATTTATAGTTGCCTTTAAGTGAATGTCCTTCTTTCAACCATCAGGCGTTAAGTATCTTGGACATTCTTAGAGAATTTTTCGCAGCTGCATCAGCTCATAGACATTCGTCGAACCAATATTCATTTGATCTTATTTTTTTCATTTAAAGTTATTCTGACTAAGATATAAACTATAGATTCTTTTAAAAGTGACGGAATACTCTAGAAATGTTGTATTACTTCATCTTAATGATATGAATGTTGAGTTGTAAGTATATGATAGGTTACTTCATGTCGCATTACTTTGGTGCCTTCTTAAGGTGTATGTGTAGAACAGCAGAGCATTTTTGGGTGGTGAGTATTGAGTATACTGAAAAAAACGGTGTAAGTGAAAATGGATTTCGAGAACTGCATTACATTAATTATTAAGTATGCCAAAACCTGCGTAACTAAAAGACTAATCAAGTGAGGATGAGTATTCCTTATAATACTGGTAGGCTGGCTATTGTGTAACAAACCAAAAGTAGCTACACTGTGTCTTTGACTGCGGTGCTAAATGTATACCCTAAGCTCCAGATTGATATGGAACACCCTGGTTACAAATTGGATGCATTCCCTGTTACCAGTGCTACTAATATATATATATATATATATATATATACATATATATACATATATATATACATATATCAATATAACGTAATAACGTAAATTGAGGAAAAGGATTCTTGGTTTGTGTATAATAAAAGGGAAAATTTAGGTAGTGCCAAAGTGGGTTTAAGTACTATTTATTTGAATAAATCTTCAAGTGCAACATTTTTAAGTACCCATTCAACTCTTGCGTCAAACATTCTTTTTTTCCCTTTTCTTAGTATCTTGCTTGATGTTGTCAATGTGGGTAAATTGCTTTCTACCAAAGCCAATGTGTTAATGTTCTGGCTTCCATAAGGCTAGATTAATTTAAGTGCACGACTAAGTGTTCGACACACCTGACCTTTTCAGATGCTTGTTTTAGAGACTTGGTACTAATTTCTCGCATTGTGCGCCTATCTTTGACCGTGTGTTAATACAAATCCTAAAAAATCATTTAGTATTATACGTTTAAGTCAAATGTTATGAATTTTGTGGCAAAATTTGGAGCATTTCGTTAGTTAGAAAAAATTGACCAGAATATATCTTAAGTGCCTGTCGTTTTAGCTTATTCTGATTTCGCCTTTGTAATTAGAGAAGAATGAAGAAGGAAGAACGTATATGTTTAACAAAGAGGCATTTAAACAAAATGATTAACTGTTTTTTTATATCAGAATTTAAATGATAACTTTAGCTTACTTGTTTAGACAATTGACTTAAAACAAAAGGCCAAAAGTCAGTACTTAGTAAATTTCTCAACTTCTTAACAAGGTGACACCAGAAACACAAATAAAGAGATGTAATCTTTCGCCATCTGTTTTTGTGAGACGAGTAACATACAATTGCCCTTCTTAAGTCAATATAAACAGATGTTTGGAAGCTTTATACAGATAAAAAGATTGAGCTTAAGTATTTAAATCAACTAAAATACAGAAGCAAGTGTAAAAATGTTTGTGGAACAATCATCAAAAGCTAGAATCATTCCTCAAAAAAGTCGGCACACTACATGAAAATTAAAAGCTGTAATTCGTTGAAATCCTAGAAGTCCTCAATTTCATAAGAAGAATGTTGATCTAAAGTTTACAAAAAAACTCTTCCAGAGAAGCATAATGTTCTGCGGATGATCTTACGAAAATCTTAAAATTTTAGAATAAACTCTATCCATTTTCTAAACTTTGTCCCTTTTGAAATGTCGACAGCCATGTATTTTTATATGTAATGGTGCTCTGTAATATAAAGACAAAGAAAATTAGATTTTATTTGAGCAATATTTTGTTCTTAGGACTGTAGATTTTGAAAAAAAATCTCTGTAAGGGATACAAATGTGAAGGCAAGATCTTACCGGAGAAGAATTTCAATTACAAGTTATTGAGGTTTAAGCTTTATGTCGTAAAAGCAATTAGCATGATGCTCGAAAACCTTTGGATAGAGGACTTGAAAACAGACCTCAATACAAAGGAGAAGTATCGATGCAGAGACCTTACAATTAAAATATGATTAAGCGAGACTCTTGAGGCTACATTTATATCTGGAGAGTTTTTAGAATTTTTGCATTAAATTGTTTCTTTTATAAGGGGCTAAATGACTTGAAATATGTGTTTTGAAAATGTTTATTGAAAAATTTAAGAAGTTACTTTTACAATTTTACGTTTGATTAGGGTAGTTACAATACTAACGTATGTATTATCCACTATTGTTTGCTGATATTGAGTAAATTCAAAGTTCACTTGCAAACTGAGGTCCAAAAATATTTTTATATAGTGTTTTTGTATCCTGATTTGCTATAAATCATAAACAAGTGGGCTGTCAGCTAATCTTCCCCCTTGATATTCTAAACATAGGTGTTTTCAGTTTATATCTTTTGTATGGCAGTTACCCTATTTCTTTTGCTTATGACGTTCCCTTATTTCTTGTAAGACTGTCTAAATACCATTTGTATGACATTTAATGACTATCAGAGCTCTTTTGGTTTTTTGCGAATGCTTTTGTCACAAAAAGTCGACTAAAGCGTTCGTTAAAAGCTTTTCAATAACAAATAAATCACTCAAGTATTGCTTTGTCAAAAATATAGAAGATATTTAACTGTTAATTGCAGTAGCTTCCCTTTTTTGTCAGTGATAAAAACAAATTAAAATATCCTTAAAAGTATGACATTGCATTACCTGTACTTAATTACTTCCCACATTCTTTTCAAAAGAATATTTTAGCAACTTACAAAAACTAAATTTGAGTGAAAATTGCAGAACCCAGATCTCTTTGCTGATATTCAACAAGGATTTGGAGGATCTCCCTCTACTGGTGACCTTTGAACTGCAATAACGGAACGTTTCTGTACGTTTATGGTTTAAGTCCGGTAAAGGATTCTTATATCTTAGCTTAAGCTTCTTTTTCGTGGTTTTTCTTCTTTAGTTTTTTTCCTGTTATTTATCTGTAGTTACATACACTTACGGGTATTGTGTCTTGTATGGTTCTTAGCCAAGAAGAACAAAAAATCGTCATTGACCCAGTTCGTTGCACACATATTTTTCACTTTTTTACTGAAAAACAGATGTCATGACTCATGTCAGATTATATATATATATATATATATATATATAATGCTGCAGCTAATCAGAAAAACAACTTGAACTTGTTGAAAGTTTTAACCATTAATGTCCAAACTTGCTTTTTATTTGACGTTTTCATGCATTGGGTATTTTGGCACATAAATGAGACAAGTACTTTTTTT